>VZRM01005730.1:2237098-2593571 GCA_013397955.1 Grantiella picta | reverse complement strand
GGACACACACAGGACAGGCGAAGCTCCCAGCCCAAATTTCCCCTTTCCCCCATTTGCTGCCCGGGGTCGCTCAGAGCTGCCTCGTGCTCCTAGGAGGAGGAGGGTGACCCCGGGAAATGCTGGACACAAGGGAAGGAAGGGAGAGGAGCTGCTCCTTTCTGCTGCCCCACACCCTGGCACATCTCCCTGGGGCAGCTGCTCTCTCAGCAGTGACCCAAGAGAGGTAGGACACAGCTCCTGACACCCTCCAGCTGAAAAAGAGGTTTTCCGAGCAAAGACACCAGCAGACCATTACATAAGAGGAGGAAAATTCTGCAGCTCCTTCGGACCAAAGGAGAGCAGCAGAGAAATGCATTTGCAGCAGGCGAGCTGCCCACCAACTCTCCAGGCAGCAAGTTCTGCTCCTCTGGGAGCCTGAGCCAGGAGTGCTCGGGACAGCAGGTCAGCCCCAGCTGAGCTGACAGCTCCTTGCAGGAAAGGCAGGAGGAAAGGCAGGCTGGCTTTGCAGGAGCTTTATACTTGTAAGTCTAAATCCCAGAAATGTAGTTAAAAAGCAAAACCTGAAAAATGCAGATCTGTGCTTGGTGTCTCCCCTTTCACCAAATTTCTGCTATGTTTTAGCGAGTTTTGTCAAGTGGAAATTACTTTTTTTGCGATGGGACCAAGGATACCGTGCAAAGTCTGAGAGAACAAGGCTCTTCCTTAATAAAACCCTACAGAAACAGGAGGGTGAGTGGAAACTGGGGAACTCAAAAATGTCAGTTAGCAGCCTCTGCCTGATTCAGTACCAGACAAACTGCAGGCTGTGCTCATCTTGAAGTATTTAGCAGTGTTTTGGAGAAGAAACGGCATATTCAGTAATCTCTTTCATGCTGACACCCCTATGCACACACCTCTAATGCTGTTAACCGTCGGACTTAATGATCTTTGAGGTCTTCTCCAACCTTAATCATCCTCTGACTCTATGACTGTGTGGATGAACATAACTTGCAGAGAAGGAGCACATCTGTGATGGCTTTGGAGGGCCTGTGTTAGGTTGTAGAGACACTGATTCAGATTGGGAGCCTGAAGTTCTTCAGAAGAGTGGAAGCAACTGCCTTGGTAAAATGGACTTAATTTTTAGGTCTTTGATTGGGTTCTGCAAGCACTTAATGACTTTCAAATTCGGGCTGTTTTTATCTAGTGGCCTAGATATTGTTGTTCTACAAATGTGGACTGGAGTTCTTACAGGCAACAAGGAGAGATCTAAGGTGGGAAGTTCTGCAGAAAAGACCCTGTCAGCCATCTATTTGCACATCTTAAGGTGCTGCCTTCCTCAATAACCCCAGGAAATGCTAAGCTCCATTGGTACATATTACAGCTCTTTGTCTATTTTATGAGGTACTTATGCCAGTGTTTGAGTGCTCCCAGTGAATAAAGTCTAAATGCAAAGGCTTTATCAAGCCTTTGTGCTTACACACAGAAGTGAGACCTTGAGTGGGAAGCCAGAGCCTGATTCCCAATTTCTGCACGTGCAGGCTTGTAAGAGCCCTTGAGAGACGATGTGACCACGTCTGAGCCATGGGTGGCAGAGATGCCTGGGCACTGCGGGCCTGGAGCCTTTGGATCCCTGGCACTCATTTTTCCTGTGACTGAGATAGTGTTGGGAGCTGGTCTAGCAGGGAGAAAGCTGGAATCCTTTCTCTTGGTTGCCATGGCCTTGCCTGGTGAGTCCTTCACAGAGTTGATCATCACTCAGGAGCTTGGCCTGATCGTAAAATAACAGAATGGTTTGGGTTCTAAAGGACCTTAAAGAACATTTTCTTCCAACCCCCTTCCATGGGCAGGGACACCTTCCTCTAGTCCAGGTGGCTCAAAGTCCCATCCAACCTGGCCTTGAACACTTCCAGAGATGGGACATCTACAACTTCTCTGAACAATGTGTTCCAGTGACTCACCAACCTCACAGTAAAGAATTTCTTCCTAATATCTAATTTAAATCTACACTTATTCAAGCTTAAACCCATTCCCCATTGACCTCTTAGGCCGCAGACAGTAATTGAGATGATTCATTACAGGCAGCGACCACAGGAACAGTTCAGGAGCATAGCACAAGCTGGCTGGACCACCCTGGGACACGCAAGTCCCTCTAGTGCCTAAATGAGATATGGCAAAGGATGATATTTTTTCTGCAGCTTCTCAAGTTATTGGACAGCACCAGGACAACACCAGGACAACAACTGCCAGGATATGCAGTGGAGCATTCCGACACAGCATGGCTGAAACATGGACCATACAAAGAGGGGACAAGGAAAGATGTGCAGTGAAAGATGTGACTGAGTTCATGCTGCTTCCTTCCTGAGCAGGAAAATAAAGAATAGTGCCAAAGGGCACTGCCAGCTGGTCTTGCCTGTCTCTGGGAGTACACAGCAACAACGTGTAATCTGGCATTAGTGCCGGTAAAACTGGCTTAATTTTTAGATACTTGAATGGGTGCTGCAAGCACATTGTGCCTTTCAAATTCAGGCTGTTTTTGTGTAGTGGCCTAGATACTGCTGATCTGAAGGTGCCTGCAAGTGCTGCCCTGCAGGTAATGTGGATGATAAAGTGAGCAATGCATTATATTGGTGATCCCAAATGGCAAAATCCATGGAGGATCTAAAAAGTCAGCTTGAAGCACATCTCGGAAACAAGCAGGGCATCAGCACCTTTTCTGAGAACACTGCTGGGATATGCTGATATTTATATCCTCCCTGGTGTCATCCAATGAATCCTCTTTAAAGTGGAATAACAGACATGTCAAGGATGTTAGCTGGGGGAACTGAGTGATGGTTCACAGAGTCTGGAGCTCAGAGAAATAGCAAACCACAAAAAGAAACTAAAAACACCAAAATAATTGAGAGGATTCAGCTTGGAAAAAGTGCAGATCTGTCTGAGGAAAGTAATTGAAGTTGCCAATTCCCAGAAAGGAGACAACTTTGGAAACAAATGATTCAGCACAAAGAAAATAACGGCAGAGGGCAAGGTAGACATGGTTTTGGAAAAGGCATTACAGAGCAGAAAGTCAAAGCAAATCAAATTTACTTGCAGGATACCCTAAAGCAAAGAGGACAGGAACAGTCCCTCTGATTCTCTGATGAGGCTGCACTGGTGGACTGTGCTCAGCTCAAAGGGCTGCTGAGACACAATAATTTAAATAAGAATTATCAACAGACTTGAGGGGTTGGCATAGGTGCCCTGATTAGGTATTGAAAAAAGGTATATTGCATGCCCAGGAGCCAGATTGCCATATGGAGATTCAAAAACAAGTAAAAGCACAAACGGTCCTATTGACACAGTGATTTTAAGTTGTTACAGTTTAATAGCTGCGTGGATATAGTAAAAGTTAATGGTATAAAAAGACATTAAATAGTGAAAAAATAATTCAGGGGGATAATTCAGAATAGCCACAGAGGCTGTGTACATAAGCGTAAATAAAACAAACTTCAGACTAACAAGTAGTTCATGTTCATACACTTTTATGATTTTCTACCTCAAACTGAGAAAGTAAAACTCAAATGTGCTATACAGTTTTAGAAATGTGGATTTTAAGAAAAAAAATCCCTTAGGAATTCTCATTCAGTTCTGAACTTCATTGAATGGCAGGGCCAGCACTGCACAGGGAGCGCAGGGATGGGAAGGGGGAGACAGAGGAGGTTTGTTTATCCTACTGGGGGATGAGAGCAGTGGAGAAAGGATGTACGAACTGGGGTGACACTTCAGGGAAAAAAATACAAAGCAAAACCTGTGGTTTCTGTGGTTGAATTGGCTGCTTTGTTTCTGTGCTATGTGGTGGTCGTGAAAATAGTTGAGAAAACCCTCTTCCTTGAAGAAGTGGAGAGAATGAAACACCGAGGTGCCTTTTAGGCAGGATGTCACTCCCTGCAGGACCAGAAACCTGCAGCCATTGGCACTGGAGATTTTATAGAGAAACACCTGGCACTGCTGAAAAGTGAGGACAGCCAGGCTGTCAGAGAAAGCGCAGGAGGCTGTAGTGGTAATAGCAAAAGAGTAGAAGCTAAAGTGCCTTTGAATCTCTGCTATGGGAGGAAACAAGTATTGGATTACGTATTGATATATTTTCAAGTATTCAGCTTTATTGGAGAAGTTTTATTCCCTCAGTTGGGTTTTATTTCCTTGAGTAGCTGCAGAGCTGCTGGGGAAGATGCTGAAACACTGCTCACATAAGTAAAGATTGCCAGGCCAGGGTTTACAAAGGGTTAAAGTTGTTGGTTAAACTTGGTCATTTCTTTCACATATGAAATGCAGATTTTGAAAAATATTGGGTGTAAATCCAGTGCTTTATTCTACATTAAGAGGATTGTTTTTTCTCTCCTACAACAAGTTATTTTAGTTTTCTTTTAAAAATAAAAAACTTGTTAATTTAAATATCCAGCTTTTGGGAATATATTTTAAATATTTTCCCGCTGATTAATTCTGAGAGTCTTAGTAAATTGCAGGTTTTTAAACAAAAAATTAGAAGCTTTCTTAGAAATTTATTAGAAAGACATAGACAAGTCTTTTCCTGTTTAGCTTTTCTTTTGGTTGCAAAAATATCCTTGCCATTTTCTGAGCTTTTATAGCTAATTCGTGCTGTAACCTGATAAAAGCTCCCAGTGTTAGAAAAGAACTGCATGATCTGTAACAAGTAAGAGCATCATAAAATGCATAATGTTAATGTTATTATATTTCTTGAGAGGGCTGAAAAATTAAAATGCTGCAAGAACACAGCTTGTGAAGATAGCTGGGAGCAGCAGGCAGTTAAGTAATATGTTGTGTGTGGGTGGGGAGGTTAAGTTGTGGTTTTGTTTTCTTTTGTGAGAGAGAAAATATTGATTCATCTGGAGAAAATGGAAATGACTGAGGAAGATACCTCAGATGAGTGAAAAAATCAAACAAACGTGCTCCCACATGTGTTCCTTATCACTTCTGCAACAAGTAAACACCATCTTTTCAGCTCTTGCTGCTGTGCTTCCTACTATCATAAAAGGCAAACAATGAATATTCATTTCTTCTGTCACCATATGACTTGATTTTCATGTCCCTTCCTATTTGGAGAAGTACTTTGAAAACAAAGGTGTCTGCTACCACCCATCCCTAGATGGAGATCTGTGGCACTGTCACTTGTACCTGCTACTCACATCTTCCGTGAGGGCTTTACACAGACACCGAATTTATGCTGTGAGTGTTCAGACTGACTGAGGAAAGTACCGCAATGTATTTTTAATGTTACAGTTCCCGAGGGAGGCGGAAATCCTCTCCTAAGCACAGGAATCCCAGTAAGAAAATAGATGCTACTAATTTTTGGTCTGACAACATCTTGGATGCTTGCCTTGTGTTATTTCACCTCCTTACAGGGAATGGAGGGCACTGTTGTCCTTTAGCCCAGATCAGAGGGCGATGCCAGAAAGCAGTGCTATTTTCTGTTCACAAAGGTGGGGTCGGGATTGAAAGGTAATACTACAGATCTTGTAGAAGAGACCACCTTCATTAAACATCCTCCTGAGAGTCTTCTTGCTTCTCCTTTATTGCATCTACCTCTGCTAATTCTGTCCCCTTAGTCTACTGTTTTGGAGATGGCCTGAGATGGCCTTTGCTGTGAGTCCTGTGAGAGCAGAGATGAGTGTGGTAAGAGAAGCTGCTACAGAAACTGATGAGGAGGAGCAAAGAGCAGCCAGACCCAGGACTTTATTCCTTTAGATTGCCATGAAATCAAGAGATATGCAATAAATCTGTCCTAGTGGTGTTGGCTGTTAAATATCATGAGGGCATGGTGGTTTCAATATGAGGTAAAAAGGAATATGAAAATTAATTAATTTATTGCCTAAGAAAGGAGGCTGAAGATAAAGTACTTTATTACTCCTAAAAGCTGCATTGCTTTAAGATATTTATAACAGGGAGCCAGAGAACTTGTTTCATGAATAACAAACCTGCATGGTCATGAGTCCATGTAAAATGTATCAGCACAGCTTCTTTCTTTTTGTCTTTTACAGAGTAATGCAACATTTGAAAAAAACCCAGATCAACAAACCCATACCAACACCAAAAATACAAAACCAAACCAAAACTAACGAGAACAAACAAACAAACCCAAAGTAATAACAACAACAACAAAAACCAAACAGAAAAAAAAAAGAAAAACCAATCAAAAAACCAAACCAAACCCAGCGTGACTGTGGTTGCAGGAGCATGAACCATTTGAATGCTGCCTGCAGGGTATATAGTCTTGTTCCTGCCGTTACCACATTGAATGGTATTGAAAAGGCTTGGATCCATCAGGGCTGTAAATGTTCTGTCAGCTTGGGACATCAGGACACATTTTGTGAATCACTGACTGTTCCCAGGCACAGTTGTGATGGGGGTCGAGTTGTGGGTAGGAGTCTCCTGGTAAAGCAAGCAGTGCCAGGGTCCAGTTTTTAGCTCTGGGTTCAACTGGCACAGCCTGCCTGTGTCTATAGCAATGATATATCCCTGGAATGTCTCTGGAATAGTGTAGCTGCATCCAAACTGACCACTCAGAACAGACCCTGGCTGGTGCTGGAGCCTAAGCCACTCTCAGGAATGCATTGGGAAAGTGCTGCTTGTTTTGGGCCAAAATAATTCATTCAAAAGCTGAAGAATATAGGTGATTGCATTCCAGTGCTTGGGAATGTTCCCTGGCAGCATTTAGTCTACTGACAGAGGTAATTATAGGATGGGATTTGCCTAATCAAATGTAGATGCCAACATCTGGGACAGTTGTCTGCGTCGACCATAGACAATGTATAGTCGATGTCAAGAGACACGTGGTCATAATTTGTCTCATCATATGAGATCTACTTGTCACTAAGTGGATGTCTAACCACAGTCACAGCTCCATTAAAGCTGATTTAGATTATGCTGACTGCAAGAGGAGCCCAGAAAGACCAGGTCACTACATCATGAACAACATAAGCCAGTACAGACAGCACAGTGTGGTAATGCTCCAAAAGCAGGTATTGAGGGCAGTGCTGGAAGCAAAACTGAGCAAAAATCTGTGACAGAACAGTGATTCAGTCTTGAACTCATAAACAATCCCTGAACGACCTTTCCCTATATTTTATTAAACTTCTATCCTCTAATGCTTCCTCAGCTTGTATCTTCTGGCTGTTTTCACAAGATGTGACTAAGTCTGTGTATATCAGAATATATGGGGACCTGATTCTGTTTGCAGGTCCCTTGGCAGCAATGTAAGAGCAATCGTAACAATTTGCATTTATACACTTCCTTCCACCTGATAGCCTCAAAGTGCTTTACAAATACTGATTGGTTATATTTCACATTACTCCTGTGGGATGGCTATAAAATAGAAAAATAGGAGAGCGGATTATGAATGACTGGAAGTAAGACACAGGCAAAGAGAAAAGAAAAACAGAGTGTTAGAAAAAGGAAAGACTGTTATTTCTTAATAAAACCAGGAACTCGGTGATTTTGTCTCCACTTACACCAGCTGGAAATTCAATTTTCATGCCCTAAATTCATGGCAAAGTAGGAATTTAATTCAGGTCATATTTTGTCCTTAGTGAAAACTCCGGATGCTCTTAACTCTTGACACAGCACATGCTACACTATAGAGAGTAGAGATGATTCCCATGTGTGGCATTAGGTTTTTGTCACACTGGACTAATTTAACGAACTTAAAAGCAAGAAAGGCTGTGTGAATGATACAAATTTCCCTATCAGTTAAAACTGTAGATTTATATAGGCCAAGTGATCCAAGGGGATATGATCCAGTTTATCTGACTCAATGTCAAGTTCCTCCCAAAAGAAGAGCTCAAATTCCCGACATGGTCAGTGGAGACAGGGTGCTCTGGAGGCCTCCAGGGAGATATCTTGCCTGCCTAAATTCAATCACCTAAATTAGATAAAGTGGATCTTTATGAGGGCTTCAAGGCACCTGTCATCACTACTCCCTGGGAACTTGGGTGCTTACTGTAGGACTGCTCTGATAGGAGTCAAAATTCCAGCTGTTGGCTAGAGAGTCAGCCAAGGAAAAATTGATTCCTCTCAGGGAAAAGAGATATAAGAACAATCAGAGAATCATCAAGATTGGAAGAGACCACTAAGATCATTGAGTCCAACCAATGGCAATTGTAACCAGCCTTCCAGAAACATGGGATAGCACCAGACTTAGCGACAGTCTGTGCAGAACCTTTTGGAAGAGCATCCTCTCTCCATCATAGTTTCCCATTTTGACAAACCCTCTTGCAGGTTTGTGCATTACCCTCTTCTTAATCTCATATAATTTGCCTTATTAATAAGACGTGGAGCCAATTTTTTAATCAAAATGTTATGCAGCAAAAAGTCAAACACCAGACTGAACTCTAAATAGATTATAGCTTTGTTATTACCTTAATTAGCCACCCTTGGAAAATCATCAAATATTTAAATTACATTTGTTTTATGAGATGTTTTCTGTAAAATTTTGGTGACTAGTATTAATTAATTATGTTCCCTCTTACTTATTTATTCTTCATTAATTTTGCCTTATTGATGCTGCTGTGGCTTTCCCAGGAGATATAATTTATCATTTATTATTGACACATATTTTTTGCAAGGCTTTGGAACATTCCATGGATTCTGGCCTTTTGGAAAACATTCCTCTAGAAACTCTTGGCCATGCAAGATACCTCAGCCTGTATGTAAATTTTCCTGTTTAACAGAGACACTTTTTTTTTTTTAAATTTTTTTTTTTTGGTGATTGTGCCCAGTAACTGTGTCAGGGATGTCATTTCAGACAACTTCAATGGGAGGAATACAGAAGAAAGGAGAGAGGTAGCAACTGCAGAATGAAAAAGCCAAAAAGCCACAGTCCCAAATGAACCTGTTGATTTTGAAATGTCAGAATTAGTACAGGACAGGGAGAAGATCAACAGGCAATTCTCACCTGACACAGTTTGACACTCTCACTACAGTCTCCCTCATTACTCAAATGCTCCCTCTCTCCTTTTCCCCCTCCTTCTGCATATGCATTTAGTGGTTCTCTAAAATTGTCTCCTTTAAGCAACTTCTGCATTTGATGGATCCTAACCCCCACCAAAGACCTCAGGTGTCTGATGGTTTCAATCATTCCATGAGGGAATGGACACTGCAGTACATCACACTAATTAACATTTTCTTAGACTGGATCTTCTTGACTTTTCATCAAGATATTATATATATTTGATAACATTTTTGCTTATATTTTCAACAAGAAGGTGAGGTGTGATCAAATCAGATGGCTAAAAAAGTGATGCCAGAAACAGAGGAATACAAATTAAAATCGAACAAAAGTAGAAGAGGTTGTGAGAACACTTAGATGAATTTAAATTGGATTATCAGGTAATAAATGAAATATATCTTGGAAGTTTTGTCAGATGTCTGTGAACTCCTAGAAGTCAGGGAAGGTCCATGAGATAGGATAAAGCAAATAAAGTGGAGGTTTTCAAAAAGAAAGAGGGGGAATAGTAAGCCAAAGGCTACTGACCAGTCAACCAGAGGTAATGAAACAATAACTGTCTGAAAGCTCACAGAAGGAAATGAACACGAATCTGGTTTTGTAAAGAAAAAAATTGTCAGTCCCTTCTACAGTAGGCTTCAGGATAGCTAAAAGCAGTCAAACACTAGACTGTAGGATGTGTGCTAATATTTAATGTTATCACAAAAAACAAACTGGAGAAAGATGGTCATGCTAAATCTGAAGTAAGATGGGTGGAAAGCTGGTAAGAAAATGACTGCCTGGAAGTACTTATCATGCATGGGTTCACTTTCCAAATGGATATAGTGTGGCAGATTTGTCTAGACACTTTCTTTGGTCTAGTATCACCAAGTAGTGTGAATTATGAGGATGATCAAATAGGGAGAATAAGTTTTCACTTCATCACAATCTGAGCACGTTTCAGAAAAAGAAGGGAAGTGTCCAAAAGAGTCCAACATCACATGGAATGTGTCTCTGAGACATGTCACTTAATCCTGCTGCTTACACCTTAAGGCCTGATATGGTTTAACATCACTGTTGCTGAAAGTTAAAAAGAGATGAGCCAGAAATAGACTTGATTTGGGCAAGTGCAGTCCAGAGTTGAAATTTTAATTCTGGGTGAACAGCTCAAGGATAAGTTGCTGTGTGAAAGATCCTGTCTCAATGCTGTGTTATGATAGTGTGCTCTAAACTTTAATTTCTACTTTTTGGACAAAAAAGGTCACCTCTGTTCCATTTGTTGAAGAACCATTTCCATTGCTTATACATGAGAAATCATAAGGAGACATCTAAGATTAGTCAGGGCTGATACAATGTGACTGTCATCTTCTACTCCCACCCCAAAGGGGACAGAAATCATCACAGCCTCTGTATTTTCCCCCAGCTGCAGAGAATTCTGTCATTGCAGTCCCCTTTCTATCTCTCTTGCAAACTCATATCTGTATGACAGCAACTTTCAGGAATCAGTGCCCACTTCTCTCATGCCATTTATCCAAGAAACAACCTCAAAATGCACCAGACCAACTTCACCACAAGCAGGTTGCACCGCATGGCATGAGATGCCATACCTCAACAAACCATGAATTTATGCCTCAATCACTAATTTGCCTCTGATATTCTTTGCTGAGTTTAATTATTGGGTTTGACTTCGAGATTCTGTTATCATCGGCATGAAAACGATTGCCTGAGTAATTTACTGCAGCAGAAATCTCATCATTTGCTATCAATGGTTTTTAATTAAATTGCAATAAAAGATAAACAAAATTTTTCAAAATCAAATTTACTTTTGTTTAAATATTTATGTTTCTGTCTCCCATGAAGTCAAGTTGCCCTGCTGAAATGGTTATGAAACCCATGAAGAACCTCTTTCATCTTTGCTAAGCTGATTCCAGTGACACACTCTCCTATGGGAAGGGATTATGAAGTAGAATTTCAGTAAACTAATTGCACAGAGCTCTGCTATAAGTCAACCTGATTGCCCTGTCTTTTTTTGTGAATGGCTCTGTCTTGCCAAAAGCAGATGAATTAATTTGTCTTTTAGGAATGCCATGCCAAGATCATGAAGCACTTTGCATATTAGGATCAACTTATTGAATATGATGTGATACTCTGAGAATCGCATAATAATAATAGACCAATAGAATGGTTTGGGTTGGAAGAGACTTTAAAGATCATCCAGTTCCAATCCCCTGCTATGGGCAGGGACACCTTCCACTATCTCAGGTTGCTCTAAGCCCTGGTTAACCTGGCCATGAACACTCCCAGGGATGGGGCATCTCCAGCTTCTCTGGACAACCTGTGCCAGCGTCTCACCACCAATACCACACTCCTTCCCCTCCCCAAGTGTTTATGAGATTTGTCCCTAATCCTGAACCACCTCCCTTCTGCAAAATTCTCAGTTCTTCATGCTTTATCTATTTTCCATCCTCTTGGGACAGTACTGGGTCCTCTGAGAATATTCCTTGCAGAATGTGTATGCAAAGGCAAGGAAAAAAGGGGATACAATGGTCTTTTTTGAATATATGGAAAACAGGTATAAAGGAAGAAAGAATTAGTGTGCTTTGCATGACTTTGTTGACTGGGATAACATGAAACTTCATCAAGCAGGTTGTTGGATATTCACCAAGACCTTCTGACACAGAAAACAGGCAAGTGCTGGCACCAGCTGCCTGGAGACTGGGCCCAACCTCCATCATCATCAGGTTTTAGGAGTCTGCTATGACTTTCCTAATATTCCCGGTCTTGAATTTTGGATGCAAGACTCATTGGCTTTGGAGCAGATTGTATTCCTCCAGCCTTACTCTCCTCAGGGATGAAAAAATGAAAACGTTGTTGGTGCTTTCTTTGCCTAAAACATGACGAGAAAGGAAAAAATACTTTTCACATATATGTGTGCTCTTATGTTCTTCTTCAGTGGTCAGCAGAATCTGGGACACATTTTCGGAAATATTAGCTATTCTGTATCTGTATGTATTTACATAACAAAATATACATAATAACCCAGAATACCCTTATTTGTGTTCCCTGTTTTTTCACATCTATTTTGCTTAAAAAGTGTGAATGATAAATTTCTTATTTTCTAAAGATGTAATTAACTTCCCCTCCCCTTGCATAGTAGGTGCCAAATGACTTTCACACGGATCCAGGAATTTAATTAAAGTACAGAAACCAAGGGTTTTAAAAATCATTTTTATTAGTTAAATAAAATTATCTTAAATGTCCTAGATGCATAAGCAGGGTTGGAGAGCTTTTAATGACATGATTTGCATCTGTGATGAAGCTAAACTATAATATGTACAAATAAATTGAACAGATAGTTTCAGAACTCCATAAGATTTTATGACAGCATCACCATAGCAAATTTCATCCTTACAGATAGAAATAAAGAATTTCCCCACCTTTTTGATTGCTAAATTCCTACTTCCTGCTACTTGCTCACTGCTTTTCACAGTTTAAATGGTTTTTATAACTTTGGTAAGAACCCTGAACTTCTTGAAATTAGTTTAAATTATTTATATAAATGGAAGTAATATCTCAGTCCTATCTTATTCTAAATAGATTAACAGAAGTGTCAGAATTTAAAACTAAATATTAAGGAAAGTTAATATTGAAATAAAACATAATTGAAAATCCCATAATTTCATCTGGTATAATTAACTTTCATAATTTTATCACCTATTCATTTTTCCTGTGATTTTAGTTTACAGAGTGTATTTTGTATTGCAATGTTAAAATAATGTGCAATAGGAAGTAATGAAATTCATTTACAGGATGGGCTGCAAATCACATAACTTTGGCTATTTAAAAATCTTTGCTTAGTCTTTTCAAGTTAGGCATGTCCTTTAATAATCATCAAAAAGACATCTTCAGCAGGAGGTTTGTCTTAGACTTTTAACTCTTTTTAGATGGGGATGAAACAGCCTTTGGACATGACTGTCTGTCTCCAGGTACTGTTGATGGCTCCTCGATGGTTAGTTCAGAGCAGACCCCTGCCCTTCTGATCAGGGAATCACAGAATGGTTTGGGTTGGAAAGGACCTTAAGGACAAATTCATTCCACCCCTGCCATGGGTAGGGACACCTTCCACTAGCCCAGGTTGCTCCAAGCACCATCCAGCCTGGCCTTGGACACTTCCAGGGATGGGGCAGCCACAGCTTCTCTGGGCAACCTGTGCCAGTGCCTCCCCAGCCTCTACAGTAACAGGTTTTTTTGTAAAATCTCATCTAAATCTTCCCTTTTAGTTTAAAACTGTTCCTTCTTGCCCTGTCACTGCCTCCCCATGTAAAGGTGGTTGAAGTCAGGTGAGATGACCTCACTGTTAGAGGCTATGAGTGTCACCTGTGTTGTCAGGTGCCATCATACATGCAGGGTGGTTACCAAAGACATCACCCCTTGCATCTGAGGTGAAAAGCTCAGTCAGAGAGGGCATGGAAGGACCCCTGGGGGCAGAAATTGTGGAATGTTTCAGTAAATCTCTTCCTCTTCTGTATCAATGCTAATTAACAAGCCTCTGAGGACAGATGCAATTAAACATCACAGAAAGCACAAAGAACTGCATCCACCTACAATGAGATAATCCTGAAACAGCCTTACCATGACACTCTGGCCTTTCCCTTGGTGCCCAGGTCCACCTTTCCCCTGGAAGCACTTTTTTCAAATGCTGATCATCATATGTTCAGTCATTCCTAGGCAGTATATGTGTTAAAATCCAGTCTGTGCATGGAATATTAGGGCTCATGTCCAGATCAACACTCCTCTGTGGAGGCGTTTTGGTCTTGGGTGTTTTTCTTTCAGCTACAAAGAAGGAGAAAAGAAGGAAGAAGGAGAGTAAATAATCTTACTGCAATGCCATTCCCCCAAGAGAAGGTGGAGCAATTTCAGGAAAACCAGGGAAGAGAAAGGGACCAGAGTGAAGTCTGAAGGTTAATACTATGCCCTTGGCATTCTCTGCACAGGAAAGCTGCCAAGAGTTCCCTTAGTCATGCTGCTTTTTCTGGAGGCCTTTTGACTTCACTTAGGTGGTGAATGGAAAGCTGCACATAAAATAAATAGTTTGTGAGATCAAATGTCACCACAGCATTCTTCTCGCATGATGGTCTTTACTTCTCAGTGTATTTTCCTTTGGAAACACCTTTTCACCCCATTTCAGATAGTCCTGCTCGCTTCCCTTTATATCCATTCTCCAGACCCTCACTGGCATGGCCTCTTCGTGACATCCTGCCCACTACAGCAGCTCTGAATTTTGTTATATGCAGCAGCAAATGAAAGCACAACTAGTTCCTTTTCTACTTCCTTTCTTTGTTCAGCAACAGACTGTGCCATTTTTGGGGCAGAGATAATTTTTGATTAATAATAATAAAAATAAATACATATATAATGTAATTGTTTAACAGTTAAGCACAAATGTAAAATATGAATATATAGATAATTAAAAATTAATAAATACTATCACCACCAATAACAACAACAACAACAACAACAACAACAAAAGAGGAGCAAACAGTGCAAAACACTCATCGAGGGAACATATGACCAAAAAAATTCTTTACTGTGAGGGTGGTGAAGCACTGGCACAGGTTGCCCAGAGTTGTGGATGCTCCATCCCTCAAAGTGCTCAAGGCTGGGGTGGATGGAGGTTGGAGCAGCCTGATCTACTAGAAGCTGTCCCTGTCCATGCCAGGGGATTTGGAGCTTCAAGGTCCCTTCCAAGTTAATGATGCTGTGATTCTGTGATTCCATGATAAAAGATGGCATTGGATTTACTCAACCCACATCTATTTGCAATATGGACAAAAATGGAGATGCCCATTATCCACTCTAGAAACTCAAGGTATTCATACCTACAGAAATGTGTCCTATTCGACTCTGCCCACAACCCTCATCTACCCCCTCCAGAGACCATTAATGCTCATCTGTGCCAAGTGGATTCAGATGGCAGCAGTGTGACACAGGGACAAACGTTTTCTGCTTGTTTCCCCTCCATGTGCCGCCTTCACTGGAATGGAGATTAACAGGATTAAAAAGTTTAACAGCAGCTCGAACTTCAAGACTGGAACATAAACACCCCTGGAAGATGTGGAGGGATTTCTGTCCGACTGAAGCTCATGTCTCAGTGAACCAGAGCAAGGCAGCTGCTCAAAAAAACATGCGTTGAGGTAAAGTAATGCCTTGCTGGAGCCTTCAGGCTGAACAAGCCTGTGATTGGCCTACAGGACATCTCATTCCTTACTGTTCTTTATTCATTTACTGTAATGGAAATAAAGAAATCTAAACAGGAGGGTCTGACAGGGTAATAGGCTTGTGATGTTCTGAAAATAAACATCTACCTCTGTTTGACATTTATTATCTATAAACTGCTTGGCTTCTTTTTGGCAGTTTTATTGTGTCAGGAGACCATTATCCTGTCACACACTGTTTTGCACTGACATTATCCCTTAAGCAAATTTCGGTACTGAATTTACACGTCTGTGGGTATTCCCAGCCTCACACCACTGAAGGCTCAAAGCAAGGTTGGGCAGGGCTTGGAACACTCAGGTGATGGGGCTGCATCAAGGTTCATGGGATGGATCAGTTCAGCTGCCTGCTAAGGAAGTCGGAAAAGTCCTGGCAGCTGAATGGACAGGGAGCCTATTTCCTTCTTTGCACTGGAGCAGGGCTACCTGCATGAAGGGCATGGAGCAAGGTGTCACTGCAGAATTACAGCCTCTCCATGGATGCTAATAATTCATTTACAGTGTCTGGGAACAAATAAAAGAGCAACCTGGCAGTACCATGAATCTTATGGGGAATTATCACCCTAGCCATGTGCCCAGTAATGAAATTTTGAAATAGAGTGTAAACAAAACATGTTGTTAATTTGCATCAATTTACTTCTGCATGAAGATACAAGATTCTGAGATTGGTCTGATATGGTTCCTGGCAAAACCGACCCAGTGCAACAGAAAAGTTATTGCCATTCTTGCCATAATGTTTTGTAGTGTTTCCAATACCAGAAAAGAATTAAAATCTTTAGCAGGCATTTATTAAATTGCGGATCTAGTGAAAAGTCACTGTCTATAGTTCGCTAATATCTCAAGAAATCTGTACTTCCTGGAAGAAACTGCAGAGACAGTTCCTCAGTATCTCAAAGATGTATTGTTTTAAAAGAATTAATGATTTCTCTATACAGACACCCATGAGGACCATCCCTCTCGTTTACCTAACTGATGATTTCTCATGTTGCAATAAACAGGAATCCATGAAATGCAGAGACCATAGCCTTTTGTAGCCAATTAATAAAACCCACAGACACAGCTCCCAGGATAGAAAGCTGATAAATTTTCCAGTGGTGAGAGTCTGTAGCAGCATTTTGACCATCTAGTTCAATATCATTTATAAAATGCATGGTAGTGTCTATACAGAAATTCCTGTCTCCTTCATCATCTGACATCAACCTTTGCAAAGCTGCTCCTTCCCCAGTTTGACCACTTTTATTTATGTTTTGCCTTCAGCCTAAGTTTCCTGCTTCTGTTACCCTCCATAATCCAAACATAGAGGATTCCAATGAGCCTTTATCCAGAGAACATAAGCTCTACCTTTGGGATTTTGATGTTCATTAGAAGCAGAGGCAATATTTTTAGTTTTAACAAGAAGACTTCACTTCCCACTGAGGGACTGAATTTCCAGTATAAGAAGTGCAGCCCTGGAAAGGAGGCTGTGCATATTAATTTGGCAGCTTTACAGTCTCTTCTCTTCAGAGTTTCATGATGCTTCCTGCTTGCAAAGAAGCTGATCTTGCCATGTTGCCCCCATAATTTCTACTTTCCAGTACCTCAAGGTATTTGACAAATTCCAAATTGTTTATCTGTACCTTCAGAAGAGGAAAATTTAGCACTAAGGGCATTGTGGTCCTGCCTGACTCTGGCAAGTATACACAGAATGTATGAATATATATATTCATATATTTTGATACATGAATATCAAACAACATTTATGTGGAGCCACCATAAACATCTGTCCTGTTTTCCAATGGCACGGTAAGCATTATCTAATTTACATTTTTCCTTATCTCCAGTTCTAAATGCATAATTTTTCTACACTATATACCTGTAATTTTCTAAGTTTGTGAATGCTAGACTCCTGGAATTACCTTTCTCACAATAGCCTTTACTTATAAAAACATTAATTTTTCGAGCTGTAGTGTCCTATTTTTAACAGCTTTCTATTTTTAAAACAGTATTGATTCTATTTTCAGCCACCTTTCCTTCTGAAGCACATTAAGGACTCATACCTAGGTAAGAGTCAGATGACAAAAAAAAAAAAAACTCATGCCAAGAGATGAAGATGCTCTAAGACATATTTTTTATGCAGAAGAGAGAATGTTACATGATGATGGTGCTCAAGGCTCTTATAAACATTCACGTGTATTCCTCCACAGAAATTTCAAGCACCTTATCGATCTCAAAGTTTCGTTGCCAGTAGTTTTCTGACTTTTTTTTTTTCCAGCCAGAAATTTTTCCCTGGGCAATTATCCCATCACCATCCTCTGTCTGCCAAGAAGCTCCTGGAGTCAAGTAGATGTCTGTAGTGATTAGGGATCAGTTTGATTGACACACCAGCCTGCCACAAACATTTGCAAAAACCCTCCTGTTACAAGATTCTTTTATTTGAAAGAAAATTCAGAGGTCTAAGCTCAATTATTTTCATTTTCTGTACTCCTTGTGTGGTCAGTGGGGAGGCAAATGGCCTATGGGGGGCATAGTCCATCTTGTCTTAAAACCAATGGGCTAAATTTCCCTCCAGAGGTGCAGTTTTCCTCCTTGAGTGTCTGGGAAGATATCATGACTCTGAGTGCAGCATGAGTCAAATGGCTTTGCAGGATCCCTGACAGCATTGACCAGGTTCCCTGTGATTCCAATAGCAATTTAAAAACTTTCAGGAATCCACCAAGATGTGGGTGCCAGCATGGAGATGTCTGAAGCTGGAGCTGAATCTCAGCCTCACCAAGCTCAGAGAAGAGGCTTGAGTTTGAAGAACAAAGGTCAGCTGAATTCTGTTCTTTATAGTAAACCCTCCCTGACTTCATATTCAGTTTGTTTCAGGATATGACTTTTTTCTTCAGTGGGCTGCTGAACATTGTGACATCCCTCGTCATTTAATTGATTGTTCCTTGTCCAAATTAGATCACCTGCAATTACTTCCATCAGCCAAATTCTTCCAACATCAGAGAGTTTACAACAAATGCCTTTGTCTCCTTGAAACAAGTCGGAGTTTTGCCAGGGATTTCAATGAAGTCAGGATTTCACTCCTAAAAGTTTTAGTGTTTTTTAATATGCTAAGGCAATGTAATTTGTTTTTCCTGGTAAAGATCTCTCTTTAAAGAAAGTTTCTGAAAATCTCACTGTTTCTTTTTTTTTTTCACTCAGACCTGCCAAAGAAAGTTTGGCTGGCATCCAACACTGAAACACATTCCCTTTTCTTCCTCCCTAACTTTCCAGTGACATTAAAGAGTATGTGCATTAAAAAAAAAGCCTAATACATAATGCAAAACATATCTGGTGGAGGAGGATGTGGAAGAAAGCAATTTAGCTTTTGGTCACCAATCTCTGTTTTCTTTTAAGGTTTTTGGCATGATTGCATTAACACCAAGTTTCACAGATCAGTACATGTCAAGAAACATCAGATGTAAGGTTATGTGGGTATTTTAAACAAAAGGGTAAACATGATATGTTTTCATAACTTGGTGCTGAGCATAACTGTACCAAATCACATGAGTTTGTCTTGTGATGGCAAGTGAAGAGCAGGAAGATGTAAGACAGAAAGAAAACTGAGGAAAGAGAATGTGACTGCTTGAAATAAGTGCTGAAGAATGGTTCAAAGACTGTAAAATGTAATGTTTCTTTACATCTTCTAAAAAATTAGCTTAAGAAGCTACCATTAAAATGAAATGGAACTAAAGCAAGAAGTAAATAGCTGTGGGGTTTTGTGGAGGGGTATTTGTCTGGGTTATTTTAATAACAAAGCCACAATGTGTGTTGATATTCTTGGAGCCCACTGCTATCCTTCCTATATTCAGTGGGTTTGAGTGGTAGAAAGAATGAGCAATTGAATCTGAAAGCCATTCAGAAATCAAAAGATAGATTTCCTTTAGAATATGTGGCTTTGTTAAAAATAACATATGATCAAATGGAATTAGTCTTAATGCAGACAGTCCCAGGAATCCATTTCTGTAAAGAATTTAATTCTTTACTGGAAATAGCAGGGCTTCAAAACTGCTGAGGAAAATTCAAGTTTCCTCTACAGGAGAAAACTTTATCCAAAGTTTTTTGGCTCTATAGACTTCATAGTTACCTCCAGATAAGAAGGAAAGAACCTATGCAGCCTATAAATTGTGCAGCAGCAACCAATGACAGAGATAGCGGAGCATAAAACCTCTTCATTCCTCTCAGATTAAAGCTGACACGAGTTTGTAAAGTGCATTAGTTTAGCGTTTCAATCTCATTGAAAAGCCTCTCTGAAATGACAAGGAAAGCATAATTACATATATTTATTCTTCGTGGTTAGGATCCTACCAGAAAACTACATTCCAAGGTTTGATTTTAACGATCAGAATTAATGCCATTACTGGTTCAGAGAGCAGGCTCATGGGAGATCCCTTTGTCAGGGATAGAGGACTCAGGGATCATGGACACAGGTTATTGCAGGAAAAAGATGCAAGAAACACTGGGAAACTGGAGATCTGTTGCAGGCATTCACTGAGTGGAAGAAGACCTTCAGCCAAATGAGAATATTTTTTCTCTGATGGAAGTCTTTGCCAGAATTTGTACATAATATTTGTAGAGGATGCAACTCAACAGCAAATGTGAGGTTCCATCTTGAGGGAAACACAGAGATTTGCCCATTTGGAAACTATTTTCCAAAATTTTTCCATCCTAAACCAGGATGAAAATTTTAAGAAACACGTCACATAACTCATAACTTTTTCAATTTGGAATTGTCATTCCATAGGGAAATGTTAAACCCGAATTATTTTCTCTCTTTTTAAAAATTTTTATTTGTAATTTAGCTTTCCTAAAATATAAGTTTGATTTTTTTTCATGGTAAGGAACAATGCATGCCTCTGTCTTCACAGTTTTTTAAAATTTTATTTTAATATTATTAACAATACCTTCTGCTGGCAGGCATGAGGGAAAGCTTGAATCCTGTGAGTGTATTATGCAGGCAAATTTCATCCAGCAGACACTCAGTTCCCACATATAGCCATCATAATGTGTTCTCACGATGAAATATTAAGGAATAATGGTAATATATGTATGCTAATGCATTCAAATAAAGTTCAGATTAAATCTTGTTTTAATGAGGGATAAGCAAGGGCACACTCTCTGAGCATCTTGAGTCCATCCAATGTGCTAATCCTGATGTGCTGTGCCTGCATAAGGAACTCCAACAGCAAAGGTTTTGTGTTTCTAACAGGGCCACAGATCTGGTTTATTCACAGATTCATGGAATATTCTGAGTTGGAAGAGACCCACAAGGATCCTTGAGTCCAGCTCTCAAATAAATGGCCCATATGGGGATTAAACTCAGAGCCTTAATGTTTTTAGCACCAGGCTCTGAGAGCTGAGCCAATCTCAAGGTCTGTGCACACCTGAGCTCCTCCAAGTCCACACTCCAAGCTGAAGAAGTTGCAGAGTCACGATCAGTGAAAATCCATCTCGGGTTCTGCACAGGGAAAAGGGATTTCATAATTCAAAGTCAGTGTCATGCTGCCTTTATTAATAGCTTCCAGCCATTGCAGGTTGTGGGTTGAGTGAACTCATACCAGCCTCCAAAAGCCATGAAATCAGCAGATTAAAAGCAGATTAATCGTGTGTATCTCCAATCCAATGTATTTAAAGTAAAGCTCCTAACAACTCTGGTGATATTTGGATTAATCCCTGAAGAGTACATCACTTTTCTAACAATGGCTACTGATAATATTTCAGATGCAGCTTAGAACCTAATATTTGGAATATCATGGACTATTTAAGGCAGATGAGCCCTGACATATTAAGATGCGAGTTCTGCTCTGATACGAAAAGTCTCCATAAGACTGACAAATCCAGACATCATCATTTAATTGTCCTCTGACTGCTTTACCCTGAAGCACAGATCCCTTTGGGGCTGGTGATCTGAGCTGTGTTTTGTGCTGCAGAAACGTGCCTGAAACCCAAACTTTGCAGACAGAACTTTATCCAAAGGCAAACAAAGTCATCAGGAAAGTTTGGATTGTGTCCTTTGGACTGCGCAAAAGAGCCAGCTAATAAGTTGCTCTAATTTTTTTTTTTTTGTGGTTTGTTTTTTGTTTGTTTGTTTTTTGGTTTTTTTTTTTTTTGAGTTTTATTTTTCTCACCTCCTTTAGAGAGTAGATAAGCTTTGCGGTAGAAATTTTAGTTGGAAGGAAAAAAAAAAAGAAGGAAATAGAAAATATTTTCAATAGCAAATTTACGAACCTGGAAGCATAAAAATTAACTTAACAAATTCTTCTAAGAGGCTGTGAGGAGGATCCATCTCACCTGACTGTATCTACCTAAGGTGTATCATGAGTTCATTCTGTGTAACAGTGGCATAACTCCTGTCCGAGATGAAAAAGTCCAGAGTCAGGTGCAGTTTTGCAAAGCCAAAGTTGTACCAAAAAGCCATTTTATTATTAACAGTGATTAGTATCATGTGTCATACAGATAAAATACCCCAAAGCACTGTTGTCCTAACATTGATTTGTTTTTTCAGAAACCTTAAACGAGGGGGCACCAACTAATAAACAATCACTTTCTGTGAAATTAAAAAACAGGTATTGAGATCAAGGCAATGCTTGAGAAACAACTGTCCTGGGAAGAAACACAAACTTTGTGAATGTTTACATTTGAAACAAAACTGCAGTGAGGAGAAAGACTTGAGTGCTGTGATCTAGAAATAAACAGAATCTTTTCCGAAACTCCTGGGAGATGTGAGCTCTCCAAATTTGCTGTATTTATTATTCACAATGAGAAGGCAGAAATTACCTCCTTTTACCAAAAACCCTCTGAAACACCATTAAATGGCCACATCATATGTTTCCCCCTCTAGGCACCTTGAAATCTCCTCCCAGGTCCTTTTGCTTACTACAGGTCTCTGGGACCTCAAGAAGTCCTCTAAAGTCCTCCAAGTCCTCAACCTCAGAACCCACAAACCATTACTGGCCACTTCCAGCCCACCCTGCTAGCCCTGGGACCACCCTACCCCTGCCAAGAAGATCAGAGTTAGCCAGGCAGTATCTTGAATTGTTCTCAAAAAAAACCTTTTAACTGCCTCATCCATCCACTTTTTTTTTTTCTTTTTGTGTATCCTGAAGCTGGGCTCATTTGGCCACAAAGAAAGGAACAAAGATTGTCATTGCTGTGTGAGGACTGGAGGGTGCTGCAGGACTGAGAGACAGAGTGAGGCAGACAGGAAAAGGACAAAGAGAAGGTCTGGGGAGAAAATTGGTTCAGCAACCTTGACAAGTCAGGAATAATATGGGGTATATACAAAAAATATGAACCTACTTACAGGGAATTAATTATTGAAAAATGCGAAGCAATAACTGTATGACTGAATTCTCCAGTGAAATTAATTAAACAATGGGGGAATTATTACAGCAAAAATATCCAGTGATCAAGAAAGGTTAAGAGTCTAAACAAAGAATGGAAATGCAAAAAAAGCATTTTCAGGACATGATGGCCTTGATGGCCTTGACATTAAACTTTTAGTTTGGGGGTTTTTTTTCCCTTTCATTACCTTCATGTTATTTCATAAGGAGTTGTTCAGCTTGGAGAGAAGGTTCCAGAGATAACTTATCATGGACTTTATGACTCACAGGGGGCCTATAAAAAAGATTTTATCAGGGTCTGTTGCAACAGAACAAGGGGTAGTGGTTTTAAACTAAAAGATATTTGATTTAGATTAGACATAAAACAGAATTTTTAGACAATGAGGATCATAAAACGTTGGAAGAGGTGCCCAGAGAGGTGGGGGATGTCCCATCTCTGGAAACATTCACAGAGGTCTGAGCCATGTCCAAACTGCTCCAGTTGAAGATGACCCTCTTCATTGCAGGGGGGTTGAACTGGATGACCTTTAGGGAACACAAGTCATTCTGTGATTCTGTGAGAAGACCAGGTGAAGTGGGACCATTATTTTATTGGGGGTGGGAGTTGACACTTCAGTTTGAAAAGAAACAGTTTCAAGTAAATATCAATATTTGTAGTCAGAAAACGTTCTCCAAATAATATGCTAACTTTCAAACTTCTTTGGAGCCTTTGTGCAATGAGTCTACAAATCACTGAAAGATTGCACCCAGTTCTTCCACAGCACAGATGTGTGAAGCTGAGAGAAGGCAGTGAACCACTGGTAAAAGGGGTAAGGAACAATTAAGGTCAGGTTGGATTAGGTGCTAAGAAATTCGATGGAGGTGAAGATGTCCCTGCTTGTGGCTGGATGACCTTTAAAGGTTCCTTCCAACCCAAACCACTGTGTGCCTCAGCGAACATGGAAATGGTGCACAGAAGGCTTCTGGCTGCCCAGAGTGGTGACATCTACAGTCCCAAAACAGATATTGTGAAAGTCACAGCTGAAAACCTCTTCTGGCCACTGAAATATTTTTCCAAGTTGCTTTCAATAAGCAGAAGAGGGAAGAAGCCCTATTCAGTGCCAGGGATCCAATTGCCTTGTCCTGATCACCTCTCACAGGGCTCACATTCAGCTGTTTCAGGGCACCAAGGCTCCTCCTGGATCTCATCCAGAAACATCTCCTGTCAAACAACCTACCCATCACATGGAAGAACCTACTGCCTTGAACATGTATGAACTTAATTCTGTTCTGCAGTATCTATTCAATTCCTAATGATATCTGTAGAGCCTCAGCGGGATCAGGAAACTGGGGTAACTAGAGACAGAATGTGGCCAACTATCTTTGTCATTTCCAACCACAGTGTGAGGAAAAATGGAGAAAAAAACTCTGCCTTTGTGTTTGTCTTCACTGCAGGGTACTTTTTCAAATTTTATTTGAGATTTATTTTTCTGACTTAAGGGAAGAAAAAATACCTAGTGGAAGCATGCATCTGGCACATGGATATAGGCAGAGAAATTGTAACAGCTTCCCTGAAAAAAATCACTAGCCCAGTGCAGAAAATCATCAATATTTAATCCCTTGCCTTCCATCTGATACATGGCTCTAATTGGGAAGCAACATTCAAGCTTTTGAATGTGACCTTGTATGTTGATTAGGTTACTCCCCCAGCATTTGAATCTCATCATTTATCCCAGCCCTTTACAGAGAACACTCTGCATAATGTGGAACATCCAGGTGTTTAAGGGAATGCAGCTGCCTGCGGGATCACTGGGAAAAATATAGACATTGCAATCCTGCTCCTTGTAGAAGCAGTAGTCAGAGTCTCAAATAGGATGTTTCCTGTGTTATCTGGAGCGAAAATCATAACCAAAATGCAATCCCTGTGGAAGGGAACTGCTGCCTGCTGCAGTGAGGCTATATACACCTTGTGAAGATTACACCCACACCCAAACGGCTGTCCCTCCGGGAACAGAGAAGACAGGAAGTGTGTAGGTAAGTTGATAGAAAAGCTGGTGAAGGAATTATTTGCATTTCATTAGATATACAGCAAGACCTGATTTAGTTGTTACCTATGCATGAAAGAGCATAAGGTAAGATTTTTATTTATATGCTCATAGCTTATACTCTTTCTTGCACAGATAAAATCATACATGTAACACTGCTATGTTATAGCTATAATTATATATAATACTGTAGTGCATTTAATTGATATGCAATGTTATATTTATATAATTATAGCTACATTACAGCTCTAATTATATATTTAATCTGGGCACTGAGGCACAGGAGGGCCTGCCACCTTGATTGCTGATGTTTGTGTGGATCCTCTTCACTTCATGGAGGAGGAGCTTTGGTAGGTTTTATATGCAGCACATGATAAGCACTAGGGAGTGTTACTCCTGATTTAAACTCAGGGGTGTGATAAACTGTGTAATGAAATCTCAGCTCTGGATGTTGAATGTCATCTCTCAGCTAAAATAACTCCGAACAGATCACTTTGAATGCAAGGGAAATTACAGAGACTCTGTTGATGGGTCAGTCCTTTTTAGCATCTCCTCTTCTCTCTGAGAATTGTGACCAACCTAGATCCTGCCCCAGTCACATTCCATGTGTGAACTGAAGCTGGACACCTAGAGCTCAAAAAACCTTACAGTCATGATGATTTTGTTCATAGCTAAGTGAGACCATGAAATCTATTGATAAGAGGGAATCATCTGCTAAAACCTCACCAAGTCCAAGCCACAGGATGGGATGAGCTCTGAATGGATGCAAACATTCTCTCAGTGGCCAGCGGAGAACAGCTCAGCCTTCAATGTGTCCCTGACTTGCATCCAGGGTGGCTCCAGTTCAGGCAGCCATAAGGAATTTCTCTCACGCATCAGTAACAGGCTGCTCAGATAAGGCTGCTTTAAAACACTGCTTCTGTTTTCCGAGCTACCTGAGTTAACATTAAAGTAGGTTGGGGTAAGGTAGAGCTTGGGCCAAACTCCAATACAATATCCAGTCCATGGCTGACAACCCATGGCACTCATTCCAGTGTTTGACAACTCAGAATTAAATTAGCAAAAAGTATTGAAAATTTATTACATAAGTTCCCCCCCCACCCTCATGATTCTCACTTAAATCAATGCTACTAATTAAGCCAATTTAAACCTGAGCGATAAGGCTGAATGCAGATGTAGTGGTGTTTGTACAGGATGTTGGGAACATGAAAGATAATCAAAAAAAGGACCTTCTTCCCCTCATAAGGCTGGAATCCTATACCATGCCAGTCTGTGTAAACTGCCAAAGGAAGTCTTATTACTATGACTCTATCCTTATTCCTTATATCCTTTATCCTTATAAACCATGTCCTGAAAGCACTCTGGGTTCTGGAGGATGTGCCACATCTCTTATTCTGGTTACAAAGCAGCAAACAGACAAACCGAAAATGATGAAACAAAAAACTGTGGATAGTTTGCTATACTTAGTAAGAACATTTTCCTCTGGAAAGAGTTATACTGTCTTCTTGGAGGTTGGGTTTGGTTCAGCTGCCAATTCCTGTCACCTCTTGCTGGGCTTATCCTGGTATTTTGCTCATCATCAAATTCTGCACATGTAGATTCAGAAATAAACTCCTTAAGGTTGATTTTTCACTTTTTCAGTCTGTCAGGAGTGGGCTGTGAGGTGATTCTGATTTCTTCTCAATCTCAGTCCCAGTTCATGACCATCTGCAAATACATGGTAAATTCAACAATACGAACTGAATACAGGCATGCTATGTTGATGGCAGATGCAGGCAGATGCAGGGATGTTTCTAAAACACAGCCTCAGACTATTCAGATTGATCTGTACCAACCCTTACGAGCTATTTCTGCAGCTCGTCTGACAGGGTCATGTGCTCCCAGTGCTGATGAACCACCCCCTCCATTCCATTTTCTGTGTCAGCAGACAGACTTCTATTAAGTAAAACTCCTGAGCTCCATTTCCTTGTTATTTCCTTCTTTTTTTTTTGTTTTGGGACAGGAATCATTTCCACAAACTTTAAAGGTCTAACTGTTATGACATTTCTTTAGCCTGACCAATTGGATGGAATCAATCCTCAAGGCATATTCAGGGATCATTTAATTCTCAGTGTCTTAAGCTGAGGTGATTGACTTTCAGGGAACATCCCTCTCCCCTCTGTCTGTCTGTCTGTCAGTCAGTGTGTGCTAACACAGACATCTCAAGTGGTATTTCAGTCTGTATTCACAGCTCTTGCAGATGTCTGCAGGAAGGTTTCCTTATGACCCAGGGACTCATCACAACTGCTCACACATCAGGCTAATACTTAAGAAATAATACTTTAGAATATGTATATAGAATATACACACATATATATATATTAGAATATTTCTAATACCTTGGAAATGCACCAGAACATGTGAAACACCCACCTGGCTGTGGCAGATGTGACAGAGATCCTCTGGGACACTCATGCCTTCCTGCACCTCCCTGCAGGAGGTCTCCAAAGGTCCCCAGTCAGCTGTAGCTGTCTGAACAGGGCTGGCACAGGATTACAATGGCACAGCCCTGAAGAGCAGTGAGTCTGCAGGTGTTTTACACTGACACAGCTCTATTTTGCTGACAGCTGAATCGCAGCTAATACAGCTGGCCACTAGGTTGCAGCTGAAGCTAAAATCACAGAAAAAATTACATTTGCTGGAGCAACCTGTGCAGGTTCTCATTGCTAGCGTGCTCTGGCCTTTAAACTGTGCACTTGCAATTCAGTAAGTAATGATAAATATTGCACTGACAGACACCATTACTTTACTTATTCATTTATGTAAAATTCATGTAAACATGTCCAAGAAGCACAGTATTCTGTGCCAACCATTATTAGAAGGCATTAGCTTCATTTTGTAGAGTAACCAAGCTGGAATAAAGTAAATTATCAATTCAGTAAGGATGAGAGGTAAACACTGATCCCATTTAAATGTGTGCTTTGGAGTCTTATAGAGAAGGATAGCTCCAAATGTTTTCAGATTTACCTTTATTTCAGGTCATTATTTTCAATAAAGATGGGGATGACTCTCACAAGATTACTCAGATATTTGGCTAGAATTGAGCTAGCTGGTTCAATGCAATTTTTAAAGCCATTCACATTTAGAAATTATTTGAATAATTGCATTTAGAGATAATGACTTTTTTTTTCAATCTTACTGTATTCTCTACAGCTACTGTGCAAAAAAAGAAAAAGTGACTCCTTCAAAATTCTTTAAGCAGGTAATTTCTAATAGATAAGCAAAAAAGGCACTTGTAGAGAAACTGATGATGTTACAGGCAGTAGTTTGCAGCACCCATCTAATCTGAACGTTATCAAGTTTTTATAGACATTGCAAAAGAGATGAGAAAGGGAAATGGTAACAACTATGTTTATTGAGGCTTGAGACATCAGGTGCTAAGAGCCTGGATACAATTTAACTCATTACATGGACTGGGATATTTGCAGCTTTTTGTCAGGAGGTGTCTGTGAGATTTAGAAACAGCTTGACGTGATGGAGAGAAATCCATCCATGTAAATATCATGCCCAAATGATAAGCTTGATTGATGAGTATGATAGTGTTTTTTCAGAATGACTGAAATGGAGAGAGAAATGCAAGTTCAGGGAAGGGGTGGAGATTAGGAATGTTGTTTTAGCAATGTCAAGTTTGAACAGAGACATAAGTCAGGCGAGAGATGTATCGACATCTTAATTGGGCATGGGAGATGGATTATGGCTCATTTATAGAGGAGTGTTCCATTTTTCTTTGCTTTGCATGAATGGAATCTCTTCTCTCCTAAATGTCACAAACTTCCAAAGTTGTCTGTGTTTTTCAAGCTTGCAAAAATTAAGAAATCTATTATGAGAAAAGGAAGACACATGACTCGACTGTGAATTGTCAAGAACGGCTCTAAGGGGATTTTCCTTCTTTTTGGAAACTTAATTACTTTGAAAATTAGGCCCTTCAAACCTACCAGCCTCCTTTAGAGACGTAGACCATTATATTCTTCCACTGGGATAGTTTTTTGTAGAGCTAATAATAGATACTAAATAATGGATAGGAATTCTTCACTCAGAGGTTCGTTTTCCTCTGGCAGATCTCATGTGAAAGATCTCCCCACCCTTCTGGGAAACAGCAGACAAATACATGCACTAAAGGCTAAACTTTTGGGGAGAAAACTCTGTAGTTCTGGCTTTTAATTTAGATTTATTCATCACAGAACTTCTCCAGTTCCACACACATGAACAGAGCAGAAAAGGAAAGGTTCTCAGTCAGTGTTGATTTTAGAGGATTTTAGATGTCAACATCAGCCAGCAGTTGTTGCCCTTTTATTTAAACGCCCCATTTCAGGGAGTGCAAGAAAAATCCTCCTGCCAGCCTGCTCAGAAAGCTGCCATCTGCTGCAAGACCTGGAATCACTGACATAACTTCCAGCATCCAGTAAAAAAATGATGAAGATCAGGAAAAAAAGAAAAATGTACTTCTGCCTAAGGTTGTTATATAAAAGGAAAGAATATGAAGAGATCTCAATAGTCAGCAAAGGAAGAAACAAGGTAGAGAGTAACTTAGAATATTTTATTCATTTACCCCTATTACTTGCTGTAAATTCTGACAAAATACAGCTCCCATCTTTCCCCTCTATCTAATCAGAGGGGAGACACTCTATTTTTCATGTAATGTAATAGAACACAGTGTAACCACCAGACAATAAAAGAAGATACTATAATGGCTATGCTTTTAAGAGCACACATTTTTGTTGTTGTCAGACACCCCTTGTATGGGAACAAATTGAATAGAGCTGAAGGTAATACATAATTCTGAAGAATCGCCCAGCAGACAGCACAAAAGGACACTGGCTTTGGGAAATATTGGAAAATCGTGGCTGTATCAGCCCTACAGCTCCAATCCACTTTAATTCAGCATAAAGTTTTAATCACGATACTTCTTTAGATTAATCCCCAGACTTTTTCTTCTGGGCTTTTCTAAATACGATATTAAACAGTGAAATAAGTTTACCGTTTCCAAATAATTTAATATCAGCATTACCATTTGTATAAGCAATTGAACAGCTAGCACATATGAAATGTGGCCAACTCCTCCATGAAAACGGTGGGTGTAGGGATGAAAACATAGGAAACATGGCCTGCAAGGACTATCCTGATACTGCATTTCATACACAGGAAGTAAGAATTTTTCCATCAGACAATATGTGCCTAATTTTAAATAGAGCTGGTCACTCAGAAACCTCACTGAAGGTGCTGACATCTATAAATGGTCATCACTTAGCAGTCAACTAGACTTGATACTTTAAGTCAGACAGGATTTTCTGGACATGTAGCACAAATTTGGAAAATGCTCCTGATGGATGGATGAACCTCCAAGACAAAACAGAAATGAATGATTGTACAAAATGAGTGATATTCTAATCAACCTGCCCTTGGAATGGGCAAGGTTAAAGTAACCAGAGTCTTGTTTGCCAATATAATTTGCTGTGCTATAAAGAAATAAAAGGTGTGTTCCTTTCAGTTAGGACCAAGTAATAAAGAAATAAAAAATGACAGTGTTTTGGTCTCAAGGACTGTGTCTGTGTCCTCCAAGGGTCCAGCAGACAAGTCTTCATCTCCTGTCCTTCTTCCACACCTTCAAGTCCACCCACTGCTTCCCCTTGCAAGGACACAAACAGGAGGTGGGATTGATTCAGCAAGTACAAAGGTGGAATTCAACTCGAGCTGAAGACAAACACATGTAACAGTTTACATTTAGGGGCTTGGTGCTTAGGGGATCAGCTCATTTCTCAGTACTTAAATGCCTGGTGGTATATGAGATGCAATAGAACATCTAAAACAGTGACACAGGGCTGAGATTCATTTTAAGATATTCTTTTCCACTCAGAAGACTTTCTGAGTTTCATCAGATGGCTCTTTCCACTGATATGTGAAATACCAGCTTGCAGAGCACTCAGCACAGCAGATAAGGGAGGCAGGATGGATTCTGCACTTAATGGTTCATCTTTCTAGATAGCCATGTCAGCATTTCGTAGAAGTGAGGCTTCAATTTTTGCTTAAAATATGGATCTAGTAATGCTGCCAACATGCATTTATCTCTGTCATTGAGCTTGTTGGCCACAGCAGGAGAGGACACAATTCAACAGCTCCTTCTCCTCACTGGTGTTCAAACCACAGATCCCTTTATTTTAACACAGGATTGCTGTTTATTGCAGCAAATTGTAACAGACAGATTTAATGGTTGGACTACATGACCTTATGGGTCTTTTTCAACCCAAATGGTTTTATGATGAAAACCATAACAGCAAAATTTGAGGAGAGATATTTCACAGAGTGGAGTAGTCCTATAAATTTCCTTCTCAGTGATGTCCAGTTTCCTACACGTTAAGTATTAGTATCCATTGAGAGGGATTACTTATTAAAGGCCCTGCAGAAAGTCCCTGTAGAGGACTTATATCTAATACTCTCATGGCTGTGCTTCATCAAGGAAGAGAAATTACAAAGATCTGCAAGGAAGATCAGAGGAAAAAGGTCTCGCTCTTAGGAGAGGACTAAATGATCTTGGTTTAACAGTGTAATAAAACAAACTGCAAAAAGAGAGAGAGAATCCATTGGGGCAAAAAAATCCTGGGGAGTGAGAAGAACTAATAAACTTAAAGGCCCTGATAAACTCCAAAAAGTGGTTTAAAATCAGCTGTGGAAAATGTAAACAACAGAGACACGAGGAGCTTTTCTCTGAGACGGTGTTTTGTTGTGGTGTCACAGGCACATTCCAGCTCTGGCTGCATCCCCGTAGGGCTGGCAGAAGTCACTGCTTGGCCACATGTTTTATGGAGTTCCAGTGTCACAGACTGCAAGTGATCCCTGTAAGTGCAGGCATAAACTGTGTGTGAAGTTTTCAAGGTCACACAAAAGTCGACTGCTACTCCCGAGAGCACAGGGGCCAATATCCATGGTGTAATTGGTGCAAACCACACAGCCTTGTTCAGGAAGGGTGGGAGGAACATTTTGGGGGGATGGATACACAAGACATGGAGCCTCAAAAATTTTATTTCTATTTGGGATGCAATTTGTATTGCTGTAAGAGTTACTAGTCGTTATGCTCAGAGCAGAGAAATAGACATTTAAGGTTGTATTCACCTGCCCAGTTTCAAGCACTAATACTGGGAAACCAAGAACCAGACAACTACACAGTGTCAGTGAAATATTCCTTGGGAAGTTTTGAAGGAAATTAGGTACAATATATTTCTTCTTGGGACAGGGAGTGGGAGGTTGTAAGATTTTACTTTATTAAAATTATGCACATGTACATAGATATGAAAGCCTAGCTGAGATGAGGGAAGGTGATATATATCTAATGAAGCAAGCAGTTTTGGAGAACATTTCAGGAAGGCTTGAGGTAGCTAGTAAACTTTGCTTTCACTGAGAAATAGTTAGGGTTTTTTATATAAATATGGGCTTGTTTCGAGGTTGGTGGGTTCAAGTAATTATATTTTATGGAGATAACAGATTAAACTTTCAACACCCATATCCAGTCAGCTGCAATGTAAGAGCTAATAATAACTGTCCTTGAGAAGATTCAAAGTAGCATCCAGAAAAATCAGAAAAGGCCAGCACTGACATTCCTGAAATAGACAAGAAAAAATAATTGCTATGAATAAACAAACAAAAAGAAAGAATATCTTTGTGCTGCAGAAAGAGACAAAGTATAAGTCCAATTAAAAAAAAGTCCTCTGCAGGTCACCTTAGAAAGGAAAAGCTCACAAGCACCAATAAAATAAGAAGTGCAGTAAGAGGAAGAAAAGTTTGGGAGGAAACAGGTTTGAAAGAAAAACTGTATGAGCTACAAATAAAAGCTGCCAAGTAAGAGAAAGAGCAATAATTACTTCGCAGGGGCTTCCAGGCTTTAATATCCAAAAGAGGTGAATAATGATGGCAGAAATTGATAGAAAAAGACAGATCACTTGAATATGTTTGAAGATGAAAGTCTGAAGTGATAGAGAAGTTTCTGGCATAGGATTTAGACAAAGAAATAAATGACATTGACAATACACTGCTGAGGATGGCACTTAGTTAAAGGTGAAGAGCTTGGCAAGAAAGCACAGAATGGTTTTGACTGATTACTTCTTTCTTTTTCTTAAATAAACATTCTTAAATGTGATCAGAAACTAGGACTAGCTGGTGTCTGTGACAGGTCAGGCACTCAACATGCTCAAATTAATGGATTTTTCATCTTGGGATAAGTTGCAAAACTTTATTCAGCATCACAGGTTGTCCTAGGTTGCAATATAGATGTATTTCTATTACCACCACGACAAGCTGTTAAAGCAGGTGGGGCACTGGTTTTTATCTCCTGCTGATGACTCACCCCTGATAACTGTTAATGGGCTATCAAGAACTAACTGCATGACTGATGGAATTACCTCATCCTATTGTGAGATGCTCTGCCCAGGAGGGAGGAGCCAAGCATTCCCACCTGGATATAACCTGGCTTTGGAACTGCACAACCTGGCTCCAATCTACTGGATTCTGAAGAAAAGAACTACCATTGGATCTTCAGGTGGAGACCAGACCTTCCACAGGATCACTGCTTCAACTTAACTACTTCACTTGGACTGCTGCCACCACCCTGACAGGGTGTCAGGTTGTATTTGACTCTGTTGGTGTTTTTTTCTTGTATTATTGCATTTATTTTTAATTTTTCTATTAAGTTTTAATTCTGACTTGCAATCTCCCACTTGTTTTTTTTCAAACTAACACACAGATTAAGGAAACTCACTTGAAGAAAAGCTATCATAGAATCATGGAATGGTTTGAGTTGAAAGAGATCTTAAATATCAGCTCATTCCAGCTCCCTGTCATGGGCAGGATCACCTTCCACTAGCCCAGGTTGCTCAGAGCCTCATCCAACCTGGCCTTGGACACTTCCAGGGTTGGGGCATCCACAGCTTCTCTGGGCAACCTGTGCCAGGGCCTCACCACACTCTGGGTAAATAATATTTTTCTAATATCTAATCTAAATCGTTCCACTTTCAGTTGAATGCCATTCCCCCTTGTCCTATCACTGCCTACCTGTGTAGAAAATTTATCTCACTCTTTTTTACATGTTCCCTTTAAGACCTGGAAGGCTGACATTAGGTGTCCCCAGCCTTCTCTTCTGGCTGAAACAAGCCCAGGTCCCTCAGCCTGTCTTTGTAGGAGAGATGCTCCAGCTCCCAATCTTTGGGGCCTCCTCTGGAATTTAAAGAAATTAATTGTGAAAAGTCTGTCTCAGAGTAAAATGCATTTCGGCTTAGAAACCTCTAATCCTTTCTCCATTATTGTAAAGGGAATCTGTACAGCTCTGACACATGTTAAAATCATCAACTGTCAGCTATATTTGTCTTAATATCCCACAAGAAGCCTGATCACAAGATTGTACAGATTACCTTGTCTGAGTGCAAGAAACCACATTTTCTCCCCCTCATGCACAAAGGCAAATTAAAAAATTTCATTTCCTTAGTATCCTGAGATCCCAAAGCTTCCAGTATGGAAGGCAGAGTAGTGCTTTTCTGTTGCCTCATATGTTAAGCCTGGGGCACCACAAGGAGAGCTCAAGAGCTCTGAGGTGCCTGCAAATTTAGGCAGAACTGCTGTTTGCATCCAGCATCACCTCAGGATAGGAGATTAGCACATCACTCCATGCTGACACCTTGTTTGCTCTTTGCCTTAATACTTAGACATGTTTCAGGGCTCTAACATGGTGGTCTACCAGTAATTAAGATTAAGGCACATTCTTTGTTGACAATTCACTGATTAATTAACTTGTCTCTGCATTCAGCCCCAGATTCAGAGTTTGCTTCATTCCTTGGTTGGGACAGAATCCTTGTTATGATTTATTGCAATCCTTATGATGATTAATAGAGCTCCACATTGTTCATCTCCTGAGCAATGAAAGCAGGATGCTTATTCAGTCCAAGGAGGACCACATGGTCTCACTTTCACATCAACCAGCCTCAAGGCAGGCTTCCACATAAAGTGTTTTTGAAACCCTCTTTCTCACTGACAGAGAAGAGCTGACTAGTTTTGTGCTTTAGCTCTCTGTTCTTCAAATGCTCTTAACTATATGTTACATGTAAATTTTGTGATGCATCTGCAGTTTATCAAGCAAATAATTTAAACATTTTCATTTAGTAGACTTCAGTATTTCAGTTACATAGCATCAAATACAACAATACAAAAACTGCTTGATAAAATGTCAAGGAAGAGCTGCTACTTACTAGGAAATAGAGAGCATGAGAAAATGTGGGATGTAAGAATATTAAAACATAAGTAATGGGTTGGGGCTTTTCCCACACTGATCAGAAATCAGCTTGAATGAGATGTACTTGTTTACATTGTTTAGAAAGCCAATGTCTGCAGTTACTAACTTTATACAGATTAAAATAACTTAATACAAAACTCACCTGATCATTTTACAGTGAGTCAGATGATTGTATACTAGGTGATACACTAACAAGAGAAGTTTTCCATGCTGAGTTGCCATTCCCTGGTACTGAACCTGTGATTAGGCTGAGGTTCCTATTCTCAGCTATCTTGAAAGCCTCACAAATCAATCTCTGAACACAGGTAAACTAGCTAAGATTCCTTCCCAGTGCATTAACCACCTGCCCAGGTAAACATGGAATTGTGAATGTAAACTGCCTAAAACTAATTACCCCTGTAAATACTGATTAAAAAATGCCACATGACTAATAATGAATGCCTACTAATACTGAATATGTCCTATTTAAACACAGGTAGTGCCCATTAATGTTTCTAACCAACAGCATTTCCTGACTTCCTTCATCTCTATCTTATACCTCAAGTCACTGTGCACAGACTAAAAGGCTGCACTAATCTTGAAGCTGCAGTAGATAGAAATAATTGATATTTACCTATGCAAAAGCTGACTGCCGTGAAACTGCCCTGTAAGGGGTAGCTGACAGCAGTAGTTGTCAATTCCTGAGGTATATCTCTCAGATGGCTCTGTGTGAGCAGTAAATGAGGTGACTGTCATCACTCACCCCCTTCAGCCTCAAGAGCTCTTTCCTACCCTGTGCTGAAAAATGGTTCTTAATTGACTTGAGTGAGACATGGACTGAAAAGACAGAGGTTTTCTTTATGAAACCTGTTTCACTTTGCACTGGCATGGATTTAGGACTGCTTTAATGATCACTCATCGTTTCTCAGCAAGAATAGGTAGCAGAGAGCTTGAGGTTCAGTGACCTCTTTAACTATTCTTAGATCCACAAAAGAATGACAGATTTCACACCAAAATCTGCCTTTCAGAGTGGATACCAGGGCTTTGATGTGACCTGGGGACCCTGCAGTAGGGTCTCAGGATGGCTGTGGTGGCAGGGGCTCTGGACCCATACTTCCAGTGATTCTTTCAATGGTTGTTCAGTGATTCTGCCCAGAGGAAGAAAAACCTAATTACCAAACAGTCCTTTGAAAGGGTTGTGGTTCACATTTCTTGATGTGATCCCTTTTATCTGCAATGCTGGCACCTTTAGAATGCAGTATCTAAGTTTAAAAGGGTCTAGTTTAAGGAGCATTGTGTTTCTGTTTATTTTCTTCCTTCATCACATCAGCTTTTCATGTTCTTTTTATAGTTTTGGTAAACACTGCCACCATCCTAATATACTTAAAATGAATGCCAAAGTGTAATGAAAAGGAGTTTTATTTTAACTTCAGTGGAAGCAGAAGGGACCTGCAAAAGACAGAGGAACACCACAGGATCAGGATTTTTGTGTCTTTTGAGAGACAGGATCAAATATTTGGAGCATCATAAAGACCTCAAGAAATGGAAGGAACAGAGGAAAAGCCAAGGGAAAGTAATAAAGGTCAACATAGACTAAATAAAGAATGAAGAAAGCTCACTCTCAAACTCTCAAAGATATTTGGATGTCTAGAATACATTGAAACTAACCATATCTCCTGGATTTCGCTGGGCATTTAGGTACCTATTAATACTTAATATTTTAGACAATTATTGTGGTTGTCCAGGCATGACTATGCAGGGTAAATGGTGGATGCACAACAGCCACCTCCCTCAGAAACAGGATGGAAATCGTCAAGGTCAAAGAAGAAAATTCATAACCAGACCTGGCAATGGGAGCGTGGCTCCAGGGAATCCTCTGTGGAAATTGCTGGCAGACACAGGTGCAGTTATTGAAAACCATGTCCCAGATTGTTTCACCCAAGGACATTTTGGGGGTGGCACTGGAAGTTTTTAAGAGTTGTTGCGGTAAGTTTTAGGATTTTGATAAGATGGGGACATGCTCTCCTGTAGGTGAGGATGGCTGTTTTGACTACCTCTTGGCTCATTAGTCCTAGAGAAAGGGAATTGTTTAATTACTGTTGAATGGGGATCAGGCCAAGATTTGGCAGGTCAGTTGCCCAAAGCTGAAGTGAGCACCAGCCCCTGCTCACCCACAAACACAGATCTCCTGAAGACATGGGAACGAAATAAATTTTCTAGCCAATGCATCAATGACTACAAAAGAGTGTGAAGCTTCAAACTCAGAGCACCCTGCAGAGCAACACGCCCTCATTTCTTCGGAGCACAGCCCAGGCCTTTTGCCAAAGGTGTTAGGGCAGGTCTTCCTGATCTTTGTAAAGTTGTCTCTTTGACTCTTAAAAAAGTTCCCAGTTCAACAAAACTCTCAAATTATCTTATGTTGAAGAAGAAAAACAAAAGCCTGTCCCTTCCAAAGCCCCAATTTTGAGTGTTAGTTTGGTTTTGTCATGCTGTCCAAAGTATAATAGATAATACATTTTAATTGGACAAATCCTCACCCGAAGAGTTCAATGAGAGAAATAAATCTTTTTCTGGCTCTACTGTGTTTGACATCGGCTCAATTCTAATCTCATTTACAGAAGTCTGACCACGACTGGCTGGATTGAAATCGACTGCATTTTCTAGTGTGAAAATAGGATCAGGCCCCATGGCTACAATTATGAATAAAAATGGTTGTATAAAATAAGGGTTTAGGTACAAAGGAATCCCACTGACAGACTTAGACACAAAGACCTTGTCCTGTGAGGGTAAGAAAAAGGCTTTTTTTTTTAATACAGATAAGAAATAAATGTCCAGCAAACTTCTGTGCTTGGTCTATAGATGTAACCAGCCTTAAGCTTCATAACACAGTTGTGAGAAGGGAATTTGATGCCTCTGCAGGCCCCTTTATTTTAATTATTTTCATGCCACACTGAGAAGTTATAACCAAAACATCAAATGTTATTAAAATATTTACACTAATAGATCTGTGGATAGAGGAGAATATAGCTTGGTTTATCCATGAATGGAATTTATCGGGTTCTCTTCCTTTTTGTTCATTTTTTTCCCCATTCTTTTCCTTTTAACTCTGATTAGGTGCCTTGGAGACATGGGATCATCTGGTTTCTGAAAGTGAAGAGAAGGAAACAAAAAGATCTTGCACTTTGTTAAATTTTCAAGTTAAATGGTTTGCTCACAGCTCTTTGGCCTCTACCCTCTTCTGAACTCAGTACCACCATATGAAATGATGATTATTTTCCCTTCTAATCTTCCTCATCTTCATTCCCCTCCTCCCCAGCCCTGTTGATCCACTGCCACTGGTTCCGTCATCTTCCATCTCACTGATCACCCATACAACCTGGCCACTGGTAGTGACTCCATAATCCTTCCATTCCAAACCACCTATGTCTTGATATTTCTTACCTTCACAGATCTCTTTTCCAGAAATATCTGTGCAGTTTGCACTGATTTTTTTTTTTCCCTAAGACTGGCTTGCTGATTAAAGCTATTTTTCCCATGAAAGATTCCTTTTGAAGATAAATCTGCAAAATTGAAAACTCGAATGCCCTGCAACTCAGTGATTTTACTTTTACGGTGTCCCACGGGAATAATGGGTCAGTAGCCTCATGTTCCTCTTCCCAAGCTCAGCTACATGGCTGGCTTGCAATTCCTTTGGGGTATAGCCTGCGCAAGAAGGAACATTGTGGTAGCTCATAGGGATGAAGCCTAAACAAAAGCTCTGCCTACAACGGAGAGAAGGATTTAAATCACTCACATTATTACTTCTGTGAGGAAACATAACATTATTTCTCAGGCAGAAGACTTAACTTGGAGGCAAACATCTGGTGGTATTAGAAATTGTGCTGCAACTTAATTTTTATGGAAAATATAAAACAAGGTAATAGTGTTCTTGCATCAAAACCATTGCAAGAACAAAACCCCAAATCTTTCTAATCTTTTAATTTCAGCCATCCCTGATGAGTTCTGTTTTAGCCCCATTTTTTGTAGACTTGCAGCTTTCTGGTGGAATGCTCCCACACCTCCCAGCCTCTTCAGAGCATGATGGCTGTGATTTTTCTCCTCATTCTTCTGAGAGGCTTTTTCACCACATGCACATCCACTCTTCTCTTACTGCATCAAACCAGTGCTCAGTTTCTTGCCCACCCTCTGTGTCTCAGCCCTCTCTGATTGTTTACTGTTTTATGTTGTCATGATGACTTGCACATGGCCTTCTTTCCTTGCTAGCTGCCAAATTCAGCTGCTAATTTCCCCACTCTTTTGACATGCCTTTGTACCTTCTATTCAGAGCAGTCACATACACTGAACAATCTCCATAATTCACGGTGTTTAATTTTTTCATTGGCAAAATGTTCTCAGCAGCAGAATCGACTCTTCTGATAAATGCACATTCTTCAGCGTTTTCTCTTCTCTTTGCTTGTGAGAATGATCCATTTTATCTCTGCTCCTTCTGTAACATCATAATTTCCATAATTCATTGACAATTCAAGAAAAGTCCCTTTGCTTGTTTCTCATGCTCTTTAAATCTTGCTGATGCTACAGGATCTTTCACCAACAACACAAAGCAAGCTGTTGTTAACTGACCTGTCTTTAAACAGACAAGTTTGGGTGCTGTATTAAATCAAGCTGCAGGGTGTGGTATTGGTCTAGGGATCCATCAAGCTTCTGGAGTTTTTAATCTTCCTCTGTGAAACTGCATCACGGTGTCATCGACTTTGATAAGTCATTTGGAGCACTTCATGGGCTGAGCTCTGGTCCTAATTAATTTGTGCCTAAGTTTTCAAAGCTGTGTGAGCACTCACTGAAATTAGTGGAATCATGCAAATATGGAAAAACATATAGAAGTACGCAAAGTTATTTGCAGACTCATCCAAGTGAACTTTCTTTTTCTCTAAGTGCTCAGTCAGGTTTGAATTGAAATCACAGGGAGGTGGCAGGAAATCAGGTCATCAGAGCTGTCAAAAACAATGTGTGAAGAGAGTTTAAAATCTAAAGCTTACAGCTTTCTCATTTCTTATAAATTTGTGGGGTAATGAGCTCAAAAACATGGAAGGTACTAAATCAGTAAAGAGTCCATAGCAATTCATATTTATTCATATTTCAATCTATATTTACAAATAAAGGTGAACATTCATTTTGTGTTTTCTCTGACACGGGGTGTCAAGTGAAGGAATTGTGACTGACATTGCATCAAACCATTCAGCCCACCTCCAACCTTCTGATTTCATCATGCCTCAAAAGTAAAATCAATACCTCCACCTCAAGAATATTTGACAGATGATTCTCCCAAAGCATACAGGCCTGTTCCATGTCTTTCATTACATTATGCAAGAGAGAAGAAAAAGCTTTATCCAAGCCAGAAAGAAGACTATGGCCTCGTGAGGCATCATAATCCTGTATCATTACTCCCACACCTTAACTTGAGCAAATGCCAAGTTCCCATATTATGTCAGAGCCATTTGGGCATTTTTCTACTGAAGTATTCAGCAATGCTTTCCAGCATTTTGGGATGAAATATCCATGTTTATACTACCCAATAAAATTAGACAAGGATTTTTTTTTTTTTAGCGCTGAGGTCAAGGAAGGTGAATCACCTCCTTTCTCCACGTCTGCTTCTGTACATCTCTAACTGCCTTCCCCAGTCCAAATTGCTTACTGGGAACCATCCCTGGCTGATGCTATTCCCTGCTCCAGGTACAATGTCTGGGAGGGTTTTGTTTGCCACGGGCCATGCTTGGCATGGGCATTGCACCAGCAGCATGGGCACTCATAGGCAGTTCTTTATCCCATGTCCCAGTCCCAATTTATTTACTAATATAGGCAAAGTCTTTCAAATCTCTTAACTATCGCATTAAAAAAACCCCAAAAATATTGCAAGATAAAATACCAGCCTAAAAAAAAAAAGGAAAAAATGTATTTATTGTGGATGATTGTGTGTCCATGATTTTTTACAGCACATTACTAGGCTTTAGCAGTGGTACTCACTTTGAGGTGCATTCATCTAGTCAAAACTGGTTGTCTCTCACACCTCTCCTTAATGAGACCACCCCTGTCTCTGAGTGAAGGGAAGTGTGGCCTTTTTGGATGTGCTAATTTCATCCTAAAATGGATGTCAGAAAAAAGTCAGAGACATTGCAGATATATTGAAAATGTCTGATTTTAAACATTGATGCAGAGACACCAAAAGGATATTGCATATCTAAAATTAATAACTCCAAGGGCAAGTGCAAAATTAACTACGTCCTAAAATATATGATCTTGTGACTGTTGGAACTTTAATTTCCTCAACAATCCTGCAGTTATGTATTTAGGAAACATCTACAAGGTGTGTAATGGCTAAGCCAATGCCTCATTGGCTTTTGGCTAACTATCTTCTCTATTGTGATTTGGAAAGTGTCTATAAGCAGAATTTTATTGCATAAATCTCTCTGGTTTTGAATGAATATTAGCTGCAGGCTTTGCAGATGAAAAGCATTATGTGCTACAGGAGCTACCCAGTGTCATTTATCTTCTCTGACTTTCCGAGTCTGGGAAAACCCTGGCAGTCCCAGTGATTTAGTTAGTGCTTCCACTGTCTGCAGGTGCTGTCTGTGAGGAATTGGGCTGACAAGAGGGAAAGGTGAGACATGAATGGACATCCATGTGCTCTCCAGTATCTTGGGGTTTTTTAAAATTAAATTTACAGTCAGTCAAGGAGTTTAGGAAGATAGAGGTGCAATTTAATAGCATCTAGATGGAGTCAGGTACTTAAGTTCAAAATCCCATCCTCCTCCTGGAAGTGTTCAAGGCCAGGCTGGATGGGGCTCTGAGCAAGCTGGTCTAGTGGAAGCTGTTCCTGCCCATGGCAGGGGGTTGGAACAAGATGATATTTAAGGTCCCTTCCAGCCCAAACCATTCTATGATTCTAAGAAAATTTACATCCAAAAAACCTCCCTTCATCAAGGGAGACACTTGGACTTAGAAGAAATCAACCTGTTTGCCATGCAGGTTCTCTAGGTAAGCACAGTTATGTTTCTAAGAGCAAAATTCCTGTCATCAGTTCCTGCCCTCAGACACCTGGTTTGGTTAAGCTCAGTGAGCATCAAGAATTTGACTTTGCTGTCCTTTGGTCAACAAAACGTCAAAATGAGCAAGTCTACTCACAGCTCTATGTTCACAAAAGTGGTGATGCTTTATATATGTTTTAAATTCTATTTCCTCTACTACCTGAAAATTAAATAAGGACTTCCTCCAGAAGTGGAAGACTTAGATTCAAGCTAGCCCTGTCTTCATTTCTCCCATCAAAGAGGTTTCAGAAGGCCCATAACTTCAGAAAATAGGGTAGAAAAACAAAATCTATGTGATAGACTTTCCCACCAGGTGGCAAAAGCGGAGTCCTAAATCCTTGAAGTGTTTCACAGGAAACAAAAGAAAAGTCACTACATTAAAATTTATATAAATAATACATTAATGAAATAAAAGTCAGAAATAATCCTGGGCACCTAAATCTGGGACAGTTTTTCATCTCATCTGTATTACTAGAATAATAGGAATCACCTACGCATGATTATTATAACTAAAACAAACTTTGCTGCATATTTCTTTGTAGAGAAAACCTGAAGTTTTCTTTGAGATTCACTCTTTTAAATTATGGATTCAATTTTCACCTCCAGCAGACAGCTCCAGGTATGGGATCCCACAGACCTCTTTTCCTACCTCAAGCTTCTAAGAAGTGGAACAATCTGGGAGTTCAAAGAAACTTCTCCATGTGATATCATATAATGATTAGCTTGAGGCCTCTCCCCACTCATACAGATGGTTATCCTGGGTCTTGCTCCCTGGGGAATCAATAAATTTTGAGCAAAACATCTCTAAGTTCCTACCTCTCTTCTCCCTTCATTCCCTGTGATATTTTTTGGCATTCTTTAGCTTTAGCAAAAAACCCCAACTTCTCTGTAGTTTGGCAACGGCAGTGAGTGGCTGTCTGTATTAATGGCCGGAATATGTGAAAGAAATTAGTAAAAAATTATCTAGAAATTAGTAAGAAATTAGGCTCTTTTTCTTTTAACCCAAACCAAAAATATCCATCAGAGGGAAGCAGCTTCCACAAAGCCAAGCCTTATTTAAATTCACATCCAGCTTTTAAATGAGCTGGATAGCTTAATTGCATTTGGTCAGTCAGTGGAATTTCCATTCTCTAATTAAGTATTTGTAACCTTCCAACGCAGACATCTTTGAAGAGGAAAAGACCCAATACAACCAGAAAACAAAACCAAAACTCTCATGCTCTTTTCTTTGGTTGAGGACATGGTATAATAATAGTAATCTCTAGAGGTGGAAAAGACAAACAGGATTAATGAATTTTAGAAAACATTAGCCTGCTTGGTTGTTTTGGTTTGACTTTGATTGGGAAATTGTGCTTAGGCTAAATTGAGCTAACATGCAATTTGTCAGCTGGACTAAAAATGCTGTAATTGTTCTTTGCTCCTGTCACCCTAACAAAAGAAAAATGAAAAGCAAACTCTCCAAAGCTTGGCTGGGTCTCTGGCTTGTTTGAGTTTCTCTGCTGAGGGCTCTCAAGGGGCAGACCAGAGCCATGCCTGGTGCCATGGAGATGTCCCATCCTGTCGGGAGACATTTCCACCATCTCCTAGCAGTGGAGGCACCACCTTGGAAGGTGCTGCAGTTTGGCTGAGATATCACAAGAGGCAAGGAATTGCTGCTCTGGGGGAACTTATTTTACACTTATATAATGTTTACAATATTTTTCAAGAGTTCCAAAGAAAGGGAGTGAGAGAGGAAAAGAAGACCTTGTCCTGTCTTTATTGGTGTGAAGCAGGCAAGTTTCATAGAATCATGGAAAGGTTTGGGTTGGAAGGGACCTTAAGGATCATCCAGTTCCAGCTCCCCTGCCAAGGGCAGGGACACCTTCCACTAGCCCAGATTGCCCAGAGCCCATCCAGCCCTTAAACACCTCCAGGGAAAGCTTCCCTGACTTTCACTAAGGCATGTGAGTTGCTCACTTGCTAAAGCCCAGCAAGCGACACATTTGAGGCAGCGCAGATAAACTGTGACTGCAATCTCCACTGCTGGTTTGCAGTTTATAAAACAGCTTTCTGCTTGTGGGAGTTGGCAAACTCCTAGGAGTCCAGGAGGGCTCCTGCTGCTGGCAGAGAGGTTTGAGTGGCTGAGTACAGCAGGGCCATCAGGGATCACTGCTAACGACATCGTTAAGTGTGGGAGCATCATGCCTTGCGCTCAGGCCATGAGTGTCACCAGCCAGGCTGAGCTGCTGCCTGCAGCTGTCAAAGCTGGACTCTACAGTTATATCTGCAATAATAAATTAAACAGTGCCAAGGCTCAAGCACCACCTCAGCTGTCAGTGCTGTCATGCTCCAGGACCTGCCAATGCCAGGGTTTCGTAGGTGAGTCCTCCTTAGGTGGAGAGATGCACTCAGATCCCCCATGCTGATAGACACTCTGCAGGCAGGAAGAATAAAAGGGGTCACGAAATAAAGCACTCCCAAAAGAAGTCAGGATCCCAGGACTTCAAAGAAGAACTTAAAACTGAAATAAAAAAGTGTTGTGCATGTATCTCTGAAGAAGGAATTCCTTGATTTATCAAGATTTATTCAGAGACTGGACTACCCCTTAGCTCAGGAGCAGCTGCATACGTTTTTGTGCTATTTCTTGAAGAAGACAAAAATGTTTTGTTACTGCTCTTCTGCTGCTCTTTGTATGTAGGAGGAAAACAAGGAACAGAATAACTGCACATTTCTATTTTTCTGTACTCTTCTTTTTCCTACTTATTCCTCCTCCTTCATTCAGTCATCATCTGCATAGCAGCAGTCAGCTAGCACACATGTCCTTAAAAGTAGGAACAAGGTCAGTCCTGTCCCAGGCTGGAAGCAGGGGGACATCTTGCAAGGAGAACTGCAGCTGCCACCCAATTTGACCTCCACTCACAAATGCTCTTAGCCCATGGCATGGGGTGCCCTGAAATTGTTATGGACTGAATATTTACATCTGATATATTTACATCTGATATATTTACATTTGCTCTTTGGCTTCAAATCTGATGGCTTTTTGTTGTTTTGAAGCTGCAAGATACAAATTCATAGGGCTCATATGAGCCACCAAGATTAGATGCATTGTTTAGATAAACAGAAGAAATGATAAAATTACATGAAAGCATATTTTCTGAACATGCCCTCTGTTACACACCAATCATCTGCAGGATTTGGAGTCTCCTAGCAAACCCTCTCATTAAACCCTACTGTTCCAGAATTCCTGTTGTTTCTGTCATCTTTCAGCAAATTCCATTCAGATTCAAATTCCCTATACTGGATTTTAACTTGAAGGCCAAGGTTTCCTTAAAGGAACAAAACAGCCTGAAAGGAACCCTGAGAATTTATATTCTGACTACAATTTCACAGTATCAGAAAATCACAGAATGGGCAAGGCTGGAAGGGAACACAGTGGGTCATCTGCTCCAACCTCCCTGCTCAAGCAGGACTGTCCTAGAGTTCTGGAAAAATTCTGGCAGTGTCCCTGCAGATTTCCCTGCAAGTTCTGGAAAGAAATTTTGAGCTCAAAACTGTATTTTTAGAAAAGGGAAGTTTCAAACTTGAAAGTTAGGATCTTGTACTTTTTTTTTCTTTTTCTTTGGTACACATAGAGGATTTTCAGGACATAGAATCACAGAATTACAGAATGGAAGGGATATTAAAGATAATGTAGCTCCAACCCTTCTACTATAGGCAGGGACCTCTTCCACCAGATGCAGAGACTTATGTGACAGTTCTTCTACTGATCTCAGATTTTTTTATTGTACCTCCAAGATACAGCTCTTTAAAGTTAGACACTAATGGATTCAAGAATTTTAAGCAGTATTCACCATGTTTCTACTCATGTTCTTCTAATCACTTTACTCTGGGGTTATTGTTTGACAAGGGACTTGAGCCAAAAGATGTGGAAACAAAGAAAAAATGAATTTTTCCAATGACCTTGAGCAAATGAACAAATGCCATGAGTAGTGCACACACGTCCCTGATTTAGTCATGAGCCTATAGGAGGTTTAAATTACTCTAAACATTTAAAGCAGGCTGAGCTATATTAAAGGCTCTAAGAATTTAAACAAAACCACTTCAAGATTTTAAGTAGTTTGCACATAATCTTTGGCTAGCTGAGCTTTACCCTAATGGTAGCCAAATTAAAGAAAAAAAAATCCTTTTTTATAGGCTCTTGTTTTAAAGAATAAAAGAGCCTTAGCTGTGAACAATGTATTTGGGAGACAAGGAGGTTAGATAGGGTAAGGATAGCTGATTATAAATGTCATGGGCCTGATGGCTTTGGATCAAGGAATTTAGCTGATGTTGAAGCATCAGACTTAACTAAAGTGTTGAAATAAATAAAATCATCCTTCCAGCAATGTTAGATCACCTCTGTGTGGTGACCAAGTGTTTTTTAAAAGGTGCTGTGGGAACAAATGCCTAATGAATAAAAAAATCCCTAAGTCTAATGATTCAAGCAATAAATTCACCTTTGCATTTCCTGATTAAATTCATCAAATATTGACACTGCACACACATCCAAACATATTTCAAAAACCAAACATTAGCTGAGCACAAATTAATGTGTATTCTTGAAAGATAACTGCACCAGGACAGTGAATGAAGAGGAATTGAATTGAAAGCTGGTGGCCTTTACAGATGAATGAGCTGATACAAGCAATTTGGGTTGATACCAATTAATGACATCGTGCAGTTAAGGAAAGAAAGAACAAGTGGAAAAAAAAAAAAGAAAGGATTAATTTAATTCCTTGAAGTGGAAATCTAGGCTTTCCCTGGACTACAGAGTGATAATGGAGAATAAGCTCTCAGTTATTAAATATGAGCCATGCAGACCTGCCACAAAATCTTCAGTTTGCTTTGCATTTTCCTGGCCTTTTCTCCCTCCCACAAATTACATAAATATCCCTTTCCAATTTTTTTTTTCAATTTGCTTTTATTTCCACTCTGTATTTCTGCCTTTTCTGCTCTGAAAGTATCTTCATGCCTGATATTCCATTAAATAATTACTTTAAACCATAATTGGTTGTTTTGACACATGATAACGAAACATAGACTGTACCCCTAATTGTCCTTGTGTCTTTCCTAAGGGTAGAGCATATCAGGGACCTGACATCATGATGTGGGTGCACTTTATTTACTAGAGACAACAATTAAGAAACCAGTAGCAGTGCTCTCCTAAGATTTAGCTAAGTTTTATTACTGGGTGTTCACCTTTTTACTGAGCATTGACTTTCCTGTTAGAACAAAAGCATTATTTGGGATCCACACTGTCTTCTACGAAACTAATGCAATCTTTGTGTTACTTCATCTGCAAATAATTCAACCCTGTCTAGAAGTTAATGTTTAAATTGGCCGAGTTAAGGTGCTGTTGCAGAAAATCGAGTCATATAAATGTTGTGGAAAAAGAAAGTGTAAGAACAGCGTTTTTGTAAGACAAAAATTACTATCTGAGAGTATCGGATCAGGCGATGACACTTTGCGCACTTATGGCAATATCAAAATTGCTCACAGAATTGCTCCCATTTTCTATATTCGGCCTCTGCAGTTAGGGCTTTGGAGCCAGTGTGGGAAGGGCAAGGAAGAGGGAAGTTGCTCAGCAGAAGCAGCTTTATTAGCAGTTCAATGTTGTTTTCAGTCACAGTGCCTGGTGTTTCTCTGGGAATGCTGAGGGCTGTGCAGGAACACCCCTGAGTGCACCTAGAGGCACAGAGGGAAATGGCCATGCCCAGGCAGGGTTTCCAAGCCTGGCTGCTGTGCCAACAGGGTTTGGTCTGTGTTATGCACTGGGCTTCTCTAAAGGGTTGTGAGCCAGCAGTGAGGAAGGAGTTTGCCCCTTGGCCTTCTCCTCACTGCTGAGCATCAGATAAACTGCAAAACCAGCGGGAAAAGGAAAATGAGATTGTGCTTTCCCTTAGGAGCCACTGAGTGTGCTCAGGGGATGGCGCTGGGTGGGTTGGGAGAGCATGAGGAGCAGGAGGAGAGAGCCTGCAGCAGGGCAGGGACTGCAGAGCATGAAGTGAACTGCTCCTGATCCAGCCCTGCCACTGAGGCTGAACAGATTAAAGAGGCAAATCCATCTTTAACCTCTGGCTGACTCCCAGCCTGCTCCCACCGACTGAGTCATAACAAAATGGATTTTGCTTCCGCTAGTTTGCCACTTGCCTTCACTCTTGCATAACGTGCAAGTGCATTAAGAATTACTTCTTGTTCTGGGAGGGAACACATGAGTTTTTTTTAACCCACCAAGCTCAACCCACAGAGCAGGCACTCAGTAATATACTGAGGGCAAGGAATGCACTGTCCTCACACCCTGGTCCAGTGTTTTTCACTCCATATTTCTCAGCAGCTGAGGGTTATCCTGTTGTTTGACTTGGCACAGAGTTGGTTTTGCTTGGCCTGGATAAATTTTTGCTTATAAAATCAACAAATCATAGAATGGATTTAGGTGGGAAGGGACCTTAAAGATCATTTAGTTCCAATCCCACTGCCATGGGCAGGGACACCTTCCACTAGACCAGGTTGCTCTGAGCTTCATCCAACCTGGCCTTGAACACTTCCAGGGATGGAACATCCACAGCTTCTCTGAAGAACCTATTTCAGTGTCTTACCACACTCAAAGTGAAAAATTTCTTCTTAATATCCTGATATTGGAGTGGCCATCATGTTTCCCAAAGTAAATATCCTTCTACTCACCAATACCACAATTCTATTCCCACCACATCTTTGTCAGTGAAGGGATTTGCTTTTGCAAAGACAGCTTGCCTTATGTGTCCTTATTCCATTTTGTCAGCTGGTGATGCTGGGAGGGAGAGGTCGGTTTACTGCCAGGTGACAGGATTGCAGTGCTCAGGGAGGTCTGTTCAGTGGCAGAAGTCTGAGCAGGAAGCTCTTTGCTGCAATTAGCAGTAATTCTCTGAAGGGTGGCTGGCAGGAGGGTCCTGCTGGGCAGGGAGGAGGCAGCCAGCCTTTCCCTGTGCCAGGTGTCATAATGTCTTTGCTGGACCTGGTGGGAAGATCTTGAAGGAAGAAGGGTGGGAGGGATGTTAAATTTCTGCTCTAACTGGGAGGAACAGAATGCAGCTGGAGTTGCAGGGAATTTTCCTGGCAGGAATGACTTGCACAGAGTTCTTTGGCAAATGTCCTTTTGTTGCTGGCAGGTTTCAGGCTGGGGCCACAGCTGAGGCAGAGAGGGCACTGTCACCAGCTGACCTCTAGTGAGAAACAGAAAGACATCTGAGACGCCTTGTCAGGGGGGCAAGGTGGAGGAAAGGAGAAGGGTGCACATGCCAGGGCTATCCAGGGCTTCTGGAAATCCTGTTCCAGTGTGAGTAAGCATTGCTTGTGGCAGTTGGACTCAGAATCTACCTCTAAGTTTAAGCACCTCCTTGAATCATGGCAGCATCCTACCACTGCGTGTTTGCTGGATCCTGTTCATAAAGTATTTATCATGCTGTCTCTGCATCAACAAGGTCTAAACCGCACTGAAATAGGAAACAAAGACTTGGCTTTAATAGGATAAATTATGTTTTTTTATCATTCATTAACCACCATTTTCCCTGCTGCATAAAAAAATCTGCTATGTTTTGGAGGGCAAGCAGATATAGAAGAGAGGGGGCATCCACAGGAAAGACATTTGTCACAATTTAAGATTTACTATAGGAGGTGTGTTCAGTGATGTCTCAAGGGAATGTCCTAAATGCTGCAAGAACTTGTGATAGATTGGACTAATAATACACATTTATTTCCACTGGAGATGCCAGCTAATGGCCATGATTAAACTCTATTATGATATTAGATTATTGTTTTTCAATTACATAAGCTTCAGTTTTCAGAGGAAGGGAATGCAGCAAGATAATTTAAATATCAAAGGTATGCAGTCAAAAGAACGTGATGCTATTTCAACTCTCACCAACCGTTTCTGTTACAGAACATTGCAATTCCCAGAATTTATTCAGTTGTCCTTTCTACAGTCCCAGCTCCTGGAACATGGGAAACTCAGCTTCTCTTTTTTAATGCATGAGAAAGTTTTCTTTCAGCTTTTACTGAGGCATGGAAAAGTTTGCAAATGTGAATGCCTAAGAAAATAGGACACATAAAAAATTCCCTCTTTTTTGTTATTTTTTTGCTTTTTTGTTATTTAACCTCATAATTTTGCGGCAAATCATCCAGTTCCAGTCACAACTCAAAATCACCGATAATGCTTGTGGTGCTACTGGCAGATCTTCACCTAACTCCTGTCTTAGTGAGGTAGACAATGTAGAATTTTAAAACACGAGCTTAAAAAAGGCTACAGAACAAGATTAATATCTTCCCTGAATTTTCATATAAGTGAAACCTAATTTCTCCAGCATTCCTTGATCCTCAAAGCATTTAAATGTAAACACAGTGACAAATCACATGCAAACGCTCAAAAATATGAAAGAATGGGTATTTCTGTTGCACTTCATTCTTACATAACTTCATTTTTTCCTTAAAGGCCTGAAAATTAAGTCAGTGCAATTGTAATTATTTAGTTGGTTAAAGTGATCTTGGTAAAATTTGCAAGAAAAGTATTATTACATGTCCAGTTCCTTTATCCTGTTGAACTCAAAATACAGACTGGCATCTTCACAAGCTCTGAATTTCCTCATTCTAAAAAGCATGAGCTTCGTTTAATGCATTTTTTTCTGCATGACTAATACATTGGGCAGAGATGAACTGCCCAAAATCACCTGATTCTTTCAGTAGAAAACTCTGTTTCTCCCCTTGGGCCTATGATATCCAGAAGCCCAAGAAAAGCTGTGATTGGGATTTTAATTGAGAGATTTGACAAGGGTGAAAGCAGGTTTTAAATTATATGGTGGAGGACAGAACCATTACATTCCACTGCTGACTAGTACTATAGCTGTGTTTGCCATTTACAGTGTGCAGCCAGGCTTGGAGAGATAAACCTGGAAAATAATGAAACAGAAAAGAGTTATCTATCATCTGTGTTTCATTGATTGCTCAGAAATAGCAAACCTGTGGTTAGGTTGAACATATGGGAAAGAAGTATGTATTACTCTCCATCAGTGTAAAGGATCAGCAGTGTGGATGGGTGATTTCTGATGTGACAGCCTCAGAGTCACAGCAGCTGCCCTGATAGCAGGCAGAATCAAATGCATTTTGAGTTTGGCTTTAGATGAAGTAAGCAGATACAAGACTTTCCCATTTAAGTGGAAAACAAAGCCCAGAGTAAGCTGGAGAAAAGGCTTCTGCAGGCAGCTGCCTCCACACAGAACTGCTGTGCAGTGAGCAAGGGTGGTTTTGCCCCAGGCAGACATGGAACAAACACTGAGGGGAGGTGGTTTGAATGCTGTTGTTGGGGGGAAACAAACAAACAAGAAGCATAAACTGTGAATGCCTCATCCCCAGAGGTGTTGAAGGTCAGATTGGATGGGTCTTGGAGCAACCTGGTCCAGTGGAAGATGTCCCTGCCTGTGGCAGGGGATTGGAATTAAATGTTCTTTAATGTCCCTTCCAACCCAAACCATTCTATGATAATTTATTTAATTTTATGATTATAAATTTAAAGAATATCACATGGGGCAGGAGTCAACTTTTTGTGCATCCTTCCCATTTAAAATCCAGATGCATCTGTGTTCCAGTTTAGCAGATTCTGAACTCATCTGAACCACCAACTTTATTCTCCTTTTTTTTTCCATGACTAGTAGCTAGGTCTTTACAGAAAGTTTATACTTTTCCCTATTTCCTAGAGACCATCAAACTATGATTTCAAGTTTCTGAGCGCCCTTGCACAGCAGACCTGACAACAAACTGCAAAGTGGGTGGAATCAGAAGAGTGAAGCACATTCCTGATCCCAAGCATTTCATGAGTGCTCACAGGAAGCCCATGGCTCAGCCTTGGGGTCAAACATTGGCTACTATAATGCTCACAGCTTAACTCACTCATAGCCAGTATTACAGACACCAAAATCAGCAGAAATATATTGAGTTCAATAGGGTTTAGATTCAGGTCATGCCAAAGGAGGTTTATTCCTGGGATCCATATACTTTAGACTGCACACACACTGTAAGCACAGGCAAACATCTCTATGAACTGTTGGGGTTTTTTTCACAGTGACCAAACAATCCCACATGCCTTAGATTGGGTGGGTCAGTTTGTTTAAAACAAGTTGAGTTCTACAGAAAGTCAATATAATTTGAGTCTTTTAGACAAACTGCAGCATAAGAAACTGCCATGATTTCATTTCTCAATATTTTTTCTTAATATTGCATTAAATGACCCATGACTTTGATTAAATTGAAAATTTAATGTATTGGCATTTTCAATGCCTTCAGATTTCTATTTTTTCATGGTTTCTATTTATGTTCCAGTTTTACTTTATTATATTTCTAGGAAAAACTCATTTCAGAGGACTCTACCAGCTGCCACATAATGAAATCCAAATATCAGAGAAGTTACAGTTTCTTTGCTCCTTCAAGTCAGGTGGGACCATTTATTGTATTGTATTGTATTGTTGTCTTCTCCAAACGTGTTCAGAAGGTTTGGACCCATCTTTCTTTGAGCTTTTTGGGTTTTTTCTTGGGTTTTTCTCTTTTGCTTACATGAGCAAGATACAGACAAGAATTTGATTTTTAGAGAAAGCTGTTTATATGTGAGGAGTCAGATGCTTTCAGGGAAATCAGGGTTTTGTTGTACCTTGTGGCAAGACATACAGGGAGCCACAGCCACCACCTGCTGAAAAAAGGATCTGTATTTCCAGTGTTAAAAGGATTGCCAGAATTTGCTGGTTTCTGCTGATATTTTCCCATGTCTGAAGAAGCATAACTCTCAAGCTGATTTTTCTACAGAAGGCTCAAGTAAAAATAATTCAAGTGTTTCCAAAGTAAAGAGAGAGTTATACAGGATTTTTCCTACCAAAAAAAACCCCAAAAACCCAAAAAAACCCACAAGAAACCCACAAAAAAAATCCCCAAACCAACTATGACAACAGCTGCACGGAGAATTCTTGCAGGATTCAAAATTTGAGGGGTGTGTGATTTTGAGAGGGATCTTAACACTGTGAGCATGCTTTTTATCCTTACCATGAAAATGCAAGCCAAATCAGCCATTGTTTAAACTTCCAGAGTTCTTAGGATGATCTTTATCGAGGTTGATTTAATGCTGAATTTGTTTGTGGCAAAGGACGTTTGATCCTGCTGCAGGGAGTGTCCCTATCTGCTCATTGAACCTGCACTGTGCAGAGTATCTTAGAGGAAAGCACGACTTCACCTGTGGTTATTGCTCCTTCAGGGGCTCCGCACGTGATGAGCTCCAGGGTTGAGAAGATGAAGTTGCCTCTCCTGTGCTTTCAGTGCTTCCTGCAGCTGGCAGCCTGACAGGGGGGAGAGTGAAGGCAGCCTGGATCCAACACAGAATGGGGGAATTTAAACTGGGAATGAGATGCAAAGTAATAGCGAAGTAAAGGGTGGGACAGGACAGATGAAGGGCTGGAAGAAGGAGGGATAAACAGAAACAGGAAAAGGGCTGGAGAATAAGCCAGAAGTTAGAAGCTCTATAAAAGGTGGTGGAGAGGGTGCAGGAGAGCAAGGAGGAGGAGGCTGAAGAGAAAGAACTGTAATTTCCCACCAGGGAATATATGTCTTATATAATTCAAAGATGGTGTCAAATTCTGGCATCCTTTTGCTTCCCAGGAAACTGCTGTGAGGAGTGAAGGCACCTCAATATGCATTTCCATGTAAATTTCCCCTCTTGTTTGGAACACTGTGTGTATGTGGATTCACCTACTGCCTCTAAAGGAGACTGGATAACTGGGATCCATATGTTCCTTGCCTTTCAAGCACTTGACATTATAGCCCTAAAGCTAAACCTCTCTGAGTATCAAAAGAGAGTCCTTGGCTTCCCATTGGGAGAGACAACGAGGTGTGTCTTTATTGCAAGCACAAATGGGACACTAAACAGGTAGACCACAAATAAAAATAGCTGTTCAGCACTGTAGAAGGAAGAGAATGGAGTTGGAACCTTAATTAACTCCTTCCTTAAGTATCAGACAGCAATCAGCACAAATTATGGAGCTGGAGCTTTTGGCTCTCGAAAACATAGAGTCTTTGCTTCCCTCCTCTCCCCACAGCTGCAAGAATCCAGCTGAAACTAAGAATGTTGGGGTTTTTATAGCACTTGTCAAAATCAAGTCCACAATCAAGTAGACAAAGAAAACCACCATGAAAGGAAGCAAACATCCAGCCTCGGTGTGTGCGTGGAGCGCTGGCTGGAATGGAGCCTCTGGAGCACAGCTGAGAGCCTGCTCAGCAGTCTGAGCTGGCAGCCTTCAACTGGCCCCTAATGAGCCTCATCAAACAAACAAACAGAGAAAGAGGCTTCACAAATCAGTGCCAAAGACAAGTGCTGGATGTTTCTTGTGGTTTTGTGCAGTGCCTGTATTCCCCTTGCCTCTGGAGGTGGGGAGATCTGTCCCAACCTCACCCCTCCGAGTGCAGGGCAGCTGCTCCAAATGGGACATTCACCCTTCTGGGGCCTGCAGTGCAAGACTGCTGTGCCTGGGGATGAGTCCTTCACATTTGGGATAAGATAAATCCCATCTCGAGGTGCCCCCACCACTGATGATAAGGACCTGTCCAAATTCTTTGTGCTGTTGTTGTCTCCTGCTCAGGGCTTGTGAGAAGGTGTCCAGCTCAGGGAGCCATTGCCAGGATGAGGAGCACAACCCACCAAGCTGGGCTTCAAGGACACTATCCCACTTCCCTGTGTTTCACTGGTTTATTGATGAGCAGCATTCTTTTGCCTGTCTGCCTGAGGTGTTCTTCTTTCTCCTAATATAGCATCTCATGTCAGAAATAAAATGTTATCATTTTGCAGCACAACTAGGGGTATCCATTTCTCACTCAGCACAAGACCATATTCCTCAGTAAAATTTGCATGTGATATGAAAATATGGAAGGAACAGTATTTGCTTTCCTATGCCAAAGTTTCCTTCCTGTGGCAGGAACTGCAGAAACTGCTTATTAAATTCCCTTTTCTCCCCACCAAGAGCTCTGGTTTGTAGTAAGAATAGTGACTAGAGAATGATTCTTACATAAAGCCAAACTGCACAATTCTGCCTAATTATTTGCCCTTGAAAAGAGACCTTGCAATCTATCTTCTGATGCATTTTTTTCCCTCACTGTGAATCTTTGCACAACTGTCCTCATGACAAATATCATTTGATCTGGGGACAGCCCTGTCTGGAGTGTTTGCATCAAGAGCCTTTTCCAATAAGCTGCAGCTCCTACCTTAATGAGAATAAGAGCCTTATGACAAATACAGGGCTTTCAACAGCAAATACAGCCTCTGCACAGCATACTCAGGTCTCTCCTTACTCAGGAATAAACTGACAAATTTTGCTTCCCTGTAGTTAAAAAATAGCACAAATACTGCAGTGTTTGCATAGAGGAACAAGGCTTTGTTTCAGTCTTGATTCCTCTCTCAGCAAGGAGTGTTGGGAAGGCTTCTAGGGAAGTATCTACCTCAGCATCTTGGTTATCCTGCACCGAAGAGGGGAATGACAGAGCCCAAGTGGGGGGTTTTATGTCTGAAACTAAACAAGAAAATGCAATTCCAATGCACTGCTAACATGCTCCAATCACTTTCAGTCCCTTGGACCAGGCTGGACCCGGACCAAAGCAAAACCCTCTGAAATGTGGAGGTTGTGACATCCTCAGCACCAACAACGTCACTCGATGGATCTGCTGCTGTTGGTCTGCACTGCCTGTTCATGCAGGGCAGAACCCAGGAGGGTAAAGGCAGGGATGAGGCAGGTGCAGCTGTGGGGTGTCAGGTAACGCCAAAGGGAGATTTCATCAACAGGTGACGTGGGGATGTGTCTGCAAGGGAGAGCAGCAAGGAAAAATAACAGGAAAAGGCTGAAGGGTTGGAGGTATCTGAGAAGCCCAACACTGCGTCTAGAGCTGCAGCTATGCCAGATACCAAAATGATTCTGGGAGCTGTGGAAGAAAAGGAAATGTGGACATGGGATATGCAGAACTTAGGGAAATTGACTGCTTACAGTGATGGGGCTGCAGCACATTGGACATTCAGGGTGAGCACTTTGGGCAGAAAATACAGAATTCACAGAAATCATATGAATTCTCAACTGATTGTAGCTTTCACAAATCCAAGCCTGGACAGATGAGGCTGCAAAAAGCCAGGGTGGTCCCAGTTTCTTCTGTCTGTTTCCATCCTGCTTGCAGACTGAGCTCAGCAGCACTTTCCTGGACACACCACGAGCTGGTTTCACGTATCAAAAGCACAGCCAGAATTGTGACTACAGGTTAAGGCAAAGCCCAGCTTTATTTAGCGAGTCCTTATCCAGCCAGAATTAGCATCATCTTTTCTAAAATAAATCTGAGGAACAACACACAGTGTCTAAAGGCAGCGACCAATGAATCATAGTGAATTGCTGATGAAAATGTAGCTTGGGATTGTTTGGCATTGCACCCCCAGTGATGTCAGCCGAGTGCAGCGAAATGGAAATAATCGATCTTATCCTGCCTCGCTTGCTGAAGCACGGACTTGGCATCAAGTTCTAAAAAGCAAAACTTTTACTTTTGATTTTTGATGCTTGTTTTCACTTCTCTAAAGACTTCTGGAAATGTTGAAAGGAAAATCGAGATTTTTGGTAAAAGCTTTCCTTTTTAGAAATATTTCTTTTGGATTGCATATGATTTCATGAGCTGTGTTGGTCAGTTTCACTTCATGTGTTCTGGCAATGAGAAAAAAAAAGCAGCTTTATTGGTAAACTGGGTCTTCCAGCTCTATCCCTGATTGACATGTAAATTTGGAAGACTGAGCCTGTACTTAAAAACATGGAAAACCCAGTCTCCACACAGACAGTGAGGGATATTTCCTTTCTTCAGACTCTTAAAAGTACAATATCATCCTGAGGGAAGAGAGAAAATGAAGAGGAAGAAATAGAAATGACAAACTAACAAGCTAGCCTTTCCTTTCCATACAACAACATGATAACATATATCTTTGTTTTCAGGTGGAGAAACTGTGAAGGCAGCTGGAGGTTTCCCAGCCCAGATGCCCCAGGACTCTGCTGACTCCAACTCATGACAAAAACTTTTAATTTATTTAACAAAAATTCCTCCATTTTTGGTATAGTAAAACATGAAAATTGAGCCTTGTTTATTGGTTGCTTTTATTCTGTGTTGGCCAGTCCCACAGTGCAGCATCATTTAGCAGAGACCATCCAGGATGGTATTCCTGTGTTCTGAGTGTCACACTGCAGAGCTTACAGTGGGGGATCCTAGACATGGAAAGTAGTGCTAATTTAGATGATGAAACTAGAAAAGACAATGCAGAACCACAGGTTTCACTATGCCAAGGACAATAAAGTTTTTATTTTATTTTCTTTAAAGTTTTTATTTTATTTTCTTTCATCCCTCTTTAGAAAACAGTTTCTTTTCTGAGCCCACACCAGCAGGATTACAAGCATTTACCTTCACTTGCTTTTCCAGCTTCATCATGCACACACTGCAGCTTCCCTAAGACTTAGCAAATATTGCAAGTAGTCATCCAATATTTGTTTATATCCAGAGTTCTTCACTTGTGGCTGCAACTGGATGAGTGCAAGATGCCAGCTGGGATATGGCTATTTATTTTTATCAGAGAATCCACCCAGCTGTGTTGTTTTGTCATTTACACCACCTTGATTCCAGAACATATAGGAACCAGAGCAAAATCCAGCTCTTTTTAACTGAATACAGCAACCATAAAGGGCATACCAGCCTCAACTAGTTAATGATGATGGTTAATAAGCTGTTATTTCATTGAGAATTTCTTATTCTGTCTTCTTCTTTCATTCATTGTGTAAGAAAATATTCAGCCCTTGAAAAGAGCATCTCTACAGGGAAGCACTGGCGTGGGAAGCTGTGCTTAGAATGCCTTCTCTTACACAGAAATTTTAAGTCACCAATTTTTCACTGAAATGTAAGGAAAAAACTTTTACTGTGAGGGTAATCAAGGTTACACAGAGAGCCTGCAGAGTCTCCATCCTTGCAGACACAAAAAACCCCACTGACCACAGCCCTAATCAGTTTTTGGAGCTGACCATGCACTGAGCAGGGGCTGGACCAGCTGACCTCCAGAGGTGTCTTCCAGCCTCAACTATTTTGTAGTTGTGTGAATTCTACACAGTATGTAAACAGTAGACAAAATAAGTGCTTTAGTTCGTTTTCTGTGGGCTGGAAATTCCTCTCTGAATTGAGTCTTCAACAGCAGAAAGCAAAGACCTCTGACCTGACCGAGGACACATCCACAGTGCAGCACCATTTAACAAAGTCCTGCTAGGATGAGAATTCCTGTTTTGAGTGTAACAGTGCAGAGCTTACAGCTGGGGATGCTAGAAATTGAAAGCAGTGCTAATTTAGGTGATGAAGCTGGAAAAGACAAGGCAGGAGCACATGTTATGCCCCCAGGAGGGTGGGGAAGTGGAGCAGCATTATCCTGCAGCTGGAATCCACAGCTATGGATCAACACTGTGCCTTGGCTAACAGCTGTGTGTAAGGATTACCTGGGACCCAGGGCTGGGCTCTTCTCTAGGTGACCTTACATGTTTGCATAATACACTTCTCCTTGTAAGAGGAATTCTGATGTCTGTCCCAGGATTTAGTAATTCAGCAATTTTGGAAAGGTCAGATCTGGAATTTAGCCTATTAATAAAAACGTAGGCAATTCATCGCAGGCTAAGTGGTAATTTCAATTTAGCATCAACCTGAAGGCACATACCTCATCCTTTTAGCTGGCTAAATTTATCATTAATAGAAGCACTGAAGTAACCAATGTCATTGCTGGCAGTGCACGGATCTACCATCAGGATCAGATGATTAATATAATCCCTGTGCTGCACAGAGGAAGGGCAATCAGTTCAACATGGACGTGTAAATAAATGCAAAGGGTTGGCTTTTCAGACTAAAAGGAATGGAGAGGGTTAGATTTGCCTAAGGCAGTCAGCGGCTCCAACTGCATATTTTTGAGACATCTCTTAGTAATTCTAATGGCATGACTTGGATGTTAATGTTACTCACATGAACATGCCTTTTTCTCGTTTTCAGGTATTTCCATCAGGCAGGTTGCTGCCTAAGTTCAGAGACAGGAATATTGTCCTCCAAAAACCTGGGGAAACAGCCTATAATACCAGAACACATGAAAAATGGAAATACTTTCCTTCTGTGCATGGAAAACCAAGATATAAAGGGCTAGATTTGCTCTTGGTAAGTGGAGAGAAGAGGGGGCAACAGAGAGATGCAGGTTCATCCCAAAATAAAATCTTGGTTGGGTTCAGGTTCCTCCTGAATCCTCTCTGGCTCTCACTTTGCCTAGAAGGGTGACACAGAATATCAAATCTTCCATCACAGGTGCTCAGGCAGATGATAAAACGAGGTGGGGGTGAATTCCCACAAAAATAATTTGCTCCGATAGTCACAGCTTGGGATAGCTGAGTGACTAAACAAGGTTTTCCAGAATCCTGGTTGACATGTCTACCATAAAAGAGGCTTCTTGGCCCTGCAATAAACAAAAAAGTTCTCTGTAGCGAATACAGAGACATCACATCTGATGCCTGCCAGCCATTTCAGGTGATATAATCACCATTTCCCTCTCAAATTTGTAACAAAACAGCAAACAGCAGTCTTCAACACTAAGATATAAACATCCACTGTGGGCAAAAATAGTATTTTGCTCCTGAAATCCACTCTGTAGCATATAATCAAGAACTGGACCTTTTTATTATACTGATAGTAAGGCGTTTCATGAAAAAAAAAAATCCCTTGACTGCAAATGTTTTGGTATTTTTTCTAATCCTGAAAGATAAAAAAAAATAGGTAAAGTATCAATCACATTTGTAAAAAGAAAGTTTCCCCCAAAAGTGTTTTCTGTAAGATCTGTCAAATTGCATTTATAATGACAAGTTTTTTGAAATGCATTGTTTGGAGTTCCTCTGGATATCCCTTAGGGCATTCTGCCTATACTGACATCCTGTCCCTGGAAAATTTTGGAGGAAATGAAGCTTTACAGGTCTCAGCAGGAGAATGTTTCAGTTGAACAAATGCAAGCAGATTCACAGTCTCGGAATTTCAGTGGAAACACTGGTGATAATTATACAGAAATTCCAGTCTCTTCAAATAGATTTTGCACCAGTTTATCAGTATTAAAAACATGTTACCCCAAATTGCTAAGATTGTGTAAAAAGGTATATGTCTATATTTTAAATTTCTTTTCTTTCTAGTTTTAAAGCTAGTCTTAAAGCCCTCATATAATGAAGAGTTTCTTATATTTAGAGTTAATATTCAATCCCTCTAATTATTTGTAAATATGTAAATGAAAGATGAATTCATGTCTAGTAGACTTAGCAGCTGAATATATTTTTGTACCAAGAAATTTAGCTAACCACAGACCTTCATCTTTACCCAGTCATCATCTGCTGATGAACATGAAGCCACTACTGACATTGCCAAATGTTGTTGGAGCGAAGGGATAACACACAAAAGTGAGTGGGATTGGAGAGGAAATAGGAATGGTGACAACACAGAACTCGACCAGAATGCTGGGTCATTCCTTAAGGTAAGTACAGTGACCTTGAACTTTGTCTGTCTGGGGCACNAAGGAAGGAAGGAAGGAAGGAAGGAAGGAAGGAAGGAAGGAAGGAAAAAGAAACAGAGAGAGAGAGAGAGAGAGAAAGAAAGAAAGATAGAGAAAGAAAGAAAGAAAAGCAAATAAAAGTAAAAAGCCATACTGAAATTACTGAAATTTAAGAGGGTGCAGGGACTGAGATTATTTCTAGTTCTGACTCAATGACCTCATATAGTGGGAAGACACACAAATGTCCTGATGTGACACGTATCTGGACAGAAGCAGGCAGTTGTGTCCCACACCAAGGCTCCTTCTGACGTCTGTTCAACATTCATTCAGGCTAACAGTAATTACTTTAATTGTGTTAAGAGATTTCTACCCAAATGAGTCAACATTCATGGTAACAAAAGGCTTTCTATATCTGTTTGTATCAGGGCTAAGCACGAGGATTAAGACTCTGGAGAAACTGTTATTCTTCCCCCCCAAACACAACATTTAGCAGAAACCAGGAAATGAAGAGTTGTTGAGACACCAGCCCTATATACTTGGACATGTGGGCTGAACAATATGCCAGACTATTCCCCCGTCAGAATGTCCTATTGTGCTTATCTGCTGCAAGATAGATGACAAATATCAGTGGGAATTGTCAGTTTTCTGATACTTACTGGCTTTCACCCAACCTTTATGTTTGCACTGGGCACAGTCGGTTTTCTGAACAAAACTTCCCTCATCACAGAAGTTGTACCCACATAAAAAACCTCAGAAATAATATTTTGCTCCAAGGATGATGTAATGAAGCCATTGTTTCCTTAGATTTTTTTTCTCTTTTTGATTTTGTTTTAATGGCAACATGCATAGATGGGCATTCAGTGCAGGACTATGAAAAAAGTTAATTCCCTAAATAGTTACAAAGTCTCCCATAAAATTTCAGCCAGGATATTAGTCATCAGAGCCCATTGTCCATTTTCCAGGAAGACTCTGATTAAGATAGATTTATGACCAGGTCCTGCAAATGCAACAGTAAGAACTGAATATTAATGATTGCCAGTCAGTTTGAATTAACCTTTCTTGGAGGAACTTAAGTCAGTTAGGCTCTCAATTTATAATTTGACTTAATGGCAGTAGGGTTGGCTTTAAAATAATCATCTAATATGCCAGTACTTGGATATTGCAGGAATGGAACTCTAAAAAAAAAAGTGATTCGATCACAATAATATTAGTATATTAAGAAACTCTAAGTAAGAAACTTCCCTGACACCACAGATATACGGAAAAATTTAAAGACATTTGAGCTGCCCTGGGGTGTTCCTGGTCTCCCATACCTGTTCCAGAGAAGTGCTTGTCTCTCATGAGTTTTGCTGGCTCTGTGTGAACAGCTAAAGACTCCTACAGGAAAGCAAGTGGATCAAGCTTTGTTTATTTACCAGTCGTGTGGGCAAACACTGTAGCATTTATTCCCCTGTGAAATAAATTGGACAGCAGGAGTAAATGGAAGAAGAGCTGTTATCCTGTGGATTCCACAAGCAGCTCATTGTCTGTGTCTCTGCTTTTCCTTTTCTGTTGTCTGTCTCAGCCACAGACACAGAGCACTCTCTGCCTCATCAGGAGCCTGAAGAAAAAAACCGCAAAACCTGCGAAATGTTGTATTGCAATGGAACACTGAAATGAATGTTAATCATCAATTATTTAAGGTAATGACAGCAGATTAGCAATTTTTCAGTATATAAGCCTGCCTAAGCCACATTGCTCAGTCTCCATGTCCACTTAGGAGGGCACAAACCCTTCCCATTCCTCACTTCCACTGCATTGCAACCTCCAGCAGAAAATTCATCTGACCTTGAGCCAACTCCAAAGCCCTGCTAGGTCTCTCAGTGAGCCATGGTGACAGCACACCCATCTCAGCTCATTCTAGTGCCCAGATCAGATGCAGGAAGTGGGCTGAAGCTGAAGAAGAGGTGAAGGATGTTGTCTAATACACAAGTCCAGTTGATAAAATTTTCTCTATTGCAACCTCTTGTTCTCCTTATATCAGTCCTAATCACAGCAGCAGGGCTGTTATAAAAAGGGGACCTGTAATTTCTACACTGTCTGCTCTGCTGCTTTGCTGAAGGCCAACTGTGGGAGAACACTTAGGCCTTTTTTTGTGGGTGAAGCTTGTCAAGGTATCAGTCTGTCCTCAAAGCAGAGCTGATCTGACCATTTGCACACACATTTCAAGTGCCTCAATCTATGTGAAATGGTCAAATTCTGTGTACAACATGAAACTCTCTTTGCCTTTCATCAAAATCTGCCTGACACATTATTTGGCATCGTTTGTGAAGGTGAAGGGATGTCTCTGTAACCACAGTGGTAGCTGCTATAGACCAGTTTCAGTGGGAAAGGGGCTTAAAAAACACATTTCAGTATCACGAAAGAAGTGATCCAACTTGGCATACCATCTGCTAAGTGCCTTGTTACCAAATATCAGCTGGGGGAAAAAACTTGCAATGGGTTTATGTATAAATAGAAGATGTCAGTTTGGAAGCTTGTCAAACCAGCAGTTTTCAGGAAACTATTTGTAGAAGAAAGATGTCAGCTTCCAATTTTATTTTTGTTCTTCTCTTGAAGATGTATCTTAGAATTGACATGATTTTTTATTCTTTGCAATTAGAGAGCAATCAGGTTCCTTTTATGATAGCGTGTTTATTCCTCCTTAGTAGAAGTTTTGTAGTAGTTGACCTATTTTCTATATAATTTTCACAGCTGAAGCAAGATAACCCTATATAAAATACTTTTGAATTGACTTATTTTCATATTCTTTACACAGATGAACAGAGATAGTCCTATATAAAATTAAACCCTACCATTAGTATTCTTCCTCTTTCTAGTGTTCATTTACTCATATAAATCCCACTGGCAATAAGGCAATTACACCACAGATGGTAGAGTTCAAACAAATTAGATTCTACTCTCTCCTCACAAATAGCTTCACTGCACAAACTTCTCCAAAGCACGTTTGTGCCGAGCCCTCATCTTGCCACTCAATTGCTTGCATAACATCACCAAAATGCTCTCTTTTATCTGCATTTCCTCTTCTCATCTGTGCCTCTTGTCTTGCTCCTTCGCTTGCCTTAGCTGGCCCCTCACAGCCACATGCCTTTCCCTAGCTGCTGCCCTCAAAATGCAAGCCACAAACATCAGGGGTTCCATTACTCCAAGAGTGCTTTTCCCACATTTTGCATCTCCTCTTTCCAATCACTCTTTCATTCTCCCACCTCCCCACATGTGCCTTCTGTATCCTGCATCCCTCAGAACCCAGATTGTGTTTCCTTGCATGTCCACAGAATGGCTTTTTACTGGGAGATCTCAACTCTGGTTGCACCAAAGGTTCTGCAGTGCTGGACTGCAAGTAATTGATATCTTCCTTAACAGAGCAAATCCCTTCCCCTGCAGGTTTTGCATGGATACATAGCGTTATTCTTATTTCAGATATCAGATCAGCTTGACTGCTGCTGTAAATAAGAAGAGTCTTGCCTTGCCATGAAGGAGAGCTGAGGCAACCTCTCTAAATACAGAACAGATGCAGATAAATCTTGAGGAGCTGGATATCCACCACCATCAAATCAAATTCCAGAGCAGTGCAGAGCCAGGAAGGTCCCAACATGATGTTCCCCTAGTGGAATTGCCGCGGAACAGTTGACGCAACAAAAGGAACAGAATTGCTCTCGCTAATTCTCTGCTTCTCTGGGTTGGGTAACCTCAAGTTCTGGATCACTTCCATCCAATTTCAGCCACAGCAGATGCCTAGTGCTCTGTGGGATGGGAGTGGTCCAAGGTGAATGTGCCTTTGGACACTCTGCCTGTAGTGTCTGTGATTTAAATTCATAGGACACTCATCCTCAGTGCAAAAGGGGCACCTCTAGCTATATTTATGAAGCTCAAAGGAAGACAGGATGACACCAGACCTGTGTATTTCAGCTGAATCAGAAAAGGGGTGGACAGAGGACAGGAAAAATATTCAAGAGATACACCTTCAGTTCAGGCATCACAGAGTGAAATAATGAAATTCTGAAACCAACATTTGATTGTGATCTTAATCAAATCTTAAAGGTTCAGCAGATCCTCATGAATAGTTTTAAACTTAGTGGTTATAGGAACTCTTCCCTGCAAATACCAGGTTTCACATTTAAGGACAACATCAGGTATTTATCACACTAAAACAGAGGAGAATTTTTAGTTGACTACACTTTACAAACTGATTTCTACTTTTCAGGTGATTGGATTGGTGCTTCCTGCATTTTGTGAGTGAACATTTTTCTTCATTAATTCAATTTTGCATTTAATTCTTCCCTTTTTAAACGGAGAGGTTATTTTATTGACAAAAACTTTGACCAAGCTTTCATAGCCCACTTCCAGAACCTTTGTGCTACAAAAGGTTTTATAATAATAAAAAATGTAATCAGTCTTTCACTTACACAGAAATTTTGGCGTGGAAACCCAGAGAATGTTAATATCTGCCTCCAAGGTCTGGATATGGAAACCAAACTATGTCCACAGCCTGACTGAGAGTTTTTTAGCTTAAAGAAGCTGTAGTATCTACTGTCCTCCATCTGGAAGGTATTTGCAGTGCTCTGTATGCCGTATATAACCAGACATCGAGGCAATCCTGATGTCTGGTTATATACAGACATCAGGGAACATATGAAAGAATAAAGGCAACAAAAAGATGGAGGATTTGGATGTCATTATAACGTGCCCAAATAGTGAACATAGAGAAAACTAATAAAACTTTACTACTCTGGGAGTTGAAGAAATTTATTAAGGTAAAGTTTTACAAGGGGAAAAAAAATGTTGTGAAAGAGATGGAAATAAATAAGAAATGAAAACAGGCAGAAGCAGGGGGGAAAAAAGGAAGTGGATAATTTATTTATAAATGCAAATTTTAAAATGAAGTTACTGAATAGACAAAGGGCCACATTTCTATTGTGTCCTGGACATATATTTTCTTCTTTTCTACTCGTTTTGTCCTGTTTAAAGTTAATTTTACTCTTTATTTCTTTATTTGTTTTTTTTTTTTTAATATTTATTTCTTGACTGCTGGTTATATTTACTTGCAATTACTTCTAATTGCTTTTAACATATTTAACTTTGGAGAAGCAAAGCCTCTTGGCAGCCAACAGCGAATATACTCATTTGAGATGTTCAGCTAAGTGTGTTAAAGATGGGAAGAAAAGAGTTCCAAGTGTCTAATAATAACATCTAAATCATATAATTTGATGTATGCATTATATAAGAGATTATATCTAAAATATTCTGGGTAAGCTTTTATTTGACTCAACTGAAGCATTAAATTTTAGGGTGGAGGGGAAAAACCAGAATTTATGTAAGATGGGGTCATGGTATCTTGAGGAGCTCTAGGGTTACGGAAGACTTCTGGGACCTTGTCATGTTGCAGGGAAAACTCACATGATAGCTTTGAAACTTTCCTTGTTTTGAAAACCAGCGACAGCTGGAAATACTGGGGACAAAGCACTGAACTTTAATACATGGCAAAGCATGACTTCTGTGAAATGCTGGATCATGTGCTCCAAAAGTTAGAAAGGCAACTAAGAATGACAATGTCAGAGCAGGAAGGGCTGGTGGTTGGCTGACCATTGCTTAGAGCACTCAGGGAGGCAGCAGCCAGTTAAAGCAAAAGATTTTAAACAGCCAGACCCCATTCAGAATGGAATTGAACAAAAGCACCAAAGGCTGCTAAGGAAATATCTCAGCAGTATCCTTTCCAGTGCTAGGATTCTGGGTCTGAGCAGGAGCAGCGCATCTGATAGAAGCTGATGCAAATTCCTTTCCCCTCATGTTGTAGTAGACTTGAGGCACGAAAAATCAGCATTCCAGACGGACAAAAACCAGCGAGAAACCAGTAACACAACCATGAGCCTTCCTCAAACCACATGACTAGAAAATAAGGAATAGTGTTACCAGCTGGAATGTATATGTTTAGGAAGAAAATTAATATGAAAGTTAGGAAAAAAACAATGCAAATATGTTTTTGGGTAGCTAAAAAGGATTGATACCACAATTCTGAAAAACACATTTGGCCAATGCTGATTTTAGAGCACAATAAAGGGAACTGCTAGATTTATTACTGCAAGTGAGTTAGATGGAAATAGAGACAGAAATAGAAGTACTGGTGCTACAATCCGTCTATTTGACATGTACATGTATAAAGGAAAGGGTAATACTTAATTTGTGTTGTTTCTCAAATGCAGAAAATTGAAAAAAGTTATATTTGGGTTAAAAGAATGGCTTGCAGGGCTAAAAAAACCTCAAACATCTTAGGAAGAAAAGAAACACTAAAAAAAGTAGGGAGGCAGTCAGATATGCAATGATGCAGAGAAGTCAAATGTATTCAAAAACATATTCTATTCTGTATATTGAAAGAAGCAGAACACTTATCACTTTAGCATGACAAAGTACTATCCAGTCCATAAGCTACTCAGGAGTGTATTATACCATGACTATAAGAAAAAAAATTATTTAGCAAAGCAAAAAAGCTTGCACCTGAAGTAAAAAAAAAGTTGGCTCAGAGCATTGTGGACAGCTGTTTTCTATTTTCAGTATACCTGGTACAGGCTCTGTCAGGAGTGATGGAGAAATCAAAACATCCTAATTTTCAGAAAGTGAGCAGGGATAACCCAAGTAACAAAAACCCCTTCTATAATCCCCAATAAATTAATGGAAAACATGACTGAGCACTCATTTGTCTAGGAGAGGAGTAAGGAACAGGGATATAAGTACTGCCTCTCAACAGTGTCTCTTGAAAAATAAATCATGCCACATAATCCTGATTACATCCTTCAGGACTCTACAAGTTCAGCTGATAAAGGAGACAGTAGAGATATAATGTGCCTTAGATTCCTACAATACATTTGACTTTGCACAGAACAATCTGGTGAAAATATTAGAACATTACATTAATAATAATTTCCAGTTTAAACAGATTAGACAACAACCCAATCTCAAAAAGTAGCTGCTAATGGGAAATCATTAAATGGAGAGATCAGTTGTCCTTTTTTATGGGATTTGGATGACACATTCATTGAGCCAGTAAAAATTTCTGCTAGTAAATTCAATAAGAATAGGCAAATTTGTAAATCTCCATTGCAGAGCAGGCAAAAGCAGGGGTCTTCATTACTACTTTTTTAAACACTTTTTTTGGAATCATCACAATGTATCTCCACAAGCAAGGGCTGCAATGCAGGTGTACAGGCTGGGGGCTGTGGAGCCACAAAAGCATTTAGGAGTTCTGGATGGATGATCATGGAACAAAAAAGAAAGCTGAGAAGGAAAAGTTAATTGTTCATATGTCACTGGCAAAACTGAGACCAGAATGTTACTGTATCGTTTTGATTTTCACATTTTATAAGGAATAGTAAAATGCAGATGAACAGGTTGATGGGAATCACTGCACAGTGAATACCTGCTTCCAAAAAATGAGAAAACTATCTTATATAATACCAGACGAAAAGAAGGAATGAAAACAAATATTAATATTCATCAATGAGTATTTAGCCAAGGACTGTGCTCTTAGCTCGTGGTGGAACCCCAGACTCTATTTCTCCAGACAAAGACATGTGTTCCTTCAAGGTTCTGCGCAGCAAAAAGTAAAATTAAACTAAGATTTGGAGCTCAACACAGGAAAAACTTTGCAGAAATCAATGCTCACTAGATACATCGAGCCAGGTAAAGATGAGATCTTGTTGCATGGATGTCATGGGTACCTTGCTAATCCCTGTGCTGGCAGATTTTAAAGAGATAAAAATTTCTTAGTGCAGTCCTGAACACAAAGACAGGCTGGGTGGAAATGGCTTGAGAGCAGCCCTGAGGAGGAGGGCTTCGGCGTGTTGGCTGATGAGAAACTCAGCATGACCATCAATGTGCACTTGCTGGAGCACATCTCCTGTGGAAACAGGCTGAGAGATGGGGCTGTTCAGCCTGGGGAAACCTTGAAGCCCCTTCTACTACCTAAAGGGGCTATGAGAGAGCTGGAAAGGGACTTTTGACAAGGGCATGGAGTGACAGGACAAGGGGGAATGACTTTAAACTGACAGAGGACAGGTTAATTTAGATTAATGAGGAACAAATTCTTCCCTGTGAGGGTAGTACGGAACCATCACAGGTTGCCCAGAGAAGTTGTGGATGCCCTGGAAGTGTTCAAGGCCAAATTGGATGGGGGTCTGAGCAACCTGATTTAGGCAGAGGGGTTGAAACTAGATGATCTTTGAGGTGCTTTCCAACCCAAACTGTTCTTTTATTCTGTGGTCTTTAAAATGATATGTGTTGACTGAGAGGGGCAGAAGAAATCTTGCTTTAATCTATTTATATTCTAAACTGGCTAGAGAAGAGCCAGTAATGCTCGGCAAGCTGAAAAACTTCGTACTTCCTCAGCACTATACCTTGGCTGGGTCTCACATTTTCGTACTCCCAGCAATAAAGGACAGCAAAAATGTGACTGAAGCAAATGTTGCTGAAGAGAGAGTGGAGGTTTTTTCCTGCACTCATTATAGCTGTGTTTTGGCACCAAGGAGGAAAGCCAAAAAGCTGTTGGTGCCCTCTTATCTTAACATTTCCATCCCAGCCGTAGGCAGCCTGCAATGAAATCACATTTTCTAGTGTGCCATAATGTTACAGCAAATGCTGCCATTCAGCTGGGAATTCCATTGCCCTCCAACCAACAGTCAGGAAATTCCCTATAGGATAATTGACAGTCTACTGTGAATTACACAGCTATAAATAGCACACCATGGGTGCCTGGTGAAAGGATGATAAAACACAAGCACAAGTTCAGTATTTATGAAGTCATTTGCACCACAGAGAAGTATTTATCGCTGTACTTGCAGTTTTTATATTTTTCCTTCCCCAATACATATAGAACAGTGAACAGCCAGCTATAAAGAACTGTGAAATATGATCTTTAAGAAGTTCACTCTCACTTTCATTTCAGTATTCTTTCTGCTCCTGCTCGTTTGCTAGAGCTCCTGCAGCACCATTCATATCTGATCAATTTTATCCTATCTCTTCCTCCAAACTGCTTTCCCATCAATAAACCTCCCCTATTCTTCAGATCATCACAAAAGACAGAGGAGGACAGGCATGCATGTATTCTCCTGAACATGCCTGTGGATTCTGCTTTCTGGAGCATAGAGACACAGCACTCAAAATTCCTCTTTAGTAAAGAAATTAATCCCTCATTTTCTATTCTCAACATTGAAGAGAAAACTTGAAGGATCATATGGTTGATTAGAGAAGAAATGCCTCCCTCTGAATGATACAGAAAAATTTAAATTTAAATATTTCATGTGACCTTCAGGAAGGTTAAAGACAAACACCAGCAGATATGACTGTTATTTTGCATGGACAGTGTGCCCTTATCCACATGTATAGTGCTTCAGCAGTATATGAAACATAGAGCATTAACCCAAATACTTCAGTGATTTTGTATTCCTATATACTCAGCAGAAGCACACAACAGCAGTGGAAGGAATCTGAAGATGTGCACCTTTGAAACATCCCTCCAAAATATTAGTTTCCATCCTTGCTACATTAATGCTAATCAAATAAATGACTTGGGGTTCTGATCATGGAAGATATTGAATCCACCAATAAATAATTACCATTAAAAAACCCATATCTTTTACTGAAAAGAGAAGTAGAAATATAAATCATAAAGAATGGTTCTTAAACCAATGCCACTCCCCTCCCTGACACAACAGTACTCAAGCTACTCTCTGGGGAAAAACAAAGAAAATGTTAGTTAGGACAGGATGAAGTCTCATGTTTACTTGAGGTCAGTCATCCTAGTTTCCTGACAGTAAAATATTAAATAGTCACAGAGAATAAAAAAAGAAATAAAAAGAGGATGCAGTGTTTTGTCTCCATCCTACTCCTGCTGCAGAGAACAACCATACCATATTGCCTCCAATGCGATAAACATAATCTCACATTTTTATGATTATTTCAGTTCAGCATTGGTCATGAGGTTATGTCTGACTATCTTTGAGAAGTGTCAACTCTGTACCTGATTTGTCACTGCACATTTTTTGCTTTTGGGATGTGGTTTCATACAAAACTCAGTCAGGAACCGGCAAGAAAATGAAAATAATAAATAAAGGGAAGAGAGCAAAAAGACAAATAAGAACTAACAGGAAATAAAGAAACAAGAACACAAATTTCACATTCAGGGATTGTGGGGATGTGATAGAAATCAGATCATTCTTCTTCATTTTGTCCAGTGAGAATGTGTCCCAGGATAACACAAGCCTGATGATACCATAGACCATCCTGGTGTTTCAGGAAGTAAAGATGAAGGGCCTTTCCATTTGTATTTCATTCACCTGATCTCAATGTCACATTAAGTCCTCCAAGGAAAAACAAAGATATTCTCATTCTCTCTTTACTTGTTTCAGCGGATCAGCTTTTGTTCATTCACTTCTGATCATGGTCAGCAGACATGATCCCAACATTGCTCCCAGGTGCTACCAGCAGACATTTTTGCTGAGGTGCATTAAGGGTCCTCGTGCATATGGCTAAACAATGGCAAACCTGCCATCAGTATCTTCTTTAATGAGCAGGAGAATAAATTACTGAGACTCGACTGATGCAAGAGGATTCATTAGAGTAATCTGACTCAACTGTTTATCTGAGTCATTCAGATAAATCTTCTAATTCATAATTTGTTAGAAGTGAAAGTTGCAATTTACCTCTTTTACACTTATTGCTTTATCTTATCCATTTAATTGGAGGTTGATTTCATGTCAGGGCAAAGACTTTTTCATCCTCTGTGCTTACGCAAAATCTTTCACAAATGCATTTCTGATCTCGCTCACAGATTTAATTAGCTCAGTGTCTACTTATCCAGACACTTCTATGGTCTTTGTCATTCTAAAAAGAGTGAGCAGGCACAAGGAATGAAAAAAAAGAAAAATTTGCCTTACTCAGACTGTATGAATGAAATCTGTAATATGAAATAATAAAGTGATTCACATTTTCATTATTATCAGTCATAACCAGTCGGATTTCCTGACAGAAACTCATCAGTTCGCAGAGTATTTTCAACATTCATTCTGAACATTCACTTCAAGAAGTCTGGCCCAGAGAAAAGATTTTCATCATGGTAAATATCTCTGAAATACTTTCTCTGTTCCTTCAATTCTCTCAAAATTTTAGCTCTGCTATTTAGCTTTTTCTTCCACTTTAGTCCACTGAGCATCACAGACTTTAATATAGGCTATGATTCCAGAGAGGAAAGCAGTCCTTATTCTTTGACTTCATCACAATCCTGAATGTACATTTAAGGCAACATAGCTTTAGGGCTGTGATTAAGCCAAATCATCCTTTCCTGACCTGGTCCTTTACAATGCTCTTAGTTTTTTACTAATAAGATAAAACTGCAGTAAATAGGAGCTGATTCTGAATGAAGGAACCTTACACAAATGAAGAATCTTTTACTTGCAGCCAGACAGGTTTTTCTATACGTTAAAAAACAGTAAAACCCAGACATAACACTACAGGCATGTAAAGGAAAAAGAGAGAGATGAATAAAACAGAATTTAAAGGAAGTCACACCACATGCAAATAACCAAATCTGTAAGTGATGCTCTGAAGAGAGACAAGCTTTCTAAAACAGTCTCAAAAGAAGAAAGGAGGCCAAGCTTCGACTATTTTTACATAGTGTCAATTTGCAGCTCATCAGCAGGACAGTGCAAGGGAGGATTATGCAACTCCTTCAGGATGGTTATCCTGTGAGGAATGTAATTAGAAGGGCTCTGCTCTCAAAGCATGTCAGTCTTGAGAGGTTTCTCAGCTGGAGAAAACTACCTACTACCCATCCTGAAAATGGGTCAGGGTCATGGAAAGGGAAGAACTCACACAGTGAAGGTGTCGATGTAGCAGGCTTTTTATCCCTCTCTTTCACCCCTGAGGATGGCAAAGGCAGTCAGAGAAAAGGCATTCCCCCCTCACAATGGGGTCCAAGGAGGGGCAAAACTCTGCAGTGCAGAGAGTGATCGTGTCATCACTTTGGTGACAGCAGTGGGATCAGAAGAGCAGGAATTCACAGTAACAGCTGGGAAAAGACCAACGATAAGGGAGGAGAGCAGTGCTCCCCCTTTAAAGAGGAAGGTTTTTGTCCACTGTAGATCTGCTTATCCTTATAGCTGTGGACTGTGAAATAAAGCTAAGGCTGTGTCTGCATTCACATGGTAATTGTTTCGATAGCAGTATTCTCTGACTAGTTATGCAGCAAATAACTGCACTGAAACCAGGTGGCAGGCTGGGATTGCAGAACCAGAAGCAAAAAATGATTCTGTGTGCACAAGCTTCCTGCAGCATTCAGGTACCAGAGCACCTGGCAAAGTGCTCAAGTTGTTCTTCTCGAGAGACTCCAAGGGCTAATGCCAGAGTAGGTGCAGATCCTGTGGTGCATCTGTGCTCCCAAATGCTAGACTGAGATCACAAGGCACCCAGCTCAGCTGCAGGTGTGTGAGGATTTGTTTCATTTTTTAGCCACTTAATATAAACCACAAATTTTTTAAAAATTGTTTTCTCACTCCTATTATTCAAATGTGGATAAATTTTCAAGCTGAAAGGCTTAAGGTCATTATTGTGCTTTGTGGACCATTGCTTTTAATCAGAGAAATAAAAGATGTAATCTAATTGAGCCATTTACTCCTGTAAAGAGACCACAGCACGGTAACAATAGCTGCCCCTATTCATTCATTAAGGTGCTCAGTATAGGGACTTAATGAGCATGAACAGCAACTCTCTCTGACCACAATAGATGGTCCTGTTACTGATCCATAAACTGTGCAGCATTTCAGCAACATGCTTCAGCAAGAGACTTCTATGAGCCAGCCCCTTCTTACCGAATTTATAATAAAAGTCTATCTGCTTGGAAGAGAGAAATCAGAAGGCATCTGATCATCTGTGCACTGACTTGCATATGCTGCTGTAATGATAATTTCTCAGCCGTGCTTTGGTGGTGAGACATCTCCTCAAAGAATGGGAACAGAAGTATGACCAGTATCACTGTACCATGCTTTTATCTCAGACAAGTGACCCCAGGACTTATTTTCATCAGTGAAACCAAGCAGACTGACCAGTCTCCTTTCCTCTTCACTACCCAGGGTGCATAAACAAAATCTCTTCTCTCATACACTCTGCGTGTGGCTACTCAAGTAATTCAGAGACAGATGCTACAGGGAAAGCAAACAGCACCATCAGGCTTCCCTCTAGGAGCATCCCACCTTCTCTGCATTGGGAAATTTTGAGCTGTTTAGCACAACAGAAAAAGCAGAGTTATGGGCTTATGCTCATCTTCCCACTTAAGCACCAGCCCAGACACCAAAATTAATCATAAAAGCTCATATTTATCTTGACCTGACCCCGGCTAAATCCATTCTCACGCCACCTGGAACTGATAAACCTGTGCTTATCAGGGAGTTAGGAGGCTGTAGTTCAAGACACTGATTCAGACAGTGCTATCCAGAGTCCCTTTCTCACTCAGCTGTCAGTGGGCAGAAGAAATCACAAGTCTCCTACTGACATCTGCTACCAGCAGGTTCAGTGTGTCCCAAACGCAGGCATCACAAACAAGCCCATCAACATGCAGTGTCCCCAGACCAGAGATAACACCCCAAACTGCCTGGGGGTCTGCAAAGCTCTGAAGTTGGTAATTTCTAGGGGGTTTTGTACGTCTAAGAAATAATAAACTATTTTTAAAACAGAACAGGGAAGGCCCTGAGGAATTTGCTAACTTAAAATAGGAAAGAAACACCCACACCCACAGCCTGTTTTAGATCCAAAGCAATGCACTAATGAAGATGCTGAAACACAGAGTCCCCTCAGAATTTAATTTTAGTATCTTAGCTACTTGTCTTATCTCAAAAATAAAGACTCTAAGAAAAGAAAGTCAAATACCACCCACTCTCTTTTACTACATCTGTGTCAGAACTTCCACTAATCTCCCTTCCCCTTGGCTCCAAGCTTTTCTATTTTCTGATTAAAGGCGAGGGATTTTCCCATTACCACCTGCATATTTCATCCTAAAGATGTGAAATGCCTCGAAACAAGGAGCAGCACAAAGCCTTAAGCTTTAAGTTAGACACAGAACCTAAACTGAACACCTTCAGCTCGTCTCTGTGCAGGGGCAGGATGTGGCATCTGGTTCACCTCTTTGATTCAAGTAGTTTGCATATAGGTTTGTTTTGCTCTTTCAACTATTCCTCTGGATTCCTAGAGGGAATCAAGGGAGGGATGAAGGAAGGATTTGAATGGATCCAAGAGAAGGTCTTTGTCCATTTGAGGCAGATGCCTGGGCCTGACAGTACTGAAGAGTAGAAGTTCTACATTGTTCCTTGTCCCTCTGGATACACATGGCATCATAGATGCCTGAGCTCCTCTTAGATGCCATGTCAGGTCACCTTAAAAAACATCATCTACACCTCCAGAAAACTCCAACTTCTTCCTATCAAAACATAACATGACACACAGAGAAGAAACCTGATGGAGGATGCCTGAGGGAACAAACCTCATGAGGCAGATGATGATCTCAGAGAGTTGAGAAATCACTCAGACATGGACAGTGCTGAGGGTTGGATGAGGATTGAGCAGCTGCTCTGGAAGAGCTTTAGCTCTGAAACAAAATATGTCCCACTGCAATCCAACTGTCTCTTCCTGCATTCATCCATGGAGTAATTTAGTCTTTCCCTGCTGCTCAGCTGAAGGGGATTCTCTCTGCCTCTCGATATGCAGGAGTTTGAGGGGAAGACCTGATTGAGTCCTCTCAAGTGGATCCTGTCAGAGTGTAGGGTGTGGGCTGGGGAAAGGAGAAGAAAGACAAGATGAACCTACCTATGTGGATATGTAGAGGAAGATGAATATGTAAGAGACACATCCATTATGTATTGAAAATTTCAGAAGTATTCTGGGCTTCTTTCCTCCTAGCATGAAAAAATTATATATTAATAATGAAATAGTGTATACCTTAGCCATACTCCCCCATAAATACATTTGCTTTGCTGTAGCTTGAAATTTTAAATATTTAAGTGAAAGACTTGAGAACAATTTTTCAGCTGAAATTAATTGTCTTAACTTTACCTCTGTTTCAGTTGGGAAACTGTCTGGTTTTGCTTCTTGGCTTACAATTTTCTCTTCATACCTGCAAAAATGAGGCCATAGGAACATAAGCACAGCAACACCAGGTAAGACCAAACTGTCTCTGGAACAATCTAGTGTTTCTCATAATGTTCAATAACAGATGCTTAGAGAACATGGGAAATAGATTAGGCAGAGTAGTTGATCCTACTAAAAAATCTGATTAATTTAGGGACTTTCTGAGTTTGTAAGTGCACTCATGTCATCACATTTAATAGTTTTTAGTGGCCCTTTCTCCTTGCTAGGTTTTTCTCTTCACCCAATAATTAACCCGTGTAAGGCCATTTTTTGGCATCCCAATTATTCTCCAGCCATCAGGTCCATGGTTTTATTAGGCATTAGGTGAAAAAGGACTGTTACTTTATTAGGTTTTCCTTAACTGTTCCGAAATAAGAATAATTTGTGGGTTTTTTCAATTCATCTTTTTCACAGCACTCATTATTGCAGATTCCTCAATCATATTTTCCTTTCAGCCATTTCTTCTTCAAGCTGATACATTTTCACTCTTTTTCATTCTCCTTGCATAACATTTTTTTGGTGTTTCTAGGCATCCTCAATCCCCATCTTTCTACCTTTTCAGGATGGGCTCATTGGTATTCAGGATGTGGGCAAGGCATAGATTTGTACAGTGGCATAATGATCTGTTCTGATTCTTTCTTCATTACTTTTCTAATGCATCCCAATATTTTATTTGCTTTTTTGACTGCTGCCAAGAATTAGGATGAGGTTTCCAGAGAACTGTAAATATCCAACTGCAAAGTTGAGGCAAACTATTTTTGCACATACAGTCCCTGATCTAGTTTTGCTGAATTTTAGCTCAGCTGATATTAGTAGAACAATTTCAGAGATACACTGCCATAACAGACAGGCCCTGAAGAAATGCTACAAATGCTCTTGGGATGAAGAGTGTCATGTGAAAGTGCTACATTTAAACTAGGTGAAGGCAATTTGAAGAAAAAGAAATTTTGCTCTGACTCTGGAAGGTGGTGCTGAAAGCATCCACATATGCAAAACGTCAGTTCTTGCTACTGCAGGCTCCAATCCTTCCTTTCCCAAACATCTCACCTAAGAATGAAGGAGTTTTACTACAAAAGCAAGAAGAGATGAAAGGGGATCCACGCCTGCCATGCTCAGCACAGATGAAAGTCCTTGCTGCAAGGAACTTCTGATCTAAGTAATATGGAAAGAAACTTAGCTGATGAGAACATGAATAATGACAGCACAAACAAGTCAATGCCATGATGTGTGCAGTTCTGCGGCACCACAATACAAAAAGGTATTAAACTATTAGAGAGCATCCAAAGGAGGGCAAAAAAGATGAGGGGGCCTGAGGGGAAGCTGTATGAGGAGCAGCTGAAGGCACTTGGTCTGTGCAGCCTGGAGAGGAGGAAACTGAGGGGAGACCTCACTGTAGTTACAACTTCCTTATGAGGGAAAGAGGAGGGGCAGACACTGATCTCTTCTCTGTGGTCAGCAATGACATCATCCAAGGGAATGGCCTGAAGTTAGGTCAGGGGAGGTTTAGGCTGACTTTTAGGAAAAGGTTCTTCACCCAGAAGGTGGCTGGGCAGTGGAACAGCTCCCCAGGGTAGCGGTCACAGCACCAAGCCTGAAAGAATTCAAAGAAACTTTGGACAATGCTTTCAGGCATAGGGTGTGACTCCTGGGTGTCCTGTGCAGGGACAGGAGCTGGACTCGATGATCCTTGTGGGTCCCTTCCAACTCAGCTCATTCTGTGATTCCGTGTTCTGTCAAGAGAAATGGCTGGAGTTTTGCACGGAGAATGAAACCTGAGCAGAAAGATAGCACTGGAGAGAAAATGGAATACAGGAATATAAAGAAACTCTGAGAGACTGGGGTCAAGATAGACTGATGTGAAAGCCAGTGTGAGAAAGGGTTCTGGATTTCAGAGCTGAAGAGGAAGGGAGTGTTGGCAGCAGAATATCACAGTCTAGATATCACAGTCTAGATATCTAGATATCAGCAGAATATCACAGAATAGTCTGAACTGCCATGGAGCCAAGAAAGGACTGCTATAATCATTAACCCTTAAACCCTTGAAGCTTAGAGGGGCAAGGAATGAGTGAGACTGTGTTTAACCTCAAAAGGCAGGTAAGTGACATCTCATTTGATATCATAGCCTTGATAAACAGAGACAAGAATCTGCAGTGCTGGAGGGATTTATTGTTATTCCCCTTTGTTTCCTCATCCCTGGCAGAGACACAAAGCATGTTCACTGTTCCTGATCCTGCCTTCCTAGAGAGTGGGAGGAAAAGGATTAATCTGCGGCGCTGAGCAACAACAGTTGTCCCTGCGGCAGGAGGAAGCCATGGTTCACACCTTCCCAGTAAATTTCAAATTTTCTTCTAGTTCAGTTCTGCCTGTTTTTCCCAACAGGGTTAGACAAGGCTTTCAAAGGAGAGCAGTTCATGACATGAGCAGATTTTAATGATGGAAGAGTGTCCATACTCAATTTTCTGCCTGCCTCCATGTCACAGCACTGCCTGGTGTAGATCCAGAAGCTCCAGGAAAAACACGAGGTCCATTGGCAGTGCGGACTTCAAGGTCTCAGAAGGAAGGGGCTGCTATTGCCCTGTGGGCAGCAGAGTGCTGTTCTTCACTGCTCTGGGACGCTTTTAGCAACTCACGAATGATGAGAGAGTTTTTCAGAATTTGAACCCATTACATGTGGTACTACAGAAAACCCATCTCCCACCTGCTTTCCAGCACAATTCAGCAGCTTCCTTGATTACCCATCAGATCAGTCATTTAGCAAATTTCATGTCGTGCTGACCAGCTGCATCTGATATCACAGCTCATTTGGTAAAAAAGAAACTGTGCTGTTGCAGCTCAGACAGACACAGAACATCTGGCTCATCAAGCCAAGCAAACAAGATACTTATCCGGATGGTGCATTCTCCATCTTCACCATCACTGCAGGCTCTTCCTCTTGCTGTTACCTCAAACATCTGAAACATCCCTGCTATGTGGAAAGAGTGAATCAATGATTTACAAATCGGGAGTAACAGTGCAGTTTGTTTTTATCTCCCTCTTTTCGCAAGCTTCCCCTTGTGACAAAATAGAAAGGCACATGATACTGGGGAAATAGTGAGTCAGTTTTAGCTTCCCTCCCCCTGTTCTATTGCCCATGATTAGGAATCTATGCTTTGGCTGGTTCCCACACACATCCAGTGGTTCCTTGATGAACTACAGAGCACAGGCACACTGCAAGGCCATGTTGAATTCAATTCACAACCTCTTTATTTCCTCTTCTACCTTCAATAATTGTTTTTTCCTTCTGCTAAACCAAGTCCCTTGTGAAAAGAGCTTTTTCTTTCTCTCCCTCACCCAAGACTCCAAATCCTCCCTACCTTTATTTACGTCTTTTGTCTATTTTACTGTAGGAAGTATTAAAGGACAGAGGGAGAACATGTTGCAATGATCACACAAATTCAGTGTGGCCTTTTTTTATTCCATTAGCATAGGGGTTTTTGGAAACCATTTTGAGTTTTGCAAGCTATTTGTTGCCATAAGGCTTAGCTCTTCTCCCGACCTTTTTCTCTAAGGATCTGAAATTGCTCTACAAATGTCAATTAATTAAGCAGTCTCCATGCAGAAAGTTTCATAACAGTAATTTTAAAATGAGAAAACTAGAGCAGTGAAAGTGTGGTTGCTTATTACCAGTTAATGGTGAAATTAGAAATAGAGCTTTGGAATCTCCCAAACCTTATGTTTTAATAGATTGCATCTATCTCCATTATTATTTAGAATGGAAATATTTTTAACCCATATTTTAAAAAGGACTTCTCCCCTTCCTTCTTCAACACAACAGAAACATCTTCCTTTCTCTCATAACAAATATTATGCAAGTGTAGTTCTCTTCATTAATAGAAGTGAGCCTCTCTCATACCTGAAAGGAATCCATCTTTAGCCTTTCTCCCCACTTTTTTTTCAATGCCTTTCTGATTACCAGACATGCCAAAATTAGAACAATGCAGTATTACAAATCACAGCAGGGAAATTAGTTCATTAAATTTCTGCATTTATGAACAAATTACCCTTTGAAAATCTGAATCACAGGACACCTGTGGAATCAGCTGTCATTCTACGCAGAGAAAATAAAGCCTCATGAACAAAAAATATTTGTTCAGACTACTTGGAATGACTGAGGAGATTTTCCTTGGTGTGGGAAATAGAAACCTGGGTAATTCCCTCCTTGCTTAGTCATTTAACCTCTGTGGTCTCACACTTCCATCCTCAGTCTTTGTGGTTCCACCCAATTTTCCCTGTGTGTATGATCTCCTAGAATCACAGAATATTTTGAGTTGGAAGGGACCCACAAGGATTGTCAGATTAACTCCTGGCCCTGCACAGGACAACTCCATATTTTGAGTGCTTTAATCTTTAATCTGCTTAATTTTAGATTAGCAAAAATGTCTTGATACATGCAGATTCTTCTGCACTTTCTATGAAAAGTGAAGGAATGACATCAGGAAGATTGAGCACATGTCTCTTGCCCAGATTTTCAGCTATTTTGAGTGTCTCCTCATTCTGTGGAGCACAGGTGGAACACACAGCCTGCAAATACAAACTCCAGCACCACATTCAGACACCTAAAGCCCTTTATGTGTCTGGAATGAAATCCCACAGGTAGCTGTACTATCAATCTACCCTCTAAAGTGTACTTAGGAGGAAGTATGGGACTTGGGGAAGGAGAGCAGAAACCCAGGCTGAGCCACACAGCCTACAGCACCTCGTGGTCCAGTCCCATTCCTTCATCCCACGTGCTGCAGTGCACAGGTTTTTAGGAAGTCACCACTGAATAATATGGCTGTTCTAAATTTATGCAACTGACACTCAGTTTTTTTCCTCACACACAGCATCTCTGCCACAGAAAAGAGACCACAGGGACTGAGGCTGATGGCAGAACACAGAACCTGGGCTCGCTCAAAACCACTGCCAAGGGAACAGGTTTTCCAGCAGGTTTCAGATGCTTGTGCTTAGAGCAATTTCCCTCTTTACCTTCCAGACAAGCACTGGTGTGCATCACATCCAATGCCTTGCTGAGGGTGGCCCCTCATCAAGGACTGACTTAAAAAAATAAAGAACAGAAAGAAACACAGTTTCACGCTTTAGAGCCATTACCCCTTGCCCTGTCACTTCATGCCTTTATAAAAGGTCTCTCTCCATCTGTCTTCTGGTCTCCCATCAGGCGCAGGAAGAGGCTCTGAGGTCTCCCTGGAGCCTTCTCTTCTCCAGGCTGAGCAATACAAATTCCCTCAGCCTTTCTCATAGGAAAGGTGTTCCATCATCCTTTTCTACATGCTGATACTGCACTGTGCTGGCTCCAATGGCATTCATTTTATTTTATTAAATGTGGACACTTCCACCCACAGCAGTTACCCCAGGATTCCTTTATATTCAAATGAAAGAAATAAGCATATTTAGGAGGGAATTTATCTCATCAGCTTTTGCTGATGTCTAAAATAGCTCAAATGAAATGCAAACTAAAAGAACCCATCTTTCTCCATTGATTAAAGAGGAAGCCTGAGGGGTTAGATCAGATATAAATGTCAGCATTATAGGCAGCAAGATAGGTGAGATGAATCCCAAATTAACTCACCAGTTAGATATGATAGGCAAAGATAGAAGAAAATAGAAAACGAAGACATCCATTTAAGATATACAGATAACATTGCCTGGCCAGAAGTAGACCTCAAACCCATCCCATTTCAGTCCAACTCCTTGGCCCTTCCCCTGCAACTTCCAATTAATTCTTGCACAGCATAGGAGTGCACTATAAAATTCAGCATATAATTTTGTGCACAGAGATAAAATTTATATATACTTCATTTATACTTTAAATTAAGCCTGGTTTTTGACCCAGTGAGTTTCTGTTCCTAGAGATCAGCAAAACTGGTGTTTCGAAATCTGGTAATCATGGAGGCACATAGGCAAATAAGCATATCCTGACCTTAGTTCAGTGAATAAGTGTTATTTCACCTCTCAGTTTTCACATTCTTGCTACCCCCGGGGCTACTAATGTAATTGTTCCTTTCAAGAATTAATTCAAGAATTAAAATTTTACTAGCAACCTGTGTGATTGGTTGGATTAGCTGAGTAATTGTAGCAGTGAATGACTGAGACAACACAGGATTCACTGACTCACTCCCATATAGGGATCAGAGTGATTATGCCACTAAGCAAATAACAACCTTGATTTTTCCTCAGGTGATTTTGCCACTGAGGTCGGTGAATATTGATAGTCATTAAGATAGGTGTGTTTATGTATTAATACAATCTCTTGGCATATTTTAAAAAAATACTCCATACAAATTTAGGTTGGGATTTTGCAATGAGGAGTAGGAAAGTTTGGCCAAAATAATGCCTTATGCAAATGAAGTTGGCAGAATGGAACTAGAAAATTGTTGTTTCCGAACCCACTTAAGGTGTACTTGTAAAATAAACAAAGTTGGGGGACATCCTCTGGTTCTTATGCCAGATGATATGGCCTGGCCTTTTCCATAGAGATGAACTTTCTTAACATCCAAAGCATCACCCAGCTGGCCTTTCTGAAATGAGCCCTAGCCTGTTCCAAGTCTCAGGAATTGTCTGAGAGTTGCCTAAAATAATTCTGGTTTGTTCAAGGAGGACACTGGCAGGGGCTGCTCTGACCACTTTATGCTTCAGCTGAGCTGTGGATTCTCTGTTCTTTTGCCCTAGCACTGCTCAAAATACCAGAACAGGCAAAATCCACTTGTTTAATTCTTATGCCTGTATACACCTTAATTAGATACTTACATTGCTCTAATTAGGTTTGGGTTTTCTTTTTTTTCCCCAGATCTTTTTCAAGACTGAGAAAAGGATGATAATCCACATTGGGTTTCACATCAGCCATGAGATAAATGGGCTGCCTTGCACCTCTGGCTGGTGTGGGTGTTGGTCTGCTCAGAGATTATTGCAAACCTTTTTGCCAGTGGTGAAATAGAACCCAGAGATTCTGCATCCAGAGAGGAAATACATATTGTGTGACTCATGGGGAAGTAATTAGTTATGTTCTTTCCCCCATCAAAGGATCAAACTGGTGGTTTGGATTTGTTCTGTTGTTTTTTTAAAACTATCTTGTCTTTCAAGTGACTTTAATATCGCTTAGCATATGAAGATTGCCATTGATTCAGGCGTGAGATTCAAGCCCCTAATAAGTTCACTGTCTTTTTGCATTTAAATTTAGAGTTTTTATCCCTCATTTGTAATCAATCATTACATTTTACCTACTGAAGTAATTTTCCATTTGGATTTTCTTTTTTTGCTTTTTTTTCCCCCCAAACAATATTAGCATTACCTGTAGCAATAACTGTCCTTGCAGCTGCTTGTCACAGCTGACTGGGCACCTGTCAGGTCAGTCACAAATTCACAACATATTCTCCCCTCCAACTCCATTACAGACATGTGCAGAGATGATTTTGCAGAGGGAATTCAAAATGAGACCACTATCTCACACTGCAGGATGACAGGTGAGCTTTCCAAGATGCTACAGTCCCAAAGGTGGTTTAATCACAACTTTGCTCTGTACCATGAAATACAATTATTTTATAGCTAACCAATTTCAGAAATGCTTAATTTAGGCTGAAGCAGTGACCGTGCTGAGCTTGCATCTGAGGCAGGAGGATTTTAAATCCATGTGCCTGCAGGGACTTCTATAGGTAGATGATTTTTGTGGAATGGCTTTTGCATTCCCCCTTTTGTAAATGCTGAACGCTCTGATTAGTTTTCAGCTGCTACCAAAAAGGGCAAATCCCTTCCCTGTAGTCCTGCCCACCAGCAGGCAATCTCAGTAAAACCCCCAGCTGGGTTCAGCCCTTGTGGTGTTCCCCCACAAAGTTCTCTGAAGGAGATCTCCACATCCCAGCTCTGCTCTCAGGGCCCTGAGTGCAGCACACAAACCCCCGACAGGAGGGGATGCATTCAGGGCTCTGACATCAGACAAGTGCCTGCAGATGATGAAATGAGACAGGAGTAATGGGGTTTGGCGAGAGAGGTGTGGAGAGAGCAAAGCAGCTTCCTCTCTTGACCACCTCCCTTCATGACCTGTTTCTTTGCAGGAGAGCAGGATTGCATATTTATTGAGTGAGTAGCTTATTGAAGGAGCAGGGGTGAGCATGTCATTGCCATTAAACCACTTAATGAACTGGGTCCTTTTCTTCTTCGTGAGTTATGCAGACTGATTTTCATATTTTGTTACTCAGTGAGTGCCTGTGACAATATTTTTCACCCCAGAGACCACTTGAAAACTGGCTGATGCAACTACTGTTTCAAACCTTAGTTCTAAATAATATGCTGTTGGTTCCTTATCCCAACACAGAATAGCTTTGCTGCTCAGTGGAAGAATTCATAATCCTCACAGGAATTTTCTAGATGGCTGCACAAAGATTTCTGATAATGGCACTCATGCAAGAGCAATTCTTTGAAGTATAGGCTGCCTTCCCTTTCACGAAAGTGTTAGACTGGAAGCAGCTTTATACGAAAGGTCTTTGCCAAGTTCAAACGTGGTCTGTGTGTTTCTTGCAGTCTCTTCTCCTTCCTGCAGCATTTGGTACCCTTCACTTTTTATACTAAAGGAGCAGGGAGCTGCTTGGGCTGTGAGGAAAACCTGCAGAATGCTGTACATATCCATGGATCATCCAGTTTTTCCAGAAAATGTCCTAAAGGAAATGACCTAATTTTATGAAGTGTGGATTGTTTCTCTGCCTCAAGAGTGTCAATATCTGAACAATTTGAGGAGGCATGCAGAGGGCTAAGAATTTAAACTCTATGAGGAAATGCATTTTTTTGGTGCACTTTCTACAACTCTGTTGGAGTTCTTTTGCTCTTTGTGCTTGTTTTTCTCTAGGATTTCCAAATCATGCAGCTGTTTCTGTGTTTTTGTATCTATAGAAACACATAAATCTGAGTGTCTGTCAGACTCCCTGGAGCTTGTATTATAAACAAATTATAAACAAACAGCCTAATATCTCCATAACTAACACATTCCACCTGACTGTTCTCTGATAGGGAGCAAAACAAAGCTGTGCCATACATTAAAAAAATCCCTTTGGGATTTCTCATATCCTAGGTCGTGACAATACCTTTCAGAAGGATTTGTCTGCAAATATTCACATTGCTTCATTGATGCCCTTAATTTCTTTCACCCTAAGACCCATAAAACTTCCCACATCCAGTCACCCATGTGGCTTTTTTACTTTATTTCTGTCTGCAGACCAATGCTCTTATTTCTACCTTCTCCAAATATCTGTGACTTCACTATTTGCCACCTTCTCCTTCATCTGCCAGTTCTCTGGGTAAGAAAAGGGGATTTCTGTGTGTTTGCTTCCAGCATGTTATAACACAGCACAGTGAAAGGCACCAAATAGGATGCCTTTGTGATACAGCAGTGTGAAAAATAGCTGATGTTTGGCTGAATTCCATTTTCTACCTTTGCAAAAGCAGCTGGACTCAGGAGCCATAACTGGAAGGCTCTTAATGGTGTTTTTCTAGTTTTGCTCTACCAAACAGAGCATGGTCCTGATTGATCTGAGAGATTTTATCTTGGGGCTTCAGGGTAAAGTTGATTCCTCTTTCCAGGGAGCTCATAACAGTCGTTTCTCTTCGTATCCTCAGATCCAGATCAGTACCTGGGAGCACTGATGAGACTTTCACTTCTGAATTGCACAGACTCCTGAATTACAGATTCTTGAAATACTAAGGATTTGGTTTCTTTTATCACTTCTAAGACCCAGCTCTTCTATAGAGTAGAATCATTTAGATTAGAAAATACATCTGTAACATCATTTCCAATTGTTAAGCCACCACTGCCGAGGCCAACACTAAACCATGCCCCATCTACACATCTTTTAAATCCCTTCAGGGGTGGTGAGTCCATCACTTCTCTGGGAAGACTCTTCCAGTATTTGACAACCCTTTTGGTGAATGTGTTTTTCTGGTATCAAATCTACACCTTCCCCCATGCAAGTTAAAGCACCCACATACTCCACCCATCTACCCTCCAAACTTGGAGGGCATCATTGCCCTGTCCTAACCATTTCTGCAGCTTTGCTCAAGGGACACTGAATTCAGATCCAAGTTTTGCCTCTCAGCAAGTTCTAAAGCAAACCCATGCAAACATTTTTGGTTATTGATATCCCAGTTTTACAATCTATCACTGTGTCAGTGGGAACAAGAGCAAATTTTCCTTCAGTTGCCAGCACTGGTAACCAAGGTTGGATTCTCCCCTGTATCTGGAGGCATTTTTTCTGAAATGGAGATAAAATCTTGTGGTTTGATTGTTGATTTGCTGTCTTAGAGGGAAGAAGTAAAGGCAGCGATGCTTTCAATGTTTGTGTGACTGCTTGTCCCTTCTCTTTAACCTTAATCGAACTTCAGGACCAGTTTCACACAAATTTGACAGAGGAGCAAAAGCCTCAGGTACATCAATATTCTGGAATTTTCATGAAAAAAGCATTAATAGGATGACTCTGGCAGTGACATTTCACTGGGAATATCACAGTACAAGGCAAATTTTTCATACGGTTTAGATGCAAAGACCTTTCCACAAGCTTGAATCTTATTAAACAGCAGAAAGTTTCACAATGCAAAAAAAAAATTAGGAAATTAGGCTTCATAAGTTTTGCTAGTTGCAGAAAACTTAAAAAATTGCAGATTCTGTCTGTGCTATCCGTATTTATACGAAATATTCAGAACACAGGAAAGATTTATTTTAAAGTAGCTGTGCCATGAACTCACAGCTGGAAGGATTGCTTCTTTATCTATCAAAAGTTCTTTGATGTTGTTCGAGACAAGTGTGGACATGTTTCCTGGAGGACTGGTTTCTAAAACAGCAGTGCCATACAAACTGTTTATCCCAGAATCAGAAAATTAACTAGGTCGAAAGGGACCTTTGAGATGATGAAGTAAAGACTTCAATACTTCATAGGAACAAGCAGTGAATCCCCAAATGAGAAATACCTCATTCATGGCATCATGAAAATGATAAGGGCCAATCCAAGCTGTGGCTGTGCACCATCATGGAATTGGTCAAGGCAACTGACCCAGGGAAGAACACCATGTCATATCCAGGTATTTTCTATGTGTATAATTTCTCGGTCCTGGTAATGAAAGACTTAGAAACAATCTTCAGAACTATGCCTAGAAACACAATCATAACTCTATTGGATGTCAAAAATAATTGTATCAATAGAGACACCGCAATCTGACATATAGTAATTTCCCTCAAATCTCATTCCAGCTAGTCACTGGGTTTTGTGCTATATTTACCTGCCTTTCTATCTCTACTAACCACAGGGGCTACAAATGTTATTACTTCTGTTCTGATTAAGTACCCTGCTCTGCTCAGATACCAACTGCCTTTTTCTTTGAAATTGCCTAATCAGCTAACATAATTAAGTTATATCCAGAGCAGTTTCCAAACTCTGCTTAGCTTGAGGCTCTCTGGTTCTGCTTTAGAACTAAAGTCCCAGTGAAAGCATAAGCTTGTCTATTTTTCCAGCTGTCAATAAGAATGTCCAAGAAATGGTATTTCCTCTCTTTGCAAATTTTGACTCACTTTTTACCCATAAACTATCACAGTATAAAAATCCTCGAGTCTTTTCAACCAGACATTGGCTGATTCTCAGCTCTGTGCTCTTTGTAGGAGCTAAAATATATATTAAGCTTTCTCCTCAAAACAATACAATTGCAAAAATAAAGAAATCCTGCAGCATGTTAGGAATGATACAGAAAGATATTTCTGGGTAAAGATCCACATTTTTCCTGGAATCTTTTACCTTTTTGCACTCACACGTAGTGAAGGCCATCAGATTTCAGTGTGACAATTTCCAAATGTGTGGGAACAAAAGCCACGGGACAAAAATAATAAGATAACTGAGGATCCCAATTTTTAGAGGCACAAGGCTTCACTTAAAATGACTTCTTTTCTGGACCGTTTAGTAAAAGCTCTGACAATGAGTTATCTGCAAACTTTAGTAAAATTCTAGTCATAGAGATGTCCAAAGGAATGGAATAATGCTGAGATGTCTGCATTGATGGACTCAAGGGGCAAGAATGAGTCAGCATCAGAGTGGGGACAAACCAGGACAATTGTCAGTAGCACCCAGAGTAATGTCAGGAAACACTGATTTCCTTCTCTCCTTAATTTGAAAGCCAGTCTGACAGGAGAGCTTCCTCCATTTGCTCTGCTGCTTCATCACTGTGGGAGGAAGGAATAAAGATATTATTGTCAAAAGCTCTGAGATTCTGCACAGAAATGGCAGCACCTCTACCAAGTCTATCCCATTCCTCAAGTCTTTCTGTGTCCTTTAGAGTAATTTTTAGTGTGTAAATTCACGTAGGACCTGCAATCTGAAACCATATATCCTGCAATGGGAAGATTTGTTTGTGGTAAGGAAAATCATAATTTGCTTTACTGCCAGAGAAAATTTATAAAGGAAGTTTCTCCTTTTCTGAACCCAAATCACTAAATAATGATATTTTTTCTTTTATTTTGGCAAATCTTGTCCATATATTTGAAGATATCCATACATTAAGGATTATCACTGCATCTGTACAGAATGATACAAACAGGACAGTGAATAAAGGAATTATAGAATCATCCTTTTAGTTACAAATGCTGAAAGATTTTTCTTCCAAAATAATGAGTATTCACTGTAAAGAAGGAGGAAGGAGAGACTGGGTGTGTGACATTAATTCATAATAATGCCAAATTCCTGTCTGGAAAAAAAACCCATATTTAGCAGAGTATTTGCTTTAAATGACAGCTTGAAAGGGTTTCCCTCTGGAACATGTAAACAGGAAGATTCCCAACCTGTCTTCTTCCTGTCTCAAAAATTGTGAGCAGATCAAGGAAAAACCATCGAAGTGAAACAAACCTTTTCCCAACTGTTTCAAGCCTATTTTCTCCATGTAATGCCTGTCAAGTTCTTAGTAAAGCTAAAGGGATTTATTTGCATTTGAGTCTGAGGAAGTACTGAACACCTCATTTCATCTTAATTGCATGGACTGAATTCTGCAGCTAAAATGGAACTTGTAGTTGTTAAGTAAACTGAAATGCTCCTGGTAATTGATTGCAAAGAACCTGCATGGTTTGTGCTTTATTCAAAAGGAACTAGAGCTATATCTTGTCTCATAGTAGAAGGTTCCCTGTCCATGGCAGGGTGGTTGGAACCAGATGATCTTTGAAGTCCCTTCCAACCCAAACCATTCAGTGAATATATGAGAAAGAAAATCCAAATATAATTAATATAATTAAACAAAAGCTAAACGTCACCAAGATTAAAATATGCTGAAATTTCAAACATTCTTATAACAACCATGGTCTGGAGTCCTGGAGTCCCCTTGGGCATGCTTGCTGTAAAAAAAATATCCACAGACAAATGCACAATATTTTTTTTATAGAAGGTGTGCATTGACAGCTTCAAAACATACAGCAAACCTCCCCTTTCCAAAGGAAAACTCAAAATGAGTAAGAGACTAGAAGGTGAGTCCAACCCCTGTGCACACTCCCCAGCCACCTCTCTTGCTGTTGTACTATTGGAATTGCAGTTCCCAGCAGCTACAGATCCCCCTGGGAATGTGCAGACCCCAATCTGCTAATCCCCTTCAGTGTTTCAAATATAGCAGCTTATAACTGTGATCATCTGCATTTTATATTGGGAACATACTCACCAAGGACATGACCTAGTTTTTGTTGGGAGTGAAAGGGGGACATCAAAACTTCTGCTAAAGCTCCTTCTGCCTCTGTAACTCCGCTGAGGTCACGAGAAGTTGGACAGAATCATAGAACTGAGATACCTAAATGGCATGGTGCTAAAAATATATTTATTCAGAATGGCTAATTAAGGTGAATGACTACCAGTCTTCATTAGCACTGAAGTGGTGTTAATTTGATTAGACTTCTGGCCTAGATAGACTTGCAAGGCATTATGTTCCTAATGCAATTTCTCTAACGAGAAAGCATTTCAGATGAAATGTTACCCATCAGTGTCTTTCTTTGTATAAATATTAAGTAGACATTTGCCTTTTAATGCTGATGTAATTTTTAGGGAGCAGGAAACAGTGAAGATGTGACATCTGTATTGCCTTGGGGTATGGGGAGAATGTGAGAAAATAAATTTGCAATTCTTGCTCCAGTTTCATTATTTAAATACTTTGCAACATTTTCACAGGAGAAAGTCATACTTGAAATGTGCTCATCAAACCTGCCTTTTCTCTAAACACACCATTATATACTTCTCGCTCTGAACTCAAAACTCTCTTCAATCAATATTTCAATGCTTAAACATAGTTAACATGGCCACATAATTTTTAGACTAGGAAAAATGCCTTCTGCTCTGTTCCTTTTACCATAAGCCTGGGAGGAATAGGAAGAACATATTGTTTACTTGTTAATTAGTGCTCACAATGATCTGTGCTGGAATAATCCTCAAGAAAAAAATACCCATATAGTTGGACTATGGTTATGATAGCACAAGAATTCTTGCTTGACTCCTGAACGGTAAGGTTTAGCCATCATCAGAAATCTAGACGTGCCTAGTCCCTCTCTTCCATCTTATCTCCTCCACATGACACAGACCTTGCTCATCCTCCTACCTCAATTCTCCAAAATGCTTCCTCCACAGAGTTTTCCTCCACTCCCTTCCCTCGTAGCTATCATTTAATTCCATCTCGCTTCATCTATAGAAAAAATTAAGAAATAACACCACTTGACATCACTGGCGTGGCAAAATTAAATATTCCCCTACTGTCACAAGATCCTTTATGCTGGATCTGTCATTCCCTGAAGACTACTTAGATGTATGAAAATCTCTTGTAAAGATACACAGGGGGAAATCAGCCTCCATGAACGGGAAAAACAAGCTCAAAGAAGGGCAAGTGGGACTTGCGATTCCAAATTTCTTAGAGGCTTTTCAAAAAAATCTCTGGGAGAAAAACCTTACCTTCATTTGTATTTAACATCTTCTGTGTGTGTTCATAAACATACTTTTGAAGAATAAAATTGTGTGGCAATGGCAATTCGGTGGTTTTGAGTAAAAGATGGTGGAGAGCTCTGCAGAAGCAAAGGATCAGAATCTGGTCTATGAGGCATAAACTTATCCTATGGTTTATTTCAATTTGTCTTCTGGTCTTCAGCATGAAATGAAAGTTCTTCAGATGGTGAGTACATTCTTGGCTCTTGGAATAACAAAACCAGTCACTAAGGGAGCCATTACTTCGATCTAGTGTTTTCTCTTTAAAAACCCAACACAAAACAAAACAAAACGAAGCAAAACAACGCCCCCCCAAAAAAAAAAACAAAACCAAAGCAAGCAACCAACAAACAAACAACAAAAAACCCCTAATCTACTTAAAATGTCATACCTCATCTCACTCAAAAATTTCCACTTTTTAACTAACTAAATACTTTTAAACACTTTTTTCAGGTTTGAGTCAACAACATAACATAGGTTATTTTACTTCCTTATTAGTAAAAATCGTTGCCAGTAATCAAGAGCTTTAACAAGATGCAGTCAGAACAATTAGAGTGTTTAATACTCTGTTGGGCCAACATTTCAGTAAAGTCAGTGCCCAGTACAGGTGGCAAAGAATGGAATATATAGACACACAATTGGAGTTTCAATGCTGCCACCTCCATAATGCAGGTTGGGAATGTTTTTTAATTGATGTATGTTATTTAACCCTAAAATGCTGATAACTCCATGGCAAATGGCTTTTGAGTCAAGGTAAGTTGGAAAACAAAATCATTAGGAGGAAGAGGAGGGTTCATGGAGTCATGGTACATGACTGTAACTGTGATTAATTCTGGCTGTCAACAGTATCTTGTTAAAGAAATAACTTTATTCCCCCTCTTTCAAAAAAGCATTGCAGAAGACAGCTCAAGAGAATGGATTAATGGTTGCACCCTTGTGTTCAGTAATATTAAATGCAGGGAATGCTTTTTTCATCATTGAAGCTTTATATGTCATTAAAATTTCTAAATAGATTTATATAAAAGCTTCACCAGGATTTATAAGGCCAAGTTTTGAAAAAATGATGGTCAGTAGCATCATAAAAGATGAGAGTTCTCCCAAAATTAAAATGTTGGCATCACAATAAATAAGGAAGTGCATTATAAACTAGTAAAAATTTCACATGCACCAATGCTCCCAAACATTTTACTACCCTTTTAGAGGACAGAAAAGCAAGGACTTCCATTTAATTTGATCAAAGCAACTTGAATGATTAACTCCTTTCACCAAGTTTCTGCAGCCTCTGAAGATTTACATCCTTTTTTAAAAAATGAGATTTTGTGTAAATATTAAAGGCTGATCTAATAAAGACATTATAGAATCTAATGGAGTTATATTAAAAAGAGATGTCCTGGTTTAAATAGCCAAATGCTTAGTGATGTTTCTTAATGAAATACCCTATTCTAAATGTTTTCCAGTGGTTTTTTTCATATTTATTAAAAGTTATGTTCCATGAGATGGACCTTCTCTCCTTGTCTATGGACAAAATAAAGTATCATCTTCCACACAAGCTTTTAATTATCAATTCTATTGAAACAAATTAATCTAAATTAAAATCTTTTGAAGAACAGAACTCAGCTAACTATATACACATTAATTAGATACATATCAAATGAAACTGGATGTTATCTAAGGAAAAGTGAACAACAAAAGTTGCCTTGACAAGTTAATCCAAGCAAAATCAGGTCTAATAACTTCAGGTTTCAGGACAGAGGGACAATGTGTATCTCATATAAAGAGTAGGAACAGACCAGCCTATGCTCTAAATTATATCCATCCAACATATTGATTGTGATTTTTTAAGCCCGAAAACAGAATTCAGCACTTTTTAATCCAAAAAGTAAGGAGTCAGTACATGCACCTCTTCTAGGTATATCCTTGCCTATCTAAGTAGCTCAGGATGCAGCTAAGTTTTCACCAAATGATACTTTGAACCTATTGCCATCATCCATTCTTCTCACCTGTGTTTTTTAGTTACCTTCTATATCATGAGGCTCACTGGAATTGAAAATAAAAGTATAAAAATTGTTTTAATTTAAAAATATAATTCTGAGACGGTATCAAAATTTTTGAGGGAAGCCAGGAGTGGATCTGCCAAAGAGAGCATGAAATATGCAATGGGGAGAAATAAAACCATTCATTGCTCTTTGCAGACTTTCTGGGCCCTTTTTCAATAAAGGCAGAAAAAACCGCCCAGATTACTTAACGTTTTATATTTAAATAATTTATTAGACACCAGAGGAAAAAATGAGCAAATGAATTTGACATAGTACAAGGGCGTTAAGGATAAGGATGTCATTCTTGGATCTGTTTTTCTACCACATAATCTTCAGATGCACTTAAGAGAGAGAAAAGCATACTTTGAGAAGAAAAGGGGCAGACTAGAATGTTTGACTTCTTTTTTACCAAAGCTCAAACCTCACCTTGACCTTCATCTTTTCATGGTGCCTTTCTGAGGGATGCCTTGTTCAAGCCCATTGCTGTCTCTCCAATTAGAGATTTCCATCCTCCTGTGACAGGTCTGATCACTGATAGCCTGAATGCACTGCTCTCCTCTCCCGAGGTGGGGGGAAATGGGCACCTGTGTCCTTGTTCCAGAACAGGTGTCTTTTTCTACTGTGAATTTCAAAACAAACCAGCATCTCTCTCTCAATCCAGTCAGAGCTAATTGTGCTTGGTCTTTACGATGTCCACAGTGTTGTATTTATTCTTGAGAACCTACAGGAGCCATGGAGATCCTGTGTCAGGGAAGCAGGGTGGAAAAACTTTATTAAGATTCCTCTTTAGTCCTTCAAATATGTTTCTTTCCTCCCATTAAGGGCTGAGTTACGCCATGCAATGGAATAACGTGCAGAGGGGCCAAAGCTGTTGAAGATCTGAGCATTCAGCCAATGCACAGCATTTCCATCTGCAGAGCTGCCCAGCTGGACACCCATGGGGCAGGCCTGCCCTAATTATCTCAGAGACAAGGAGCAGGATGCTCAGATTTGATAACCCAGTCCCTGCAGGACACAGCAGCTGGTTGAAAGCAGGTCTGTGAAAATCCTGCTTGTGCTCACTGGTACTGCAGGATCCTGGTGCAGATGGGGTTTAGTGGGGCTGTTGCTTTCTTCCAGCCAAGACATGACGTGGCAGCTGTTAAAAAATAATGTCTAGAGTGCAGAAGAGAGAGTAAAGGACAAAATGATGGCTTAAATTTCAGTTCCTCAGCTTAGAACCCCCCAGAAAAACAGGTGTACCTAACTGGGAGAAAAAACTTACCAGGACCCCTCCTGCAGTTTCATATCCTGCTTCTTCAGTGGATGGGCCTTGTAAATATAGAAACATTGAAGCATAGAAACACAGGATATCCTGAATTGAAAGGGGGCCACTAGCATAATCAAAGGTCTGTCTCTACACAGGACAGGCCCAAAAATCCCCACGTGCCTGAGAATATTGTCCAAACATTTCTTGACCTCTGGCAGGCTTTGTACTTCTGCTTTAAGCGGCAACCTAAAACACGGGAGTGGAAAATGTGATCTCGGAGGAAAGAAAGGGATGAAAGGAATGTGCGGATGTGGAATTAGAAGCTCACTCTGGTATTTCACAAGTTTTCAGATTCAAGAGCTTACCAGGCCCTGAAGTATTGGCATGGGCATAAGCAATTAGTGCAGTGTTAGACAGTCACTGATTAGATGTTGCAGAGTGCTCAGCTGTGAGTGAGTCTGCAAACAGAATAAGGCCATGAGGAGGGAAAAGCACTGACTCAAATAAGAGCGGTTTTGCAGGAGGGGCAGGAAACAGCACTGATGCTCCTTTGCCTTCTTCCACAGCTAACATTGCTGTGGATGGAGCAGGCTTCTAGATGGAAAAGTTTTCGGGGAAAGATCCCTGGTGAAAGCAAGCAAATAAAGGCTTTCAGCACAAAAAGAGCCCAGCAACAACTAACCCAGCTTGTCACTTCTTTTATTACAGCTTGGAAGCCAGTCGGTCCCCTTGTGGGACTGAGGCTAGTGCACTGACAAAAATACACAGTTTTCTTGCCAAATGGACACATTTGGAGAATCTGTTATTTCATCATGATGAGACATTTAATTTGCCTTGCCATCTAATAGATAAAATGAAAAAATAAAGGGGCTCTAAAGCACAGCACTGATGTTCCAAGCTTCCGAGCTCCTCTCCCTCAGATAACACATTTCCTGCATTAACGAGATGGAGGCACTCATGTGTGGTGCAATAAAGACAAAACCAAGTGTTCTTTCACAATGTTCTGTCAAATCCTCCAGGAGAATCTGTGGCTGGAGCTTTTATGCCCTGACTCAGAATTATATCAGAGGAAGATATAAAAAAGCAGAATTCAATATGGGCAGACTCATTTTGGAGGCTGAAGAAGTTTCTAAGCATTATAACAGTTCTAGGGCATAATTAGGCAGAGGGCAACATAAACAGAGGGTGGAAAGACTAAAGCCTACTAAAGTCTTTGGGGTTTTTCTTTGAGGGTTATTTTTTCTTTCACTGGGCCTGATGGAATGCAGATTTGACTTTAACTGCAATGGCTAAATTTGTCCTCAGCTTTACTGATGAGATTGCTCATCCTATTTTTCACCCCAGCATGAAGCTTTTGTTGCTAGTTAGATGAAAACATGTAATTAATCAGAAGTTCTACAATAGCATGCATGCCCTGTATTAAAAATATGAATCAGGCCACATGGGCCTCTTGCCTTTTTTAATGAAATCTTGTTGCATCTTTTCTTCCTCATTATCTCTCAGAAATGAAAACAAGGAGCTAAAATTCATAGTCCAGGGAGCCTCCCACGTGGCACTCAGGCAGATACTACCCTTGATGTGTTATGCAAACAAAGCTTTTGCAGTGAAAGAGTCACTGCTTGGTTCAGTGTGCCCAACCTGTGAGTCTCTTGAATGCTTCTCAGCTTTCATTTTAATAATTCCTTAGAACAGCTGTTCTTTGTATTTCTTTCTATTCCTCTTAATGATTCTTTTTCCTCTGGAAAGGGAGAGGGTTCACAAAAAGGTACCATGGGTAAGACACTCAAGTCTGGAGTTTTACAGGGCAGATGTGCAAATTGGAATAAGTCAACACTTAGGTGTTTTCTTGTAGTTAAATGGAGGAAAAAGAAAAAGTACTTTCAGGAAACTTAATCTGACTTCTTTTGCTTTAGAATGGGAAGGATACTGCTCTAAAAATGGCTCAATTCAGAGGCAGCCAGGGTGACAGCACTTGTCATAAATGTGGGTGTCTACATCCGGAGAGATGAAACATGCAGAATTCCCAGAAAACATTTTCAGACCATGTTCTCTCCTTTACCAGTTTCTTTAGGATGGATAAGTGTGCACTTGCTCCACAGAAGTGCAGCTGGAATTCTGCAGAAACAAAAATCAAAGCTTTTACCATCCTTCTTTTTCCACCTGTAAATCTACTACAAGGCTTCATTTTATGTGGCATCCTGCAGAAGAACTGTATCTCAAAACCCAAATATGTCATTAATTAAATACACAGATAAATCATCACTGAGAGGAAGGAAACAGTGAGGTGATTTAGACAAGAAAACAGAAGCTTGTTCTCAGTGGACATTTGCTGAGCCAGTGTAAGTCAATGAGGCAGAGACAGAGGAGGGGTGTTCAAAAGGACTGGAGCCTCAGAGAAATTCTTGATATTAACTGTTGTAGATCTGTGTTGAAGTACATGGGGAAGCTGAGACAAGTGCTGGAGGGATCAGGCAGCAGAGAAGGTCGGTAAAGGGCCATGATTGTAGGCACTGGGAAGAAATGTAAAAAACTTCAGTACCTACCTGAAATATAAAGGAATTATTTGTTGAGGTTCACCTACTCCTGTAAAAAACTATAGCTTTTAATCTTTGCAGTTATTTTTGCCTCCAGTCGGCTTGTAATGCTCAAAGCCTGATTCTCTTTCCATTAATGTTCTTCTAGTAAACCTTCTCTGATGTGTGCTAAAGCACCTATCAATTGCTCACATTACAGCAGCACCCCTATTTCCTTTAACAATGAGATTAAACTGTTTAAGGAAGCTGCCATCCTTGGCTGGTCACTAATGGGATATTGGTTCATTACCCTGTATTTTTATTTCTGCTAAATCAGAAGTTAGAAGGGCTCAGATGGGAATGCTCCAAGCTCCTTGTAAGATTCCATTTAACAGGTGAGACAACACTAAAATATGTGAATAAAAGTTTCAAAGTTTTCCAAGATGAACAGTAGGAAAAAATATTGGAGAAAGGTCTATTTCGCTTATTTCATTGGTACAAACGATGAGGTTTGCAAGTAATTTTTTCTCATAGACACTCATCTGCTGGAGAAAGTGTGCAGCTGAGGTGGGAATCAGCCTTCATGAATCCAGTTAGGACCTAGAAAAAAAGTATTTGTACCACAAGCAATTAATTCTGCTGAGATTTATTTAAATTGCAAATGCAGGAAGGAAATTATTTCACTTCTGCCCTGTTCATCAGAAACTCCACCCTATCCCAAATCTATCAGCATCAGATCCAATCACAAAATATGCAAAACAATGTCATCAGAGCAAACTTTAATTAGGAAATTATACCCAAAGGGCTTGGCACTTTTTTTCTGATGGAGAGTTTTTGTCCCTTTCAAATTAACATTTCAAAAGGTGTCACAGGGAGTAAAGCCTTGGTCCTTTCAATCAGTTTGAAAGTCCTTTAAATTTGAGGTATTACAGAAGGAGGAGATATGATACCTATGTGAAATTATGAACTTTCAGGCTGCTTGTTGAAAACAGGTAGATTTCTGCTTTATGAGAGGCTTATCTAAAGGAGGGAAGGAAGGAAGGAAGGAAGGAANAAAAAAAAAAGAAGTTTAGAAGGTTTTTTGCCAGCTGGTGCTCCCTTTGTTCAGATTACCATGACAGAAGACTAAAATCCCCTGCACAGGTAGGGCAAGGCTCAGATGCTGCCAGGAAAATATTGGCAGCAGCTTCTTCCATGCTTAAAAGCATTTTGACAAGGCAAACTGACTTAGTTACAATCAGCATTTGAATAGAGATTGAAGAGAGCAGCTGCTAAGAAAGGTCTTCTCCTTTATTTCCCTTGGGGGAATGAGTCAAAAGATCAGTGGTTCTAGACGAGAAAAGATTCATGTGAGATATTATGAGCTGCAGGAAGTAATTGCCATATGTCCTGGTAGGTGATCACACATTCAGTACCTAACTCTGGCAGAAATAGCATCTCCCACCCATTCCAGCTCCCACGCTTTCCTTTTCCGATGAACCAGGAGGGAGGGATGCTTACCATTGCCTAAGTGACCAAAGCTGCAGAAAGCAGATGGTCTTTTTATTTTCATCCTGTCCCTGCATACTGCAGGGCACCAAACCTCCTGCAACTGCCAGAAACATCTCTTGGAACCACGAGAGGACAGAAGGGCAGGAGGGATAAGTAGGGAGGAGCCATGGAGAAGAGCAGTGCAGGGAAGTGAAGGGCAGCCAGGTCCATCTTCTGGGAAATTCTGTGCCCTTGGCTCTTGCAAGGAAAATCACAGAGAGAAAAATTGATGAATTCAACCTTGAAAAGGAATGCTACTTCAGGATTTGTGGTCTGTCATTGAAGGAAAGGTGTTTTTTTTTTTCTTTTTCCTGTCACTTCTAGAGAAAAAAACAAAGATCAAAAGAACAGCAAAAATATCACTAGTAAAACCAAAGACTGCTGAGGGAGAAGCAGTATCATGATCTAGCTCACCCAAAAAACAAAAAATCCCTTGTATTTATTATTTGAAATAATACAAGGGGCTTTAGTTTTTTGTGGCTTGTCTGTTTGTTTGTTTGTTTGCTGTAACTCCATTGATGCTCTGTGGAACTGAATTATCAAATATTTCCCAATGTCAAAAGACTATGTTTTATCTCAAAATGAAAGTTCAGTTATTTATGCAGCAGGACATTAAATAATGGCACCCTCAGGAAAAAAAAGGAAAACAGTAAATATCAGGAAGTTTGTCATAAAATCACAAAAGCTGTTAGCACTGGCAAAATAAAAGAGTGTTTACATGTCGTGACAGTGTTCCAAGTGCTGGTTTACTGGTCCAAAATAGACACCAGGTGACCTGCAGCAGAGTGAAGAGGCGTTCAAAGTGGTCTCTGAACCTCTGAGTTTGCAGGTGATGCAGCACGGTGTGGCCTGGCCAGGTCAGATCCATGTCTGGGCTGGACCTCTGCTCCCTGTGCCCAATTCCCCTGGCTCTGTCAGCCTGTGAGAGCTCTGCTGCCCACCCTTCTGGTCCTGCAGGCTGCCAAAATTCAGTGCAGATTTATCTGTGTCTGAGGCAGGCACTGCAGGCCCTCTTTGCAGGCAGAGATCTGTGTGATGCTCTTGGCCATGCAGCTCCTTCCAAGGCAGGTCAGATGGACAGCATTCTGAAAGAACACATTGCTCAGTACCTGGAAAGAGGATCCCAGGAGAGTTCATGGAATCATGTAACACTGAAAGGTTGGGTTTGGAAGGGACCTTAGAGACCATCTCATTCTATTCCACTGCCCCTGTGGAAGGGACACCTTCCACTATCCCAGGTTGCTCCGAGCCCCATCCAACCTGGCCTTGAACACGTCCAGGGATGGGGCAGCCACAGCTTCTGTGGGCAGCTTGTTCCAGTGCCCCACTACCCTCGCTACTCTCAATTTCTTCCTAATATCCAATCTAAATCTCAGGTATAGGCAGCTCTGTGGTAGTCATCCAACTTCAGACGAGAGAAATCCACCTTTTGGGGAAGAATGGATCCATGAGGAGCAGTGGACACTGTCAGCATCCAAAGGGTTGTGAACACAATCCAAGAGGTCTTTTACAACATCAAGGATTCTATATTGGTATAATGTCAGGAACCACAACAGCAATATTCTCCAGTGAGAAGACTTCAGGCCATGTGTGATTTCCTCAAAGTCTCAGATACACACAATCTCATCAGGGAGCTGCATCAGCCCCTGTAACCTTCAAGGTTGATCAGCACAGCATTTACTCAGCTTGTACCGGACCTAGGAAAGGAATAATTAATGTTTTCAGGAAAATTAATCTTGCTGGGAGCACTCAAGCACTAGCATTAATCTTTCTAACTATTATTGTTGCACTAGTGTTTGCTTCCCTTTTTATTGGCTACTGTTATCCCTGACCTTGCTGACTATAAAAAAAAATCAGGCAAAAATTTTATGTAGGTCAACAAGGAGGTCGAATTACAAAATATAGGAGAAAATAATTCATTTTCTTAGCTCACAGGAATTAGTGATCTGATCTACTTAGCTATTCTTCAAGGTCCTTATGCATTAAAAAAGTGAATAAGAACGTGTTATAAATGAGAAGACAACTAGTGAAATTTGAACAGTTTTCCTAGGCTGCTGGAATGCCCTCTGAAGTCAGTGCAGCAAAATGGAAGTGTGGGGCTTGAGTTGGTTTTGATACCAGGAGGGGCGAGCACAAGTAATGTAATGTCATTTTCCTTGGAAAAATATGGGATGTGGATTTGCTGCTCAGGTTACAGTTTGTACAACTACAGAATGCTTATAGGAATAAGCTTTCATGTAAACATTAAATGTTTGCAGGACTTCAGATTTGCTTCAGAAATGAAGGAAAAAAGTGCGGAAGAAACCTGCCAAAGGGCAACAATTATTGATCTACATCAGGGAAGAGTTCAGGGGAGCAAAGTGACCTTCATGAGTATATAGTGTAGTTATGATACTCGGAGATTTGATTATGCACAAATCCTCGCCCCTTTGATATTCTGATTCAGACACAATACTGACATTTCCATCAAACTGAACATCCTGGAAAACATGAGCTATTGAATCAGTACATTTTCATCTGCTATAGTTTCTGGGTTTTGTTCTAAACGTGATTTTCTGAAATTCAGATATTTCTCTTCAGTTTATTGAATTAAGTTTAAGCACTGCTTCATTGGTGTAGTAATCCCATCAACCATTACATGCTTTTCTTGGAGCAGTAGTCAGGGTGCCATCAGCTTTCTCCTTTTGGTGATGCTCCTGGCTTGGATTGTGTCTCTCAAAAACACAATTATGCTGACTATAGTAAGAAGACTGGTAAGAAGACTGGCTGAGACTGGAAAAACTAGTTTTACTATAGGTTTGCAATCTAACAGAAAACTCAACATGTAAGAGGAGAACAAGGCTACCAAGAATTAAAGTACAGCTCCACAGGGAATTATGGCACATTATGTGGAAAAACTCTGCTTCTGAAATAGATAAAATACATTGGGATTTTTTTAATGTTTTGGAGATTTTTAAAGTGTTATTCCAGTAATTATTTATTAATGATAATAAGAGAGAAGAAAATGGTGGGGGAAGATTGTGTTTACTATTGAGTTAACTGAAGTAAAATCGAGAAACCTTCAGATACTTAAACTTTTCTTCAGGTCTGAAAAAAGGCAAGAAACGTCAAAGCTACCTTGAGAAAAACTCAGACCACCCACAATCTATGTACCTATTGTGAGTATCCAAATGTGTTGAGGCAAGAAGAGAAAATTTGACTTGGCTTTTACAAATGGTATACTCTTACAAATGTCCCAATCGCCTCCAGGGCTGCTGCTTATATAAGGAATCTTTTCTCCTCAGGACAAAACAAGATAAAGTTCAATCAGCTGAGAGGCTGCAAATCCCTTATCTGACCCAGCTGGGTTCATTGCACAAGGCAAGTGTCCAATTACTTTCCTGAGACCTCCGTTTTTTCTGCCCACACACTACTTTCAGTCTCCATCAGGTTGATAAGTAACAGTTGCTATATTTCAGATTTTATTTTAATTGTTTAATTGTTGAGGTATTACATGAGTAACAAGCTTGGTTTTAGAAGATGTCCTCATGTCCTTGTTTCTACTTTTAAGGATAAAGAAATGACCCAGCAGAGGACCAAGAACACTTTATCTGGAGCCATGCAGATGGCTTCTGTATGCTGAAAATTCATATAGACTCAAGCTTAAAGGAATTGAGATTTCACTCTGGGCTCTTCCTAGAAAACTGAAGAATTCAGATGGCGGTAGATTTAAGGATGCATAAAGGGGTTAAAAAAGATCCAGAAAATTATCAGAGGAAAAAGAATTTAGAAAGCCAGGGAGAAGTAAAGCAAAGTGGTGGGAAGACAGCACTTTTCTTTTTCTGTCCAGAAAATGGATGGAATGAAATGAGGCACCTGGGAAAGACACAAGTAGATTTACTAATCAGGAGGAGAAGTACTCAGAAATGTTCAGATATGCTGACTTCATTTGTCATTTGATCACAACTGAATCATTTGTAAGGACTGTTTAGCTCAGTCAATGTTGGTCCAGGAATCCTGGAATGTCTTGATGAAAGCTTGTTTGGCTTCCTGCCTAGACATTTCTCCTGGACTGTCACAGACCAACCATTACGGGCAAACTTACTGATAGATTGACTCAGGTCTTGGAAACCAGACTCCCTAAAAGCCACAGATCATTTTGGGTCCAAATATCTGAGATCATCTCATGCAATCAGGCCTTGTTTTGTTGTGAATCAAAAAAAGAATGCATTTGAAATGATGAAATCCTCTTTGAAACAAAACTTCTCCACTAAATGTTGCATGGATCAATTTTATGAAAAACTGTGAAGTTGAGTCTGGAATAGTTAGCTTTCTGGCTTCTCTGCATGGAATTCTGATATTCTAAGGGATAGTTTGGTATCCTTTCTTTGAAGGTAACAAGTAATTCCTTATGGTGCTTATTGTTCTCATTTTCAGATGCTGCAGTTCTGGCTTTCACTCTGTTCAGGGATCTTCTGGGTCTGCAAACACCTGAAATCTGGCCAGTGCTTCAGGCAGAAATTGAGCTCTGATTCAAGCATAAGTGGGTAGGAAGGGCATAAGTGGTGTGAGGATTGTTCTGCAGCCTCCAGGGCAATCAGCACAGAGCAGCTCCTATCTCTGTGCCTGGACTTGCCTGCCGTCTAAAACAGGGCTACATCCAAACTGGGCATTGGGAAAAACTGTTGGGAATGGATAATACAAACATCATTTACTAAATCAAGTGTACCAGGGCAGAGATCTGAGCCCTGGCATGTGGTTGTCACTGAAATAGTTCCTCTTGGTGTTTTCACCAGTGAGCTAGCATTGTTCCAGTGCAGCCTGGACACAAGCACTACCCCTGGCCAGAAATATTCCCAATAGGAATCCTGAATGTATTTTTTCTTGTTTAGAGTCAGAGAGTGTTTGACAACAAGGTTGTGTCCAAAAGGTGCCAGCTGGCTTTGGGGCAAGTGGTGCTGCTCAGCATTAGAAGTACAGCCAGTGCAGATCCCTCTCCTCCAGCCTCTATCCCCACTATCTCCTGCATGGATTTTCCTCAGGGCCCCCATGTATCATCACTTCTGCTGTGATCCATATATCAACGTGTTCCTCAGAGCCTCTGGGCTAACAAAGACACCTTCCCAACCCTGTCTCTGTCCTGTGCCATCCAGAGCTCATTCTGATTAGATTACTTTCCATTCCCAGATGCACTGGAGGCTATGCCCACAAATTCTCATTCCCATATTCATTTTTCCCCCCCACTTCCTTCACAGCATCCACTTTCTTTTTTCTCTCCCTCTCTGTCTTTGAATCCACCATTTAGAGTGTCAACACTTCAAACTGTTGGGAAACAGTTACACGGAGACAATTTTTGCGCTGGGAAGTGTCAATATGTTCTGTCAACTGTTTATATGCTATAGAGGCAGTGACAAGAGCTGGCTACTGACAGGATTTCAGCACGTCTGTCTAACACCAACGTCTTCCTCCTCACCTCCCACATCTCACCAAAATCAGCAGGCTTCTGCTTATATTAGATGCCCTCGGATATCCCACCTGGTTTCCATCTGCCAGATCAGAAGGATATGGGTATCTATACCTTCCAACCCCACGCAAACAGCTCAGGCATCCTCTTGGCATCTCAAATATTCTGGTCAACTATGTGCCTACACCAGAAATAATCCCTAAAAGTTCTCTTCACTAGAGCAAGAATTAAGGTCTCTGTTGTACCTGTAGGCACCTATGGACACCTGAACTTCGCTTACACTGTGCTGAATCACTCTGTAGGTTCCCTCCAGTGTATTATTTGTAATGTGCAGATGCCTTGGGTAACCTGGGGTATCACAAGGGGCACAAAACATCTCTGCTCAAGCAGGTAAATCCCATTCCTAGAGCGCCTATAAACAATTGCATGTTGACAACTAAATTCAGATCTTTTATCTCAAAGAGAGTTACACCTTTGAGGTCAAAGTTAAACTACAAATCAAGTCTTTCAAATGCTTCACAGAGCATATTTTAAAGCATTGTGTCTTTTACACTTTCATTGACTTTCACAGTACCGAGAGCCTCAGTTCAAAGTTGTGGTCTCTAAAATAAACTCTTGCCTATATTACTAGCAAAGGAAATTGCACTGCTACACTATCAAAATAAGTAGTTAAATTTTAATCTTTTTCTTAGCTCCATTAAGTGTTGGGAGAAAGAGGAGAAGCAGAAGGGGAAGGAGAAGTTTTCTTCACCAATGGGGCAGTGCAGCACTTTAAAAGTTTGTCCAGTCTCCAAGCTTGGAAGGTTTGAAGACTTACTTAAACAAAGCCAAAATATGATCAGATTCAGTCTTAGCAATACTCCTTCCCTGAGTAAAAAGCAGGACTATGGGCTTCCAAGAGTCATTCCAACCAATATCTCTGTGAATGTATAATCCAAAAAGCTCTAAACTTTCACATACTACCTGAGAACCCTTGGAAGACTAGAGGACAGATTTTACCATTGGATTTGCCCTAAGCTTCCACTGATGTTAATGAGAATTATGAACATGTGATGAAGATGAGGTTTTGGGTCCAGAATGGATATTTGAATGATATTTTTGAGACATATATCAGATTTTTTGAAAGATTTTACAAGTGATACTTTTGCTGAGAAAGGTCAACCGACAGGCATCTTATTAATGATAATTTCTAATAGATGAGATCCTTTTCTCTGAACTGGAAATGACATTACATTCGGACATTGAACCTGTGGCTAGCCAATATCATACACCTTAATAGGGCTGCAGGCCTTCCTGGGGGTAATGCTATCAAATCTTTATACCCAGTTTATTGAAGGAAATTGCAGACAGCTTGAAAACATCCATGATCCTTTATCCTGACATTGGCTTGTTAAGATTGTGCCATGACTTTGTGTCACTGTTCTTTCTTATTTTGGTCTTTCACTTTATCTGACTTTGGCTTTCATATCATGTCTTATACATCACTTTGACTCTTCTATCCAACCATCACCTCCTCCCTTTTCCTATTTCAGGTATGACAGGATCTATTTATTTTCTCCTCTGTGTGCTCTGCTCATGCAATTAATGGACAACAGTTGTGGAGTTTTTTCATAAAAAAATTTATTTTCCCTGTAAATGACACCTTCCATTTCACAGATTGGCTCTTAGATAGGATCTTTGAGATAGGCATTGAGTCCATTGGGAATTTGGAGCTCATGGCTCACTGTAGAATCCCTGTCTTCTTTTCTTCTTAGTCTTGGCAGTCCAAATGCCTTGCCCCAATGCTTTCATTATTTTTTTAGTAAAGGAGACAAGTGAGTCGAAATTTTCCCATTCTCTTTACAAAAGCTTGTCTGTTTTCACTCTGTCTGAGTACAAAGTTGCCACATCATAGTTCTGTTTAACTGAGTATACCACAGTTTTATAGTCAGGCTATTTCAGCTGTTTACTCACAAGACTGAGGACCATGATGAATTTTCAAACTTTATTGTTTTCCACCTGAGGAAACAAATATCTTAGAATGATAGAAAAGCAGGTTCCTCCAAATTTTCAGGATGGAGAAATTAAGAGACTCTACAAACAAACAAAAAAAGGGACAGAGTTGGCCAAGAAATATTTTTATTTAAGGCAAATAAATACTGTTCTTATTTTCCTGACCTATTGTCAACTTTAATTTGAAAATATTGAAAATTTTTACTCAAAAGAAGTAAGAAGTCAGAGATGGAGTGTGAGGAAGAGGTATGGTGCTTTCCCTTTGAACCATTTTTGTGAGAAAAAAGTCCCCAAAAGTAGCTAAAAGGCAGACTCAGTTTCACTTTCTTTAACCCCTTCCTACATCTCATCCAAGAGAAGCTTAGGAAACTCCTTTCCAGAAGCAGGGACATCAGTCTGTTCCAGTGAGACAAGGAGCTCCCCTTCTGTTATTGACTTCCCACTTTCTGAAGGAGAACTCTAGTTGTTGCATAGAAAAGAAATTCCTTTGTCAGTCTATAAATGTACTTAAATTCATCTTTTGACTGTTCCCACTTTGCTTGAGTTAAAATGCTGTATCTAGAATAAAAAATCCTGCTCTGATTGGTTTGTATTTTGAATCATGAAGTAAAAATGAGAACTATGAGCCACCCTAACATTTCCACTCACCCGAAGGCAAACTTCCTCCTCTGGTAGATCAAGGTTTGAATTCCAGAAATATGCATTATTTTCCTCAGAATAAGAACAAATGTGAGTTAATGCAGACTTAAAGATTAAAATGAAAAAAAAAAATATTGGATTTGTAGCTACTTAATGAGAAAATGTAGAATTGCCTTCTTATGCCAGTAGCTTGGGCTGTGTCAAAAAGAGAGTCTGAAAACATATGTCTGTGATCATGTTTAAATAGCAAAGTTGCAGGGATAAAAAACAGGATTTTTATGGCAAGTGAAAAATAATGTTAAGAAATTCCAAAACCTAAGACATTTTCAAAACTCAGTCGTTTTACACTTGCTTTGTCTCCTCTCTTTGACTTGCATCTAAAAAAAAAAATGGCCCATAAGTTTGATGGGTAAAAGGAAGGTTGTGAGAACTGAAAGAGAATGTTTTGTTTTCAATGCAATTTTTCCAAAAGGTAACATTTTTACAGAATACAAATTAAAACACAAAGGTAAGAAATATTTTAAAAGCCTCTCAAGCTCTACAGCTTCTCAGTGGTTGATTAAAAAAATTGGGAGTTGGGAGATTTTAAAAAGTGCAATTTATTTATATTAGTGCCTACACATGCATTCCTACTTAACAGTAATTGCATGACCCAACATGTGTCAAATAAAGTGTGAGCAATTAAACCCCTTTTCCAAAATATACCTCAAGCCCTTAAGAGAGCTAAAGAGTGATTACAAACAAGTGAACAAAGGACAGTCACAATATTTATGCTCTGTTTTGGTTGATCCATCTCAAAGCATAAAAGAGGCATGAAGAATCTGTCCAGTAAGAACAAATTTTCCATGATCTCATTATTTGGAAAGAACATTGAAGGTAAAATATGCTACTTATCAGGAAACATTTACATTGTTCAAGAACTCTGGATGGGAAAAAAAACTTTCAGAAGTAATTTAGGTGACCCTCAGATCTTACACCGTCCTAGTGAGTTAATGGGTATCCCTGACATCCAAAGCATTGACAGACAATTATCCTGACCTACAGAATTTCAGCAAATGCTGGTTATATTTGTCTTCTTCCAGCCATTGTTTTTCACTATTCTGCAGGAAATAGCTTGAAAGTGTGGAAAAGCATTTTGAAAATTATTTCAGCTGCATACTAGAGTGGCAGTTTCTACACCAGAGTGCTGCTGCCACCATGGAAACTACACTCAGTCAAGTTGGGATCTTCATCCAGGTGGCCAGGAGGGAACAAATCCCATAAAAGACTGAGCCTGGCTGGTTCTGTGTCATGCAAGCAGTTGAAGCACCTTAGAGGATCAGAAAACATTCAAAGGAAGACTGGAGAAGCTGATTTAAAATTTCATATCACACATGGAACCATAGAAGTAAATCTGTAATTGTCAACTCCCTGACAAAAATAGAAACAAACTTTATATAATGTTGCTGACATATCATGGTAGGGGAGAACACACACGTCTAGATATTTTGAGAGCGTTTATTTGTCTCAAAAACCCTCACAAGAGTCAACATGTTCTTGTAAAATCAGTAGGAGTACACAAGTAACTAAAAAGGGAAACAAAAGAAAACCTCATCATTCTGAATTGTGAAAATATATTTGCTCCAGCACATTCTATTGCTTTTATTGGATAAAGATGGATACTGAGTGCTGAAAACAGAAGGAAAGTGTCTGAGTCACAGGAAGGAAAAAGCCAGATAGGCATAAAGAGTCTCCAGTAGAATATTGATGGCAAGGACCCTTCTTCCTCAGAAGAAAGTTTTGTTGTAATATTTCAGGCTACAGCCCATTTTCAGTGTAGCTTTGTCCTAATATCCCAAAAGTTGTGGGGGTGATATACAAAATGCCTCCTCCTGACCATACTGCAAGACTCAATCCTGCTTCTGGGCACAGACATTTTTGGGTGGGGAATCCTCCTGGCTCCCAGGAATGCATATATTTGGGTGGATCAAACATCCTGGCAGCTTCCTGCCAGCGCCCTGTCCAGGAATTGTGGCATCAGCAGCTTCCCATCACTTCCCAAACTGTAATCAGTTTTTTTAAACTGAGCTTAGGTGTTTTATTATTTCCTAGAACTATGTTTGTTCCATCTCATTTAAAAGGTGATGAGGAGAGTGTGAAGTGCCTTGGTCAGTGCCCCTTCATAAGTAAGGATGAATGTCCATGACAACTTGAAGAAATTGCCTCAAGCTGCACCAGGGGAGGTTCAGGTTGGGTATTAGGAATAATTTCTTCACTGAAGGAATGGTTAAGCATTGAAACAGGGTCCCCAGGGAAGCAATGGAGTCACCATCCCTGGAAGTGTTAAATAAATTAGTAGACATGGCATTCCGTGATGTGGTTTAGTGAGCATGGTGACACTAGGTTGAAGGTTGGACTTGGTGATCTTGGATGTCTTTTCCAACTGTAATGATTCCACAGTTCTGTGACTCTCTCGCTACCCTTGGAGGACAGCAGCAACCCATGTCACTCCCTCACCAGGCTGAAGTACATTCCTCTGTCCCTCAGGCTTTTGTCTCTCTCACCATACCCAAAAAGGTGACAGAATTTACACAGAACTGATGCATTTGCTGTGCTTGGCCCTAGTGGAAAAGGAGCTCTGGAGGCACCAAGCACAGAGCCATCCTCCCCTCAGCAAGGACAAGATGGATGCTGCTGTGGCCATTGCTCCTCACAAAATGTCCACCATGGTGACCTGTCCTCACTGCAAAATCACTGCCACTGTAGACACTGCAGAAGTTCAGCTGGCTTCTTGCTATGTTGCCCTTTCCCACACCAGGAGTTTGGTCTCTCTGCTGTTACAAATGTGGTCTCTGCCTGCTGAAGGGGAGGCAGGCCTGGTGCTTCCCTTCGGAGCACCATTAGTAATCGTCCCACAAGGACAAGGCGAGGAGAAAAGGTCACAGGCTCACAGCCTCACTGGCACTTTGCCTCGCTGCAAAGGTAATCTAGTGAGCTATGGGAGATTAAGGATTACAATTGTTATTGATATGGACCAAAGGAGATGAGGGAATGGAAACAGCTGGGGAAAAGGACAGGGAGAAAACAGAGATGGAAAGTGCAAAAAAGAAAATAGGCCAAGAATAAATTTGCATCTTAAATTCTGCTGAACTTAGTCTATTAATAAGTAGACAAATCTGTCAAATATGCTCATCTGAATGGAAAGTTTTATATCAAGCTGCACATCCCCAGCAGAACTTAACACAAGCTGTGTGAGGAGAAAGGAAGTGAAAGCCCGACACGGAAAGAGTCGGCAGCTATTATGTCCTTGTTCTGAGGGGAGCATGGCTGACAGCAGGGCAGGTTGTCCTGGTTTGACACGGGAAAATACAGAGCTCTTTAGCAAAATCAGATGTGTGCAAACTAGGAGGAGACATCTTGGAAAGACTCCTGTCTGTGCTTGGCTTGACCAAGTGGGAACAGCCATTGGAGAAATTGCAACGGAAATTAAACTTGTGAAACACAAGTTAATCTTGATGTTTGGTTTTTTAGGAAACTCCAGGGTACACTCTTTCCAAAGTGCCATTTGCTGGAGGCGTGCCATCAGATGTTGTTTCATTCAAGATACATGCTTCTAATCTTACAGGTGAGAAATAAAAGATGAACAATCTGGGTCCAGTAAAGACATTAAAAACAAGTGGCACCCATACATAAGACCAACTCTGTTATAATGTTGTTTCTTAAATGTTATGACTCCTGAGACCTGAACCATGACTTGAAAATTGTCAAGGCTGCTATGGCTGTGCCTTTTCTTGTCCAGTTCTTTATCACTAAGGTTTTCTTTCCTGAATTGCTATACTTAAACTGGAACATTGAGCCATTCCTCCACAGAAACTTCTCCCAAATCTCCCCTCCAGAATGAATCATCTGAGGTGACTCCACAACAGACTGGCAGTTGTATTGTATTCCAGAATTTGGTCTTTCACTCTTTCTTTGCCAATGTTAGAACCTTTCTGTCCTTTTAAATAAAGGCAGTCCCTGCAATGTCTCAGCAGCCACAGGTAGGTGAGATTCTGACACCCAGAGTGTGCCTCAAGCTGAGGCATCTACTGCTATTTGAAATGGTGTGGTCTGTTTTGTCAGGTCCCACAGCCTGATGGGACAGAGAACACAGGTCCATCTCCTGTGTTCTCCATCTCTCCTGCCAGCCCCAAGCAGATTCAGACATGTGGTGTGATTTTTTGGGGCTGTATTGTGCACAGCCAAGGTTGGAGTCAATGATCTTTGTGGGTCCCTTCCAACCCAGGACATCCTATGATACTATTTTATAAGCAACTCTGTAAAATCCCTTCAACTCAGCCGAGTTCAAGATTGAGATACCTAAATTTAAGTGAATAAACTAGGTGGGTTTATGGACACTAAGAGCATAAACATCTATCAGCAGAAAGGATCTGGTCAATAGTGTTTGTGGAGCCTAAAGAATAATTCAGCCAGATGGTTAGGAGGGGTTCAGTTTGGACTTTTGCCCACAGATGTTGGGCATCACTAAGTATTCCTCAGAGGGATGTTCTCCTTCCTCCCTTTATAGTCAGTGAAGATAAACTGGCAACTCTATAATTCACCCAACCTATTTTAGATGACTATTTTTGGATGTGATTGTTTGCAACCTAGAAACATCTTTTGTTATCCCTGTCCACGTCAAGAGTCTGTAAGAATACTTCAAAGGCATAGAAGTACAGAATGGGCAACTGAAGTCAGGTGAAATGAATTCCGCAGTTTGAGTCATGTTGATCTGTATCTCATTTTCAAGCCATCCTATAGATCAAGGTTATCTTGGAAAGACACAAAGCCACAAGTTTGCCAGGCAGTTAGGAGGCCACTCTTGTGCTTCAGGATAGGCTGCTCTAAACCAATTTCAAACCAGAAACTGAGCAAACATTTTTTTTCTGCAGTATTGATTTAAGACTAACAATCTCTGCTGATTGGCAAGGAAGGAGGCTCTCTCACTGTGCTAAAAAACTCCTCAGGACTTGCTGTTTGAGATGGTTTGTACCCAAGTCTTCTTTCAGTTCACTTCAGATTTAGATTTTCTAGATGTACCAAAAACCAAAGGAATATGTTCAAACTCTAACCATAGGTTCGACCCAAAAATACTGGACAAAGTTCTTCTCAAGGTTATTGTCTTAGAACCTAAAGTCTTCTCTTGATCTTTCTAACTTTCAATTTTTTAGAGGTAATATCAACAAAAATAAGGTTACAATATACATTGTGTTGATTTGGTTTTTTCTTGAAAACACAAATCAAAATGTAAATGAGGTATTTTAAAGTCTTTGAAGATTTGGATCACAGCCTTTTCAGATATCATATTGTTTTTATTCAGCCAGTAGTTTGTATTTATTCCACCCAAATCTGTAAGTCAAGGTCAAATATTTGGAGCTTTATTTCTGTGGAGGACAATAAGCAAATATTACCATGAGAGTACAGTTTCATATCACAAAAGAAATACTGAAAGAGATTATTATTCATTATTCTGATAAATAATGAAACATTTTGTAAGTGGAAAGAAAATCGCAAATAATGCAGCTCTATTTTTGCAAAAGAAATCACAGTGGAAAAAACCTTCCACAATATTACTAGCTGGTGTTATGTCCATGAAATGCAACAGTAATATATAGTTGAGTGTTGCAAAATGCATAATTACAATATAAACAATTTCTAGAAAGGAGTCTTCTGTGGTGATACTTTAAAACAGAAAAGCATTTTGGCATCAATAAAAAGATCTAACTATGACATATGTCAGAAGAAATATATGTGCTTCAATGAACTGCTAATGCAAGTTCCAATCACAGTAGTCTCAGGAGAAACAATCTCATTTAAAAGCTGGCAGTCAATTTCAAACTGTACTCCTTCCTTTCTGGTCTCCCCTAATTTAATATATAGCAATAAAAACATTTGGAAATAATTAGGTGCCAAATAACATTAATAATTTACCTTGTGACAAAGATCCAGTCTCTCAAGTCAAATATTTTAGTGATTCTAATGAAACCAGTAATGTGTCTTTATATTTAAGTTCTATAGTCTCCAAAGAATTTGAGAAATGCACTTATCTATATGCTCTGTGATGGAATGTAGGTAGAATTTGGCTGCAGGTAGACATCATAGGGGCATCCGCTTTGTGATAAATTTGGATTATATATTCTTTGCTTTTAGTAAGTATTTGTGTACTTTATATGTACTGACCAGGACCAGTTAACTCACAGTTTATATTTATATCCAACAAAGACAGAACTATATTGTAACTTATATGTAATGTTCTGTGTTAACAATATTTACCCAATATATTAAGAATGATCCAAATCAGTTATAAGGTTAAACATAAAATCAACATATATTACCAGATTTTAAAGGGGAAATCTAATCTGAAAATAACCCCCAGGCAGACATGCAATTAGCATGATGAGCTACCCACGGGTGGGGCTGGAAAGTAATCTGCAAATCCCTGTGCATGTTAAAGAGTAAATTACATCCTTTTGCAGATATGTGATTTTGAAGAGATTACAATTTCTTTGCAGAAGGTTTGTTTTTTACTTGTCAAGATGGAGTGCCACCCTGGAGGATGTGCTAACACCTGGACAGCCCCTGTATGCCCAGACAAACCCCTGTGTGCTCCCCACAGGGATGGGCCACATCAGGACCAGAACAGGAATGGAAGCCACTTGTCCTCATTTCTCACCCCTTTTAATGACCAAGAAGAAATCCTTGTGGAAGTGTTGTTCAAACTCTGTCAGTCAATAGTTGCTATTACAGTAGAGATCGTTACAAGAGCATTCTTTCAGGCAATACTTTTATTGACACTGATCACCATTCATTCCCTGGAGTGAAGACTCAGAACGAATAACACAGAGCAGTGAGCACTAATAAGTTTAGAACAAAAAAAAGTCCACCACAGAAATATGTCAATACAAACTAGATAGGCAGCACTGGCCATGCCAAGGAGAAGCCAGATACACTATTGGGAGAAGTGTCTGATTGTGAGAGCTGGAGTACCAAAAAAGGAATAAAATCCAATAGCACAAAGTACAGGCTTGTGCCCTTAGGGACCGATAACAAGAATTTCTACTTTTAGGCAGAAATTTATCAGTCACAACTAATGAAAAGTAGAGGGATTTGGATGTCTTACACAGTGACTGGATGGCTGCAAGCCACTGATGTGATGTAGCTGTGAAAAAGGCTAATGCAAAGCTTGTCTGTTTTCAGGAGATGTGGAGAGATCCTGCTATCATCTACAGCCCTCCTGAGACCTCGGTTAGAGCATCATTGTCATCCACAATTAAGAAAGACCAATTCTAACTGAAAGAATAATGAAGGCCAACACAGTGATGTTATGAATGGAGAGCCTGTCTCTAAATGAAATAAGTAAAAGAGTTTGGCTTAGGAAAACAAAGACTAAATCTTGTATGGTTACTTGGCCTAAATATATCCAGAAAGATACAAGTCTTAAGAAGGCTAAATGTGGGTAAGGAACAATCAGTTCTTTACAGACTCTGAGGGTTGAAAATTGCAAGGTGAGTATATAGTCATCAGATTTTGGAATAAGAGAAATTGGAGATATGACAATGGATAAGATGGAGGGGGGAATATCAGAGCTAGGACAATGGAATTTGCTTTCTGAAAATGGAATTTGGTTAGTTTATGAAAAGAGCTATTCAAATACTTCTTGAAGATATCAAGAAATTAGATTTGGCCACCCAGGAACTTCCCAGTTTTGTGCTCTTGTGAGGAACTAGCTGCTGCAAAACAGTTACATCGTCTTACTGTGACTGTTAGGTATTTTATCTCACTTCTGCTTGTTTAATGCTTGTTGGAATGTGTTTGGACTCAAATCCAATTAAGTGTTTAGGACCCCTTATTAATCTACTAAGTTCCTGCTAGATTCAATAATTCATTTATTTGGGAATGAAGAAATTTTAGAAGATTTAAGGAGCTCGAATTTCAGATGGAAACTCTGTCACAGGCAACACAGGGAAAGTGCAAGATAAGAATTTGGGGAGGATGATCACGTATAGAACAGAGCAGTGTTGTCCATAATAAGAATCTTTATCAGCTTTAAAGAGTTCCAAGGCTGAAAACACCTCTAACTTTACCTCCACTGTATTTAAAAAAAATAAAATATTACTCACATTATTAACCTCAATAGCAAGTATTGTACTTGACTATAACATGTGTTTGGCTATCATATAAATTCTAGAAGTGTGTGCAGTCTTGACTTGAAGGCGTCAAGAAAGGGTGAATTCATCAATTCTACTGGTAGTTTGTTCCAGTGATTAATCATGCCTGGTGTAAAAAGTGTGTGGTGCTTTCCTAATTGGAATTTGTCTGCAAGATTAAAGACCCATTTTATATCTGGTATTTCCTCCCAGCAGAGGTTTATGTATTCTGCAACGAAGCCAGTGTTTAAGCTCTGTCTATATGGCACTCTGGCACCGTCCCAGCTCCTTATCAGAGTGAGACTAAGGCATATGTCATTCCCCTCCCATCACCCACACTCTGACTTCTTTGTAAACAAAATCCTGGCTTCCAAGCAGCGTGGAAACCATGGCTCAGGACTAGCAAAAAATCTGAACTCCAGGGCATCTTCTCCCTGAAGATAAATTAGATGCAAGCACAGTATTTTTTGTTCATCAAACAAATTTTAACATAAAATATAATTTCTTATCCTGGAAAAAAAAAAGTGGCTTTGCTTCATGTTGCACAGGATTTCAGTGTTCGTTTAAAACTCATTTGATATTAGCACTTTATATTATGTTCCATTACTAGTCTCACCAGCAGCATGACCCTGGTGAAAATGACCTTTCTGCTCTTACTTTGTTAACACATTTAAAAGATACTCTGACTGGTTTTTCCACATAACTATAATGGGAGGTCAGATTCTATCACTCATCTCTAGTGACCCTACATTGTCTTTGTCTTTCCCGAGGATGCAGTTCCTTCCCTCTTGGTGTGATAGCTATTCAATATTCTACTAAATCCTAGTTAATACTGTAGTCTGTAAGAAGTCTGGCAAGGAACAGTATCCTTAACCATTAGGTTTTTCATGACCTTGAAAATGTGTTTCCGTGATGAATTTGGATTTTTTTCTTGGCTTTATTTTGATGAAGTGAAAAATAATCAGGAGGAGAAGGTAAGATACTTATATTTTGTCTTTAGCTGACTGTCACAGAGATATTTTGTGTGTAGTTCCTCCAAAATGGTATAATAAAGCCAGGAAAATACAGAGAAGGCTGAAATGGATGATTCCTAGTATGGGCTGGCTTTCCTGCTAAAAGCAACTAAGACATATAGGACTAAGTTAGTTTTGACTTTTCAGCCTGGAAAAGATTACTCCTGAAGGAAATAAAAATTAATGAATGACAAGGATAGAGTCAATAAGAGATTGCTGCTTCCTACCTCCACCTGCACAGGAAGAACTAAGGGTCACCTATTAAAGCTATTGGGTGACAGGTTCAAACCAAAGGCAAAAGTGATTTTTCTCAGCAAACACAATTAGCTGTGGAGAGCTCAACCATCACAATGGATGTTGTGAATACCACAAGTTTTGCACATGCTCAAATGAAAACTGGGCAAAACAATATTACACGGAAGTTACTAAATGCAAATAAACTGTACAATTCTCAGGAAATATTTAAAGCCTGGGAAAATAGTAGGTAATAATCTTCTTTTTTAGTCTATTCCTATAATCTTTCCTAAGCATTATTGTGTGTGCATTCTTTTAGATAATGTCTTTTATATAAGAGCTTTTCTTACAGATCAAAAGACCAGTGCATCATGAGACATCATCAACAGAGCCTGAGAAATTAAAATGTGCTGCAGTTCAATAGAGCATTTAAATGAATGCTTAGTTTGATTTCATTGAATCTTTGGTTCATGTTTAACTCCATAGTAGAATAGGAAAGGAAATAACTATCTGCTCAAGTATTCTAGGGAAATAGCCTGTGTTTATACAACTCAGCAAATTACAGACCTGTGTGCTGAAAGGGCCTGCACTGAGAAAGTAAACCTTACATCCAGAATTGCATACATTGAGGATGCTGATTTAGAGCTCTAGTGTGACAGACTGAAGGATGACAACATTTAAATGGAATTGTTTTGGTAACATCAGCTGTAAGTAACAATGTATGTCAGAATAGCCCAGGTCAGCCTCAATCTTGTTGAGCTAAATAAACCTTTAAAGATATGCTAAGGATATGTCTCTTATAGCAGCTCCACAGGGAGCTCCTGGCCCATTTACCTGCTCTGCTTTGAGCAGTAAAGTGACACCAATCTTACCAAGGAAGCACATCTGCCCATTCTGGAAGTGGCATCCTTGCCAGAGGGGGCACATTTTTGTCCAGCCAGAGTTGGCATTTTGCCACAAGACTTTAGGAAAAGTTGGGAAATGCTTTTAGCTACATGCAATGCAAGTTAGAGCCGTGTATCAGCTGCGGGAGCTTGTTTATTACCACAGGGTCATAAAAAGTACCAGGACTGGAAGAGCCTCAAAAGGTGCAAATTTTTTTCCAAAAGGAAATGTGAGCAGAGCTTCTGGAAAACTCATGGCCTAACGAAGCAGTCTGTGAAGGCGAGTAGGACCCTTCAGGCATCTCAGGCGCACACGATGTCTATGGAGGTGAATTTTACCCACATTTAAGGCAGTTTATTCCAGGAAAGCTGAATGGCCATCTAGGCCCCACAGGTGCATTAACAGAGGTCTAGTGTCACTTTAGGCATTGTGGTCACTACAGCAGCTCTCCAGCTGCCCCTTCAGGAGGATACAGACCTTCTGTAGGTCCTGTGTCAGCCACTGCTACCCCTTGGTCCTCTTGAGCACTGACCAATGACTTCATGGGAACAACTGAGTTGAATCTGATCTCCCTGACTACAGCAGAAGCTCATAACTTGCCTCAGGTATTGACCCCCAGCTGACAGCATCTCCACTCAGGTGATAACACCACACACCCATGTTCTGTCACCTGAATGTGGCCACTGCATTTAGAAAAGCAGCTCATTCGTCTAAAGATAGAGCCACCTGATATGTCCTACCATATTCAGAACATCCATATGGAGACACTATTGCCATTCCAGGAAATCTCACATGACATGAGAGGCTTCTATTTAGGGAACTGAATCAAGCCCTATTTCTCTGAAGCTGATTCCCAACCTAAATGTCAGTTTTATCTACATTAGTACTCTGATAAAGTTCACAAATATATCAGCATGTTTTTAAGCTAATATTTAGACCTTAGTTAATTAAAACCAGGTTTTTAATCAAGAACTTTCCTCATTTCCTCTTTATGAATGTTAATATGATTTTGTAAATAGTTCGTTTTTATCAGTGTCATGCCAATGCCGAGGATTTTCAAAAGGTTTCTTGCCAAAACAGTTTAGGTACATGAAATAGTGTAGCCTGTGATAAGATTCACACAGAAAGCTATTCCATTACGAATTCTTTTCTGCAAGGATTTTAAGCCCGCAGGCTGCACTTACAGATAAAAGAGAATCTTGGAAATGAGAAGCATCTAATCTGAAGTATCCTTTTATTTCATCCTAATAACATTGTTTTAAAAGATTTCTCATTTTTATGGGAAGTTTGTGAGCAAATGCTTTTAAATTCATGAGCTCCCCCCGCCTTAAATTACAAAATCAGTAAAAAAAAAAAAATTAATTCAAATAATTCAAATGACATTTTCCAATGAAAAACTGTCTGGCAAGGAGCATGAACAAAAAACCATTTTGATAAAGTTCTCATTCATTCAACTGTTTACTAATTTGCATTGCCATGTTTTCTTCTTTAGAAACACGAAGTATAGTACATTTTGCCCCAGAAGGGAATACAGTGACTGATGGTCTCCATCAAGGTTTTGTTGGCTCTCTTTACGAAGCCCAGATTTCGCAATTTGCTGTACTTGTGGTTATTGAGCCTCTGACAGCTATAACTGTGGAACAGAAATGGGTGATCTAAGCTGAAACAGGCTGTACAACACTTGCTAGGTAATATATTATTCAAATGATGTGATCCTTGAGCAGTCTTAAAAACTGTCAGTGGACTAGACTGGGTATCAGAGGAATTAAACAACACATGTTTTGCTCAGTTCTCTGCTGTTCTAAAGCATCCTACTTAGCTGAGGTGGCCTTGGTGCTTCCCAAGTTAATTTACTTGGAGCTAGTTTGAACATATCTACAGAGTACTGCATTTTGTAGCAATTCATAACTTGGATAAAATAATCCTTAGTGTCCAGATTTTGCAAACAGTGCAGACAGGACATTTTGTTTTTCTCAATTTTTCTAGGTGAAATAATTTTTAAGATCTAATTTTCCAAAATAGTGTTAAAAGACATTTCAGAACTTCAGAAGTGTTTCATTTGTCAAATTATTATGTTTATAACAGTAAATGTTCCCTAATAGTCTCAAAAGACTAAAAGCATTTCCATAAACTGGAGCTGAAAAGGATTTGGGGGCAATTAAAGGGAAGACACTGGTGCAAGAGACAGATGGAAAATGGCTAAAAACTTAGGACTGGCATCATATTTTTAAATTATTGCACTCATGCTAAAATAAAATGTCTTTAAAGGACATTTGTTTCATACAGGGCGAATACATCTGCTCAGCAAACCATGTCCCTTAGTCAAGGGGCTTGAACTCCAAGTGAAAATTACTCAGTATTTGAGGAATTATGCAGAAACAGTTACTAGGAACATAAAGTATTTCTAAACCATGTTCATTGCATAATTTCACTAAAAAGTATGTCAAAGAGAAGGAAAGGCATAAATAATAATCACAATTGTGATCTCTGACTACCCACATAGCATTGGATACAGGATCTTAGGATCTGATTATCTTTTCTGCATGAAGTAATATATTCGAGCAACCTGGTCTAGTGGAAGATATCCAACCCAAACCAGTCTGTAATTATATGATTTGGTGGAGACTAATGCTTGTATTTCCATCTTTCAAAGGTTTTGGTTTGTGAAAGATTTTCACTCATAAATAATGCTCTGGGCTCTTCCCCTTAATGGGAGTAAATTCTGCTATTTCTACTTGTCTAGCTTCATTTCTAGGTGTTGCATCCTCTTAAATATTTTTCCATTGTGAAGAAGTATCTGCAGCTATGAAAAATATTCTCCATTTGCAGGAATAAGAGATGGTGATCAAATCACAGCTCGACTCCTTTGAGTTACCTAGTAGAAAAGTGTATGTTTCTCCCAGAGAGGCCAAGCTCACACATCTGTGGCATTCAGTAGCTCTTATGAATGTTTTTTAAAATTCTGTGATGCATATCATTCAAAGCTTGTTTATTGTTTTTGTTTAAGAAAGAGCTGCTTCAATTTAAGTATCACACCTGATATGCAGGCAGATAAAATACAAAAACCTCCACTGTGATAGCTACCATAGCTATGTGACTTCTTTAACTTCAAACTGGGAACCAGGTAGGATTATGCATGCAGACTAAGTTCTTTCACCTCTAGACTGGGTAGCTGAGAGTAAAGGTTTCTGAAAGGCCAACAACTGTGGAGCAGGTGCTGAACTACAAATTTCTCACCCAGTAACTTGTTCCTCTGCACACACATCACAGGCAATTCTGTAAGTCTCCAATGAAATCACTGTGCTTTTATTAGAAGGAAATGCTTGCCTTGTCTAGGAGCTATTCCTTGTCTAATACACAATCAATGAGAAAAGGAAAATAAAGCAAAAATGACTGGGCAGAATCCTCATCTTGCAGCAAATCTGCTCTCAGCAGCAATTCTGCATGACAGAAATTCTTCTCTTCTTGCAGAGTGCTGATAGTGCAGCAGCAGCAGCAAGGAAATGTCAATTAGCACCTCCACTGAGAGCAGAAAATCCCATATAGATGGATCCTCACTGTCTTTGTGAAAGATTCTATTATATCCCCTTGTTTATATCCAGTTCCTACCAGCATATCTGATCAAAACGATTTTACAGTAGCAAAATACAGAGAATTTTTTCTTTATTCTGAAAAGAATCAATGCCAGGAAATAATAGGAGGAATAAGGTAAACTATGGCAAGACAACAAAGTCTTTACAGAGACCTTCCAGAAAGTGCTGAAGTGCTGATTAAGAGAAGCACTTAAGCTTTACTTGATTCCTTCTTTGAGATAAAGGGTTCTAATCAAGAGCTGTAAGTATACCCAGAAGGCCAATGCTTCCCTGAACACTCTGCTGCAGAAACTGCCATGAAAACTTTCCCTTGCAGAGAAACTTGATACTTTTATAAGGTAGACTTGGAAGGAATGTCTGGTTTGCTCTCTTTTAGAATCATAGAATGTTTTGGGTTAGTTAAAAGAATTAATTACAGTAAAAGGTAAGAGGGAGAAGTGCATACATTTGGAAAGTGTAGACACCAAGTGGCCCAAGTTTAACTAAGGTACAATGACCATGAATACAGGTGTAAAATTTGAGAAAGGATGGGTTAAAACATGCATAGTCTATTAATTTTGGCAGAAGGTCTTCAGGATCAGTCTCCTGGGAGAGAAGTGTTGCATGTTTTCTGCATGGAATATTTATATCAAAGTTAGGTGACAGTGACAGCAGAAGGGTTGGTTGGGTTTTTTTTTTCCTCTGTGCCATCTTGGGGAGACCAGAAAATGTAATGACAGACACAACAGCAATTTTTCAAAACCTTGTTGTCTCCTTGTCATTTCAGTTTCTCCCCTCATCATAACCATTCACCTCCTGTCTTCCCTTACCAAACATGCACTAGAATCACACCATGATACTCCTTATTTTAGAGAAATAAAGATAGGCCTTGTATGTAAAGTAGTTCTTTCCAGCATCATCTTTGGCTGCTTTTCACTTTTTCCTTCTGGCCTGTGCATCTCAGAAATAAAACAGAACCTTCAGGAAAAGCCCAGGTGAACCTGACTCTGCTTTTAGAAGACTGAAGGGAGGTTTAGTCAGGGAGTTTGAAGGGGCAAAGCTAAGCTGTGTTAGCTCTCTTGAAATAACATCTAGAAATGCAACAGCCAGGGCAGAGAAACACAAAAATCTCCTTCAGAAGAATTAAATCTGCTAGGATGGAGATGTAAGGCCAAATCCCAAGTTAGTGTAAATCAGCTTTGACACTAAACACATTTATGGTCCACTCCAGTATCTTCCTCCAACTCTTCAATAAACTTCCTATGTTTTTCCCTTAGGAAACTTCAGCTGTAAATGCTCATTACATTAATTCCTCTCTTTCTTTCTCAAAACAGGACCAAATAGTCTTATAAAATCTTAAGCAATGACTACATTCTTCTTCAAGTATAGTTTGAAGGCTTGATGTTGCTCTAAAGACCAGAAAACACAGTGCATTGCTCAGGTCACACAGATGACAGCTGGAATTATTTCTCTGTTCTCATCCTAATCTTTCTCTATTATCACGAAGAAAATAAAAACAAACCAAGCACAGTGAATCTTACCTTCCAACCCACTAATTAAGCAGTGTCCTTTCCTCATCATACTGATTCATTGAAATGTTTTATTTCCATCTTACACAAAAGCCTGGGTTCAATGGTTGCTTCTGTATGTCTCAACACTGTCTAGCAGAAAAAGATATTTCCTTTGCAGTATTTTTTTTCAGTTGTCAGCATCACTTTTCAACATAATAAAAGAAAAAACTCTTCAATCAGAGATGCGACAGAGAAGCAATCCTACTCCGCCGTAGGTCTGTGCTCTGATTCTTCTTGACATACAAACCCTTCCAGGAATTTTCAAAAATGCTTTAAGAAAAGAAACAAAAGAAATAGGGAAAAAGCTCTCCCTGCTTATTCTATCCTCCCAAAACTTCTGAGGGAGCCATTCCTGATGCACAGTGCTCCCAGACTATCAGGATATTGAAAGGGGAATATGCAGACCAGAGGAAACTCAGTCCAAATATCTTAACAAAAAGAATTATTTGAGATTCTGCTGGCATGTGCAAATTATGGAATAGGAGCTGGATTCTTGGCACTCTTCTGCTGACTGTAATTTGCTGCATTTGACTAGTCTGCTGTTTGCTTACCCACAACCCATGGGATGCCTCTGGCTAAAATATTGCTTGTAACCTGGATTTCTATTTTATTAACCTTCTCCTTTATCTAATGACAGTCTGTCATGTTCTGGGATGCCAGAACAATGTTTGCCTGATAAGATGTCTCCTGGGAAAACAGGCAGTTATAAGGGATAAAAGCATACAAAAATGGCCAGCTTCAGCAAAAACTGCTGCTCTGTGAACCACCCTTAATTGATATGTGCTCTACCCTTGGTGCATTTCTGCTGCCACAAATGTCATTATTTCCAGTTTATTAAGGATGCTTGCAAAGAGAGGGGAGTTTTTTGAGAAACCTGATCTCTTGTATGTCTTTCAGATCGGCAGTATGAAAAATAAAGAGCTCTTGGGGGAGGAGGAGGAATAAGCAAAGAGAAATTTTATTATGAAACTGCAGCTTTGAGTTAGATGTTTTCATTTGGACATGTTATATGGAAATATTCTGGTGCCATAACTCTGCTATGAGCAATCTGTCTTCATTGTGCATATTTACTATTCATGGAGAGCGCAATAGCTTGTGATTTTTCCCTTGGACTTCCTCATTTCATTTCCCTCCATTAACTTCTTTACAACTCTTTGCAGCACCAAAGAATAGTTATTCCTCTGGCACATTCTTTTCTGTCTTGTCAGCCACCACTGGGCTTGCTCCTGACAAAGAGAATTTCCTGGCCAATAAATAAGCTTTCTTTGGACAGCAGTTTGAAACACAGGTGTGAAATGCAGAGAAAATGTCAGGTACTTCAACTTAGATATTCTCCATTTTAGTGACTAGGCCAAATTTTGATCCCCAACTCATACATCAATCTGTGCCTCATTCCTTTTTCGAGCCTGAGTGCTTGAGAGTTTAATATGGACCATGCACTGTCCTGTGAGAATCCCCTTAGGAAATTAGAGGACAATTTATTTAATGAATATATCACCATCATCACTGTAATAGGCAGTTTTCTATTGATTAAAATATGAAAATATCCTATGTCCTTCTTGCCTCATTGTCATCACATGGATTCCCAGTACTTCACCTGTCCTAATAATAGTTATGTTATTTATATCATGGTTCACATGAAACCCCTTGCCTTTGGTGCTTCTTTGATATCTCTTTTGACCAAGAATCTCAGATGAAAATTAGTTTTATCCCCTTCATAGTACATACAATCACATCTTCTGACAAAAAATGCTCCAATAACTTTGGATATTGAATATGCTTTTTAACATTTCAGCAAACAGCCCTCTGTAGTAGCCCATACACCACTTAACTGAACACTACATTTTTCCCCACTAAATTCAACAAATTGTCTATTAACTCTGGGTTGTGCTTTATGTTGTCTCGATGAGTTTCTGGTGTTGGGTTGGGGTTTTTTATGTGATACTTTTGTTGGTTTGTTTTTTAATGAAGTAAAATATTAAGCCAGAAACAGATTGTGAAATAGCAATATAAACCATTTAATTCCATATCTGCTTCTTTCTCCATTTCATGATTGACATGTCTTTATTGCAAGGTCTTTATTTCTGCTTGTCCTCTATGCTCAGTAGACTCTCTCTGTAAAGCTATAACATCTCTAATTAAGCAAAGCCAATGCCATATCAGCCAGAAATCTCCCAGGTAAATGGATCAAGTGGTGTCAGCTCTAGCCCAAGGGTACAGCTCCCTTGGAGGCACATTGATTAGATTTTACAGCTCATTACTTAAAATCAAGAGAAATACAATCTTCAAGTAAACTGTTTGCAGCTTAATTTCTCTACATAATTAATTATTCTTCCCCAAGAAGGGCAGATCCTTCTTGCCACATGGTCTTTTCATTGCTATTAAACTATTTATTGAGGTAGGGTGCATGGGAAGCGCAGCTAATTGTAAACAGCTGAATCCTAATGTGACTTTGATAGAAGTAAGGCTTAGTGACAGAGTGCTGGCAATTTTTTAGCTGGAACTAAACTCTATCATCCTATTTTAATTCAGAGGATAAATTAAATGCCAATCTGAATGCCTGCATCTGTTACAACAGCCTATATTCAATAAAGGTAGCTGAGAAAAGCAGTCAGAAAAGAACATTATGCTTCTCCAGGCTTGTCTTTGGAATTGCCATGCCTCTAATTGTTCAGAAATGTTTGGTATTGTTCAGATACAGAACTGATACCATATGGTGAGGCATCTCTGCCTACCTATGGCCTCATGATACAGGAGCCACTAACGTTTTTTGGAGAGAGAGAAATTGATTGTGGTCTGGATAAAAAAGTAATTTCTATTGCCTGAGAAAACTGCCAGGTGAAGGAAGGACCTCTGATGGCAAGATCTGAGACCTGTCAGCAGCAGGTCTGACTCTCTACGTGCCACTGAGCAGAGCCCAACAGTAAACTATTTACTTACACTGTTCTCATTTCAATTTTCAAATCCTACTAAGTGTGAAATAGCATTAGGTTTCCAACAAAGGAGGTGTCAGACTGCTAATGTTCATAGCTGGATGTACACAAGGATGCAAACACACCTCTGATGGACAGCTTCTACTGTGCTGTCCCAGGAAGCCTGGGCACCAGTTAACCATAAAAAGTAAAATTTACCTTTCAGCACTCCTAGCTGACACTGCAAATAGACTGAAAAACACAATGACGGTTTCTAGTTGTGCAGAACTTCTCCCTGTAGTATCTTCATAGCTAGATAAAAGGAAAATGCTGTGTGGGCAGGAAACTAAGTGTTGTTAGTGGACACTTGCAATGCATTTTTATGTTTCAACTTTGAATGCAACTATCTTAATATTCCTCCTTAACAGAAACCATGTCTCTGTAACCAGCAGGCAAATATCAGGATGTCAGGACACTTTCTAATTTTTTTTTTTTTAAGAAGGAAAGTATACTGTATTTGCAGAAAGGAAATCAAAAAACAGAAATCAGGTAAAAACATGAAACTGGAACAATGATGAAACCGTATACTCAAGTGAAAGCTGGAGCAATGCTAGAATTAGCATTCAGCAATCAGGTAAGGGATGACTAGAAAGCCCTTAATTCCTCATCACACAAAAAGCTCAACCAGTAGATTGGATAGGATTGCAGAAATCCAAGTGCATGCAGCTTCATTAAAAAGGCAGCCTTCGTGTCAGTCTGTAAATTTGTTAATAAGGCCTCAAGACAGCTGAACATGAGCAGACACCTCACGCTGCTGAACAGGGAAAGGCACAAGCACATTGTTACAATTAAGGATGTTCTTGCAGAAGTTTGTTCAGCTGGGATCTCCTCACAGCCTTCATTATAAACTTGTGTTGCACAGATGAATCCAAACCCACAGAAAATTAAAAGAAAAGCTCTGTTAGTGATGGTAGAGACAAATTGGGAACAAGAACATTAATGTGTACTGGGTTTTACTTCTGGCTGCTCTGCCCCTGGGTTTGGTCCTCTGTTGGGAGAGTTATCAGATGCTGTGTCTCCTGCACCACCCCAGCCTCAGCCCAGTGATTTCTTCCTTATTTCTATTCTGAGATTTAAGAGCAAAAGTGACAAGCACAGTCTCTTCACAGCTGCATAAGCAGGCTCATGACAACTTAGGAAATAAGAAAAATAGGTGCTTTTGCTGTGACTGTACAAATATAAAATACATCTTTTTTCTTTGTTGGAAATTTCCATAACTGAGATCTCAAGAATCAGAGCTGGCTGACAAGAACATTTTTTTTTTCCAAATGGGAGGACAGAGTGTCCATTCTGGTCAAAGGGACATTCAACAAATTTCTTTGAAGGACAGAAAAGTTGCCAGAAGCTTGGGTCCAAAAAGAAGTAAAGTATTCATATTCTTAATCATCAGATGATTATCACATGATGGTATCACTATTACCTGTAAATCAAAAAGAGACGGAGGCTCCTGAGGGAATGTTTGTGTTACTCACCTGTCCCCATTCCTCTGTTGTGTCAGTAACAAGGTCCTGGTGAGCTCCCATTTTTGTCCTCAGATTTAACCTTCAGCCCCTTGTCGTCACTTGTGCTGTTCATGTGTCATCCAAGACTGGTGAGACCCCATCTTGAATTCTGCATGCAGCTCTGAGCACCCTGCACAGGAAGGACAGAGACCTGTTGAAGTGAGTCCAGAGGTGAGATAGCAAGATGATCAGAGGGATAAAGCTCTCTCCTGTGAGGAAAAGCTGGGAGAATTGGGGTTGTTCAGCCTGGGAAAGAGAAGCTTCAGGATGACCTAATTATGGCCTTCCAGTACCTCAAAGGAGCCGACAAGAAAGATGGAGAGAGACTATTGACAAGGGCCTGGAGTGACAGGACAAGAGGTAATAGCTTCAAAGTGAAAGAGAGCAGGTTTGGATGGGATATTAGGGAAAAAAATCTATTGCTGTGAGGGTGGTGAAGCCCTGGCACAGGTTACCCAGAGAAGCTGTGGGTGCCTCATCCCTGGAAGTGTTCCAGGCAAGGTTGGATGGATTTCTGAGCCACTGGTCTTGTACAAAGTGTCCTTGCCAATGGCAGGGGGGTGGAACAACATGGTCCCTTCCAACCTGTGATTCTATGATTCTGTGATGCTGTGAAGATGACAATCCATCAAATGTGTGCACCTTGCAAACCCTACAAACTGTGCCTGTGTTCCTCACAGCCACCTTAGGATAATGGTTCCCTGCCTATGTGGAAAAGCATGGGGAGCTCTTTTCCTTAGCACTTCTTTCACAAGTGTCAGGTAACCCTGCAGTCCCTGGATTCCAGCTAAACTAAGGAAATGTTACCTTTTTCAATGTCCAAAACCAGCTCAAAACCAGAGACGCAAAAGTGCTTTGGAGCATCAGAAAAAGATTGGAAGAAATTTACTTCGAATTGTAAAAGGACAAATCTCTCTATGAATAAATATATATTTAAAAAATATATAGATCTGGGACTGATAATAACAGTGGCATTATTCTTTCAAAATGAAAACACAAGGAAGTTAAACAAATAACTTTTGATCACCTATGCAAATGTAGAAGAAGGTCTTAAATTCCCAGGGATTTCACTGTGTGCCTAAGACTAAAACAGATGGGTATTTTCTTATTAAATTGTATACTTGTGTGTCTATCTGCATATACATAAAAGAAATACATATTTAAATAACACAGAAGCCCCAAACAGCTTCCGTAATTAGCAGTCCTCAAGGGTAAGTGATGTTTCTGTTTCTGTGGTAAACTGACCCAACAAGACTTCCTGGGGCCATGTTTTTTCTCTATTACTGTGCTTGGTCAGTACATGTGAAAAGCAATTTATCTGAGGTGGCCTGGTCTTTCTACTTCAAATGTGTCATTCATCTAAATTCCTGTATATAGATTTTGAAGTATCTTGGGCTCTGAGTAGCTTTAAACAAGTGATATTACTCACACAGAGATGAACTGAAAGGTGATGCCACTTTTCTCACAGGTGTTAAATTTGACAGTGACTGTGCCTGAAGATTCAAAGGGTAGTTCAGCAACTGAATGATTATGAAAAATAATAGAACTGGCTTCCAGAGCACTCTCAGTTGTGATTTGAGTTCAGCCAAGTGACCAGAAGGAGTTAGATGACAGTTTAATTTCAGGGGAACAGACGTTCACCGCACAAAACTATTACCAAAACTTAGACCAACGAGATTCATCTGTAAAGGGTGAGGGACTTAATAGATTTGGAACCTGTACTGCCTCTGGGTCAAGCCAAGAGTGCCCTGAGGAGAAGCTCGAGCTGTCATGGGGAATAGGAGACTTTGATCTCCAGGGCTGTATCAATCTTCAATCAGCACTGAATTAACAAGAACAATTCAGAAGCAAAGTGAAAGCTTCTGGGTTCTTATCACAGCCAGTCCGCTGTGACCTTCACAAATAAATCTAGGCTGGGAAAATAGTTGTGTAACGAAGGCTGCACAAGGAAAAGTGATGCAATAGCTAAACTTTAGAGGACAGCACAGGTCTGTAGTTCCTGATGAAAGGGAATCCAATCAAAAATAGCCAGGGGACACCCAATGGACGAGATGGATAGCTGATGACCTCTGCAGCTCTTGACAGTAAATGTCATTGTTTGCTAACAAAAAAAGATCAAAAGTCCCTTCTAAGTTGCTTTGGAGTGCTTCTGCTCGCTGTTCTCAATCAGTTCCCTATTTTCTCTACATTTACTGTGATCAGCTGAGGCTGTTGCTGCCTTTTGGAAGGAGTGCCTTTTGGAAGGAGTGCTCTGGTATAAGCACAAAACCCTTTGCCAGATTTCATTACCACTGAAGAAGTTTAGCATGTGAATAGGCTGGCAATTTTTCCTCCATTTGTCATTCTCATCATGGACAAAGCCGCTTAAATTTGAATGTTTCCATTCAAATTCTTCATAAATAACATAAGCTTGGAAGATGTTTACAGATTCCTTTTTTTTTTTGCCCACCATCTATGGCAAGGGCTATTCTGAGATATGAGTCTCCAGCCTGCCTACTCTATGACGACACTAAAAGTGGTTGGTTACCATCATTTTGACCTTTCTTGAAATGGAATGTAAATGAAGTTCTGTTGCAGCTCTCTCTGGCACCTGCAATTTTTTTCACAGTTTCTTTGGTTTATGGTCAGCTTCCCATGCTGCAGTTCCCAGTGTCAAATCTTTGATCCATCCCAACTGGCATGCAGCCACATGGGAAAACAGGAACACAGAGCTGCTTACTCATCTCTGTTATGTCTAGGCTGGTAATCAATGTGCTATGTAGCTCTCAGGGAGATTTTCCCTTCAGGTTTCCATGAGAGGTGGGAAGAAATCAGAAATATGCATCTTTACCTCAGATGTATCTGATCCCATAGGAATCCTGAGTGAAAGCAGGAGAAGGATGAATCCCCTGTGATAATCTGGCTGTACTTGTTCATCCCAGATTTCTGAAGCTCTGGGAAGTTTAGGACTTCCCCTGAAAAGCAATGATCCCACTGGATTCAAACCCACCTGCAGTATCCTACAGAGCACAGTGGGACATGGCATTGCATGCCAGGGACACAGGGCTCTGCTGTGCTTCACAGCTCTGCTTTTTCCAAACAAGACTGATGGAAAAAAGGCTCCATTTTCTCTTCCCTGAAGGATGGCTACCTCCAAGGTAGACCACAGAATGGGTAAGCCTGGAAAGGACCACGGTGGGAGACCTCTGGCTCGTCAAAAATGGAGAGGGAGCCCCTGTGTTTGGGATGAAGTGGTGAGTTGTGCTTTTCCTCCTCCACAAAGATGCTTTTTTCACTGGGGTGGTGCTGATGTTAGTCCAAATCGGAGTGTTTCTCAGAAGACTCACTCTGGACATCAGTGCAGCACAGCATCTGATTCATGACAGTGAACTCTCCTGCACAAACACTGTAGACACAGACCTAAAAAAAAAAAAACAACAAAAAAAGGAGGATTATATACGATAATAGAGACCTTGGCAGCTGCTACCTAGTGTCAGGGCTGGAGAGACCTTAATCAGCCCTTGAGCCTGCTGTGATAAACACTGCTACTCTCCAGCTTCATGTGATGTATGTCTCAGCGCTCAGCTATTGTACACAAGATGTTTGAAAGCATAAGGCACCAATATAGATCAGTCCTGCCCTTAACAGGACCAGGTATCTACCAGGTAAAAATTGCACTTAAAATAAAACTGATTTTCCTTTCCTGCAAATTTTGAAAAGTGCTGTTAAATGTTTTAGTGGTGTTAATAAATGATGCTTAGGGCACTTTGGAGAGAATAACAATCTGTGCTGTTACACTAATAATGCATATGTTTAATCTCTTCTAGAGCAGAACATGAGAAAGCAAAGTTTTTCTTTGCTCAGGGCTTCAGCTAGGGTTGTAATATTGTTATATAAAATGTTGAACAGGGACGAGTCTAATTATTATTATCCTCAAACAGTTACACATCATGCGCTGAGCTCCCCAATAAATTAGGAGATTAAAGCAAAAACAATCCAAGTAAAAATGCTGCTTTTATTCACTTTCAGATTTTGAGCATTTACAGGTCAGATCTTTTGCGTTTTCTATGTAACAATGAAAACTAGAGCCTTTCGGTAATCACTTGATTCCAGGAACTGGAGCTATTAACAAAACAGACAACATTTTGGAACTCATGCTGGCAATAATATGCTCTATTCAAGGGGCAACGATTTTAAACTAAAAATAGGCAGGTTTTGATGAGATGTGAGGAAGAAATTATTTTCTCAGAGGGTGGTGAAACACTGGCACAGGCTGCCCAGAGAGGTTGTGGATGTCCCTTCCCTGGAAGTGTTCAAGGCCAGGTTGGATGGGGCTTGGAGCAACCTGGTCTGGTAAATGGCACCCCTGTCTATGGCAGTGGGTTTGGAAAAAGATTATATTTGAGGTCCCTTCCAACACAAACCATTCTGTGATTCCATGGTTCTATTCCCATGTAGACTGACTCAAGAAACAGAACTGTTTGAATGAATGAAAATGCTGGTGTGTTAACTTGGTTGCAGAAGGAAGTCCAGCTTGTTTGTGCAACTATAGGTTTATATGAGGGCATTTGAAACAAATCAAGTAAATCAGTGAAATGGATGAATAAGAGTGCATATAAGATGGTATCTAAGTCAGTCAGAGATAATAAATGAAGATAGGAAATCGAACACTGGTTTCATTCAGCTTGATATTGTAGATAAAAGAGTACTAATCCAGGATGGTCAATGTCATACTTGTTGGCCTCTGAGGGTCAGAACAACACAGCTCCTCTCTGAATCACACTGTGAGTCAATACAATCTACTGCACAATGCCATGCTTTGCAATTGCATCCTACATGGACTTGTTTAATGTCAACAATTAAAACTGGACCTTTATCTTACCCCTACAGATGCTTTACACCATTGGGCGCTGAATGAATGTAGAGCAGCCATTAAGGAAGAATATTGTCACCTACAAAATACTTCAAGCTGTCTGACTGTACTTGTCAGGATCTGTGAGACAGGTGACAGTGCAGAAAAATCAGTTCATCTTACCAATCTTACCTCTTTCAAAGGTAATTGTTAGCTGCAGGATTCCTTTCGGTGTGCTGGTTGGAGGTGGAGCAGATCAATCCACCGCCAGTCAGTTCAGTTCAGCCAGGGTTGGTTGCCAGACCACAGCAAAGTAGAATCTGATCCTCCAGAACATAAAAATTTCTATGCTGTAAGAATTTTTCTAGAAAAAAATCAAGCCGATCTCTTGAACATTACTTTGAACTCAAGATCTTGAGAATGTTGGAATAGATCCAGGCAAAATGCTTTAGCCAGTTTTTGCCCTTTGGTTTTAAGGGTGGGTAGCACAACAAAGAGAAATTTAATTCTCTTCCCAAGGAGGGACTACACCCTTTAGAAAACTTTGAGACTTACAAAATTAAATTTTTTGGATTTGTGGTTTGCTTTTGTTTTTCGTTGTGTTTGCATTTTTGGTTAGGATTTGATTTTATTTTGTTTTGTTTTCCAGTAGGAACTTTGTCAAAACAGCAACTAGGACAAGTTTGATGCTTGATAAAACTACTTCTTTTTTTTAAGAAAACATTTTCTCCTGAGACGTCCTACCCATCCTTTGTCTACATCTACTCTAGCATCAAAAAAGATAGTGTGATACTCTTTCACCTGTCTGAATCATATCTAAAGCTGAATCCCATGTGTTACCACATAATGCATGCTGTGACCCAAGGATCAATTACATCCTTCTATTGATGCAATAGAAATGCTGTAGATTTATTTGGAAGTATTCTCTGTCCTCTCTCTCAAGAGGGCATTCTATTCCTTCTATTTTGCAATATCCACATGCTGCTGTGTTCTGACCACAGAACAGGTTCCTGTTATCCCAGTCAGCTGCATTATGTTGGGACACCATTAAATATTTACCTTCTGCAGCATAATGCAGCACTTAAACACTAAACTTGCCATTTCTGCCAGACAAACATAAACTATAGCAAGGCTTATAAAGTTATAAGTTCCAGATGGTGATGAATAAGTAATGCTGCACCCTGGGCCTAATTGCTCTAAGTTTTTAGATACCTGCAAACCATCAATTATACATTACAAGTGCTGCTCCTTAATTGTTTCTTGCTGGCACTTCAAAAGAAAATGTAGCACAACAATGGCACTCTATTGCAGGGAATTTCTCTTTGAAAAGTATTTCTTTGCCATTGCTAGATTTTAAAAATACTCTTTGGCTCTGAATGAAGTTTACAAAGCTGGCATTGAAAAAGTTCCCTGAAGATTAAAAAAAAGGGAGTCCTCACTGCCTGTTTTATGATAAAAATGGGAATTTACTTGCTGCATGACACTCATTGTGCCTAATATATAATCCAGTAAGAGGCTGGGCACTGTGCTTCCCTTATTAGTGACTTTAAGAGGCTGATCCAATTAACTTGGAATTTTACTAAATCAGTCTCCACCAGCAGCAGAAAAAACTGAATACTGAATATTCCATAGTTCACCGTATCCTTCCAGTTCCCATGAAAGCATGTTCCCAGCTTGGTTGCAAGCTCAGCAGGAATTAGCCACCCTCATCTTTCAAAAATCAGCAGATCTGTCTTGCCTGGTGAGCTCAGTTGTATTTCTGCACAGCTTGACCCAACACTGTCCCGTTGCAATTGCACCTTGCCAAGGAGCTGGTCGCACTAGCAGATCTCCGGTGAGGACCATGGCCATGCTGCAGGTCAGACTGACCTCCAGCGTCCTGGCCTTGCCTTCCCTCAGTGAGCACAGACCCAAACAAACCCTGGGTATGGCTGGGAATTAGCATGAGCAAAAAAATTGATCTCAAAACCAAGTTTGTACACGGCCATCCTTCTTGGAGATCGAGAAGTTTGAAAGCTCAGAGAAAAGCTGTTGCAGGACAGGTGGCCACAGAGCCAGAAAATAGAATAATAGAGCTCAGAACATAGAATCATAGAAACCTAGAATCATAGAATCACAGAAACACAGAAGCAGAAACATAGAAATGATAGAATAGTTTAGGCTGGAAGGGACATTTAAGGCTCATCTAGTCCAACACCCCTGCAATGAGCAGGGATATCTTCAAGTGGACCAGGTTGCTCAGAGTCCTGTCCAACCTGATCTTGAGTGTCTCCAGGGATGGGGCATCTACAACCTCTCTGAGCAACCTGTGCCAGTGTTTTACCAGCTTTGCTGTAAAAGAACTTCCTTCTTCTCTAATCTAAATTAATCCTTTTTTAGTTTAAAAACAGTCCCCACAGGCCCTGTTAAATTCTTTGCCACCATCTTTCTTATAGGCTCCCTACAGGTACTGAAAAAACACAACAAGGTCTCCCCAGAGCCATCTCTTCTCCAGACTGAACAACCCCAGCTCTCTCAGCCTGACTGCATGGGAGATGTGCTCCAGCCCTCTGAGCATCTTGGCGGCCTCCTCTGGACTTGCTCAGTTTAATTTTAACTACAGCAAAAATCGGGAAACAACAAAACAAGATCATAGTCTGATGAACATAAAAGCTCCTGTCTGCTGAGAAAATAAATTTCACAGAATTATTGAAACAGAGCATAGCATCAGAACAAAATACGTCACCTCCAGCTATCTTCATCTTGCCAGATTTAATGACAGAAAAAATAAATACAATTTAAAATATCATTCTGCCAGAATAAAATGCTGTAGTGATTAAGATACCTACAGCCTGGACCTGCTGGCTGACTGTATGGATCAGTTCAAAGACTGATTTCTTCTCAGGGAATTCACTGATAAATTGGTCCAAGAAAATACACCTACACCATTATCCATGTCTTGGTTCCCACATCAACATACTTGTCACTGCCACACTCTTGGATTTCACATAGCAACTTGGGAGCAAATATTTATTTCATTGATGTTTTCTGTGCTAGTGAACATCTTCAGCATAAAGATTTGGGTTTCTGGCTGTAGGCAGACAAATTATTCTCATCAGAATATTAGACTACCTGAATGTCTACTTATTTTAAAGCTGAATTCCAATGTCAGCACTGCCATCCTCTTTGCAAATTGTTTAGTAGTGATCCAAAATAGCACAGGAGCACAATAGAAAAATTTCCAGGTATTTCTGCAATTAACTGCAGCTTCTTTAGTGTCTTCACAATTAATTTTTTCAGGAGAAACTGAACATTCTTTAGGGAGAAACCTTAATTACTGCTTAAGCATTCCTCTATTAATATATAGCATCTGTCCTGCCTATGTAGGCAGATGCCAAATATTTTTGTATTGCTTAGTTTTCTTTTGAGATTTTCAATTTTACTGTGAGTGAATTCCTCTCCTCTCCTCTCCTCTCCTCTCCTCTCCTCTCCTCTCCTCTCCTCTCCTCTCCTCTCCTCTCCTCTCCTCTCCTCTCCTCTCCTCTCCTCTCCTCTCCTCTCATAAAAGAGAGAGTCTGCCATACTCTTCTGATTGTGATATACCCACATGAGCTACAAAACAATTTTTTTTGGTCAAAATTCCTGCATAGAGGGCAGAAAAAACCAGGCACTGTGATTCATCTAATGTGCATTTAGACAACCAGTACATGCACAGCTACCTCTAGAATTTTCAGCTCACCAAAAATTTCCCAAATGTACAACCTTATGCACGATTCCTCCAAATTATTCTGTCTACTTCAGGACATCTCCTTCTGGAAAATATGGAGTCATCCAAGTGTTAGTCATTTAATTAGTTGAATCTAGTTCTGTGCGTCTCTTATTTGACTTTCAGTTGACTTGGAAAAATTTTCTGTGTAGTTTCTGACCCCACAAACATCAGCCAGCAAACACAGCTGCTCTGCCCTGTGCTTTGTGCACAGCAAACTCTTCACCTATTCCTTATTTTACGTTTTTCCTCCAATCCACCTGATCGGGTTGCCTCTGAATAGGCTGTTCTTTCCTCTGTGAGTAAAAGTGCTTTGGCCTTTTTAATCCCTTTTGCAAGTGCTTGGATCAAACCATGACTTCAGCCTCTAGTTCTAACCTGCTGCCCCATTACCACTGGTCAGTGTAGGATGTTCTGGTGAATTTGTCTCTCTTGGCAATGCAGAAGAAACTTCGGGCTTCCTCCCCCTCTGTTGGAACATGGATCCCAGCCAGTGGCTTGGTTGTTTGTCCTATCATTGTGAACCCAGCTGCATATATATTTTATTTCAGTCAATCTCTCACTTCACAACCTGGTCATTCAAGTGACCATTCAAGCCTAGGTGCTCTGTTTATCAAAAATAGCAAAAAAAGCAAACAAACCCCAAAAAATTGCATTGAAATAAATGAACCTTTGATTTTGAAAAGATGGTCTATACCTATCAAGATATCTACCTTTTTGTAATAGAAAATAGGATATAGAAGAAGAGAATTGTTTGGGCTGAAGGAAAAAATTCTCTGAAGTCACTGGAGACAGAAATCAATAGACCCCAACTGTGCTCAGTTGCACTATTTTCTACAATCATAAATTTTCGAGTTGGTAGAGGTATGTAAGGTTTACCTAATCCATCTCCTTGTCATACAACTGCATTGTTCTTTACCGTACATTCTCCACTGCCTTTCCTAATTTAGCTTATAAACCTGAGAAGTTTAAAATAGCAGGCTAAAGACAAGAAGTGAATAGTTTACTTAGGCTTAGTCTGTCCCTCTTCTAAAATACTGCACTTTTCTGTAAGACTGTGACTTCTGTGTATTTCTCTCAGCTCCTTTGTGACATTGAAGTTGCTTTATAGCTGTGAAAATACAAAAAGTTTAAGCTGATTGTATTTGAGACTTAAGTAGATTGTCCCAGGGTTTTCTATCTATTTTAAAGAAGACATATTTCTGTCTGATTATATTTTGCTGAGTTACTCTCAGTGTAAATTACCAGTGGAAAAGGAGAGTCCCATGGAAGAAGAAACAAGGCTCAGGTAAAGTCTGGCTGTCAGCCCATATCGTAAAAAAATATTCATATGCTGCATACAACACACAGCTGTCAGGGGCTCAGGATCTGGGAGGTGGGAGAATTTAGGAAAATGGCTTTAAATTATAAAAGGGAGTTGCAGAAAGATTTGGGAAAATGGCCCATGTAATAACAAGCAAAGCAGTTGCTGAGACTGCTTTGAGAGATGAACATTTCATAATATACTATTTGTCAGGTAGAACACCTTGGTCTTGATATTGATCTCACCCACTCAGATGTTTCAGTGCTGCCTTTTCACTGACTCAGAAGAAGATGACCCTGATTTCTACCATCACACTTCAGAGCAACGTTTGTCCCTTGCACTGGAACACAGGCAGGTTATTAATGAATTCTTTGCAAGTTTACCCTTGTAGCCTCTCAAGATTCTAGATGTCATGTTTTAGGGGGTTATGAGTGAGAAAAAAATAACCTCAAAAAAAGCCATATAACTAATTAATGTCTTCTGACTTCTAACTGAATCCTGGATCTTCCCATTGCCTGGTATTCTTTCAGTGTCAGAATGCTTTCACTTCTGATTGTTTCTGGCATTCTCCTGTTTCTTTCAGCAAGAATATTTCTCTTGTGTCATATATTCACATCTTCTAGGTGCTTCTTTTTCTGCTCAGGCATTCAGAAAGTTGCTGTTTCCAAGTTTGTTTTCAATTTTTTTTTCCCAGCAGGGAATCTCTGATAACTCTTCAAGGAAGAGAGAGAAAGAGAAATCTCAGTAGGCTGCAACACAGAATGACAGGATCACAGGTGGTGTTCTCACCTTTAGGCATTTGGAATGCAAGTTATCCATGCAGCCACATGGCAAGGGAGATGTTATGACATAACAGATGTAGGGGGATGAGAGGGTCCATTCAGACCCACTAAAATGATAGAATCATAGAGACACAGAATTGTAGAATGGCCTGGGTTTGGAGGGACCTTAAAGATCACCTCATTCTAACCCCTCTGCCTTGGGCAGGGACATCTTCCACTTAACCAGGCTGCTCAGAGATCCATCCAGCCTGGCTTTGAACATTTCCAGGGATGGGGTAGGCACAGCTTCTCTGGGCAACCTGTGCCAGCGCTGCCTCACCACCCTTACAGTAAAAATTTTTTTCGTAACATTCAATCTAAATCTGCACTCTTTCAGTTTGAAGCCATTCCTCTATTGGCCTGTCACTATATGCCCTTGTTAATAGACAAAATCCCTTAACCTTACCCATGATGAGCATCTCCATCCTAGTTGATCAGGACTGGGTTTCAAAAATCACCAAAATCATCAGTTCAATGCAAATATTACATCAGTGCTTTGTAGGGCAGGCAAGATGTTAGGAACTGCTTTGGAAGGAAGATTAAAAAAATAGGAAGTATTGTTACACGGTTCTGTAAATGGATGGTGCATCCACAGATAGCATATTATATGCTGTCCTGATTCCCCCATCTCCAAAAGAATAGAGGAGTTAGAGAAGCACAGCATAGTAAGTAAGAAATTCCACAGAAAGAGAGAAAATATACAGGAGATTCTTCTTCCTGAGACATAATGGAATGAGAGGAATATAGCAAATTGTGCAGCACTCTACAATAAGCATCCATTGAGGTGTTCAATCCTCTGCTGAAATTTGTAAGATGAAGAATGTGTTTCAGTGTTCCTTGATCTCTTTTTTCATTAGAAAACAGTTAATATTTCAGTTACAAGTAATAACTGTTAGAACAATATATACTTCTGCCATCTATAGGAATTAAGTAACTGTCTTTGAATGCTGCTAACATTGCATCAATGATGGAGAAAAATGTCCAGTTTTGCACTAAAGGTCCATTTTGGTCCAGCTACTAAAGCTGCCCATGAGGATGCAATAGTTGAGACATCTGGCCCAATGGAGCAGTGAAGGACTCACCTCTGGGCACAGCTGTGGTTCAGCCAAGAGAGGGAGAGTCGAGGTGCCAGAGTCAAGCAGCTGTAGAGTACAGCCAGATACATCCTTGGCTTACAGGCATTTCCTTCCACATATTTCAAATTCCTCCCATTTCACTTCTCAGCAGACCCTCAGAATGAGAGGCCTTTCAAGCCATGTGTCTCACTCCACTGGCCTAGCAGGGATCACAGACACCAACATTAGAAGGTTGCTTTATTGATGATTTGTTTAAGTGAGGAATACAAGTGAGATGGACTGGATCTTAATATTTAATTTTCCTCCATGGAAATGGTAGTAGGTTCCCCAATGTAGCCTCCACCTTTGTTTAGATTTTGATTATAAGCATTTGTGGAAGGAAAGGAATACTTATGGCTCAACAAGGAGTCATTACATGCTATTTAAATATTGCCTATAACAACAACATGTTCCAAATTATTTTGACTTACTGAATGGAACAATAACAACAAAATGACTGACCATTATTTGATTTGGGTCAATTCTAGCTACAGCAGGTAACACAGCTCTTTACAGGTAACTTGAGAATAGATGAACAAATTCCAGAAAATAACTCTCTCAAATAACCCCAGAATTTCCAGATCAGATCCTCCTTACCTCACAGAAACTCAAATCTTTCCAGGTCTGGTGTGTGTTTTTCTACTCTGATGCAACTGCTCTTTCACGCATATTAAAATTTAAAAGACTAACATGTTATGTTTGAAATTTTAATCTAGACACATAACAAAGTATGACCTGAGAAGGAATGCAGAGCATGCAATTTAGAATACCACTGGAGCAGCCAGATTTTAAGGGCATTTCTGTTCTCCCTGAGTTTCAGGTTCTTAAACATCTTTAACTATCAGGCTCTTAGTGAGGTTCTTTATATGCAAATGATAGGCAGATTAATTCAGTAGCTCACTTGGAAGATTTAAAGAGAGGAAGAGAAGACCTGCCTGCTGGAACACTGAACCCTGGGTACAGCTGTTCAAGAAATACAGCAAAGGACAGGTTTGAACATAAGAGAACATAATGTACAAGTTAAATAGGTTCTTTCTGAGCTTGTAGCAGACTCACTCTTAGCTTGCACTCCTTTCCAATTTGGCATCTGGCCCTTCTTGAAATTTCCCTCTACTAACAGTGGAACAAATTTAAACCCACTCCAAAAGTACATTTAATTCTGAGCTTGTCTTTTCTCTCCTTTTCTGGTAGCTGCTCTGTTGTCAAGCAAAATAGTACTGCCCCTCCCAGCAGAATGAGAAGGATTGCAGCTAAATGCATTGCCCTCCACCTTCCAGCAAACATTCAGAGCTTTCTTCCATTAATAAGAGATTTATTTCAGCTGAAGAACATATCCACAGGGGAGCAACTGGTCCAGCTCATTTTCATGCTGATATATTTTCTTCTCTGGGAACTGCAGAGCAACAGCATCACTGCTGCAGCACACAGCTTAGAAGCCACTAAAAGGCACTCCTGAAAACAGGAGTAAAAGGTTTTCTGTCCCCAAATTCTCTACTCTACATTGCAGTGTGGGAGACCCTCTCTAGTCTGAGGCAGATTAATGTGCACCTTCAGAGAAATTGTATTACTTCTGTGGATTGACTGAGTGCAAATTTTAATGAAATCTAAATCCCTGATTTTGTCTAAGAAATTAGGACCTGGTGTCCGGCTAAATAAGCAGCAAAAAATTTCAGAAAAAAATAGGATCAGAAAACATCACACACATTTCAAAAGTCAGGGAAGGAAGATACAGCACCACAGTGGCAAATTTCACACAAGTGTGTGTTCATGGATTCAGCTGATGTCTTCAATATCAGCAGTTATAAACTCATCTCCTGCACAGTCTATTACTTAATAATAACCAACAGATGGTGGCAAACCTATTGTCTCTGCCTTGGATTACTGAGCAGAATTCCACAGTTACATGGGTCTTGTTTTAAGGGTCCTCCAGTTGCAAAAGGTTGAAAATCATTGTCACTGTGAGAAATGGACTGAAATAAGTAAAAAATGAGTCACTGTTTGTCTGTTTCATGTCTCTTTCAGAAGGCAACTTATATTGCAGCTGACAGAAAGTCAAGTTTCAGTAGATAAGAGCATCAACCAGATCCTTTGTGCTGTGACACTGAAGAATCCTCATTCTTATAGAAGATCTCCAATGGAATAATGATGTTTTAAATATGAAGAGAAACATTGATGACAAATGTTGGTGAAGGCTGAGAATAAACAACGCCAGCAAAATCAATCAGTTTCTAAATTTAAAATTAAATTAATAAATTAAGGAACTGAATGGTGTTTCCCAAGTTGTTGCAGAAAGCTAGAAAAAAAACCCAGAGTAAATTAGAAACATACCTATTTGATGGACTTCCTTCCTTCCTTCCTCCCCACAGAAATGTCATCAGCTCTTGGCAGGATAGCTGGAATCAGAGCCATTCTTAAATCAGGAGACACCGATTATAGCTACAGCTCCAGGCACACACAGCTTTCCCCTCAGTTCGAATTCAAGCTTTGCTTTTCGTTTTGCCACAGAGCACATCCTACAACCCCATAAAGCAAAAAGACATCTGCAGGTAAAGATCTAAGAATCACTTGCTGTAAAGTAAAGAAATGCTGGAGCAAAGTGTTTTCAGAAAAGACAGTTTCCACTGTATGAAAGAAACACTGAATTTAACATGCTTTAGGACAACTAATAAAGACAAGTGATATTGCAATAAACCTAATTTTGGAGGTGTTATCTTTCTTTATTATGGAAACAGAAAAAATATGAACGTCTTATTCATGAAATATGATGCTGGAATATGATCCCTGCATTATTAGTAATCATTCTACAAGCTTTGTTTAATTAACTTCAAGAATTGGAAATCATTGGAGGATGGATTTCAACCACATGCACTCCCCTTACTGGCATTGTATGTAACGTAGAGCTATCTCAGTGGATTTAGTATTTTTCAATAGAGAATGTTAATTCCCGCACCATTTTCATTAACAACACACACACAAATAAACAAATAAAGCCAAACACAAAACTCTCCACCTGACTGGGTTTTCATGACTGAGGTGTAACAGCCATCATTTCAATGAGACCAAATAATTTGGGATGGTAGAATTACCTCAGCTTTTATCTAAGTCCTAGAAAATATCAGTATTAGTGGACAAAAGTCAACCATGTGCCTTAACAGCAAGGAAATCTGAGGAAATTTATCCATGTTCACTCATGAAGTAGGCAGTGTGTATCTGGGTTGTCTGCAATGGGATTCCAGGCAGATTTAATGCTGCTTCCCTCAGAAATGACAAGTGAACCAAGGTGGAGGGGATCCTTCTCCCTTCACACCCCTGGAGAGGAAGGTGTGATGCTTCAGCTAATTCAGAATACAAGATGATATGGACATGGCTCATTTTTTTGGTTAGGTTGGTTGCTTGCATTTGGTTTCGGTTTTGGTTTGTTTGTTCATTTATTTGTTTCCCTTTATTTACTTGTTTCCCTTTATTTCCATCTTTTTCTGCATCTACTTAGGCTCCCACAGCCCTGGGAAAACCAGGGTCAGCTGTCTGTGGCAGGAGTTTGCAAAACCCCACCATGGGTGAAGCTTTGGCACCATGAACCCCCAGCTGTTGTGACGAGACACCATCTGACTGCTGCCACCACCCTCATCGGACATGGTTCCCTCCTTGGAAATGTGAACTATTTCATCTCAGGACAGTCTGACAGGCAAGAAAATAAGTTATCACAGCTTCATCCTTTTCCTGGGGAAAAAGGATGAGTAATGTAGCTCTGTTCACCAGTCTGTTGTATCTACAAACACTTTTCTCTGCTGTTCCATTTCAATCCCATATAAACAATCATTAGAAATGCAGATATATTTTTCCAAATGAAATTGTGTTCTGCAAACCATTCGAGTACTGCTAATCATGACTAATGTTAGATGGCAAGGCTCACAGGGGCAGCAGGTCTTGGAGGTAAATGTGTTTGTGGCATTTCCCTTGGAAAAGAAAAACAGAGGCTGAAAAAATATGCATAAAGTATTCTTCACACTCCCAAAACCACTCCATTTGCCATTGCTACCTACAGTAAAAACAAATACCCACTGAGGAAAAGCTTCCTACATGGGACTCCCTTTATAAGAAGGTTATGAGCACACTATAATTGCAGCAGTGCTGTGCAAGCTTTTCAGCCAAGGACTTACAGGTCACTGCCACACAATAATTACAATAAATTCAGTTTGCCTCTACTTAATTTTTTACTTTGCAAACTGCTACTGCAGCAGTGAAAAAGCCAGTGTGGCTACAAGCCCACAGCAGACTGATGTGCAAAGCAGAATGAAATTGTAGAAACCAGCAGATTCTTAGAGAGATCACAGGCAGAAAAATCAGATAAAATAGGTAAATTGCTTTCTCATCATAAGGGAGGAGCTTCCTTTTGTGGGTATCTGGCATAGCCAAAGCTCAACTGATTAAATGTAGGCATTTGTATCAGGTAAGCTGGATCCCACCTCAGATTTCATTGCTTGTTTGACAGAACAAAATTTCTAGGACTGTAACTTTTAAAAGTTGTATTTATGTATAAACTTTGAAAAAAAATATATTATAATGCAATACTGTATGAAGAAATATCTGAAATTAGTGTTAGGTTCAGGAAATACATAAAGTATAATTATCTTAAGATAGCTGCACATATGAAAACTGTTATTACAAAGAATTGTTTTATTTATTTACTACTATATAACAATTTATTTGCTGAAGAACAACTTTTCAATTTCATAAATACTCTTTACGACTGGAGTTTGGTACATTCTAGAATGAGATCACTGCCAGTGTGAGCACCTGGCTTTAAAATCATCCTTCTGGGTAATCACTGCAGTTAAACAAGTTAATTGTTGATTCAAATGCATACAGCATGAATATGTTGGCATGTTTATAGTAGGTAAAAGACAGTGAACATTGGTTTTTCAGTCCCCAAAATTGTCATGATTTGCGAAATCTCCATCTTATGGACAAAGAAGTAGAGAATGTAGTGTCTTTTCCAAGGTTCAGTGGAATGTCATATAAGAACCAGCTATTAAAAAGCATTTATCTTGTAAAAATGTTCTAGAATTACTACAGTTGTTCTAGAACTACTTAATTCTCTAATAATTTTGTTCATCTCTTTTCTTCTGCAGTGTCACTGTTAGGTCTTGTTACTGTGAAATATTTGAATCTTTCTAGGACTATGCCTTCTTTTTAAATATTTATACAAGGACTTACACGAGGAAGTGCTGGAAGTTCACAGTGTTCCTTGGACAGGAAGATGATAAATAGCGTTGAGAAGAATCCTGATTAGAAATCAGTTTTATTGCCTCCCTAACTTGCCAACTCACAAGTTCAGTTGTTTCTGGGGAAATGTTTTAATGACTTAAACAATATGCAACAGAAAGACAATATTGATGGCCCTAATCAAGGTTGTTAATCACTCCAGATTTCCAAATTTCTTTGGGGGACTTGAGAAGCACTAAGGTTCCTGCTATCAGCCTTGATTGCAGCAGAGGTTTAGGAAGGAAATAGCCAATTTTCTCCTCAAAACAGACATTTGTAAACTCAGGAAAAAATATTTTTGATAACTTTAACGACTGGAAAAAAAGAAAGATCAGGTAGGAAAACATTTGAAAACTGAGCTGCAAAGAAAGACAGTTGAGGAGATAGACACAATTCCTGTCTGAGGGATGAAATTAATTTTAAGGGTGTAAGTGAGATGAGGTAGAACTGTATCCACCCTTCGCTATAACACATACACAAGTGGGAAGAGATTTAAGGCTCCCTAGAGCTCTATTAATTTATTTTTTTCACACTTGTTAATGCTTCTTTTTGAAAAAAAAAACCCTGTTTATGGTGAGGTTTCTTAAATATCAACATATATAAATACATATTCCTGGTTTTTTACTATGTAATTTCTTCATTTATAGTTGGAAATGTTGCCAGAAACAAGGAAAGTAGAACAATATACAAAGATTTAACTCAGGCAGCTAATAGAGTTTGGGAAGGTCAGAGATTAAAGTACAGAATAAAACTAGAAGGAGAATAAAACTTTCCAAACAGTAATTTGAGCATAAAATGTAAAAGAACATTTAGACATGCAGCTCTCGTACTCTAAACTCATCCCAAGTACAGTTTGAAATGTCCACTACCTGAATTTCCTCTGATTCAGAATTCATTCAATGTGTGTGCATCTGTGGAGATCAAATATAATCCTTAAAAATTCACCATAAAAATGTATAAATAGTCCTGCTATTTATATCAATTGCTTGGAATTTTATCATCAGAACTGTAGCACTTACAATTGTACACATCAGAAATCAAGGGAGACATATAAATGGTTTGAATAGAACATAGTTCATTATGGTTCTTTTAATCCATAGATTTTTATGAGCTTTAGAAGGGACTCCATATAAAATTAGACCATATTCATCCAAATAAAATGCATTGAAATAAATTGGGTGAATCTCAGTGAATATTCAGCTCTGCAGTGCTTTTCCACTGCTCAAGGATACACTGCTGAAGCCCTTGCTGCTAAATCACACCCTAATGATTCTTTCTGTTAGCTAAAAGTCTAAAACATAAAAATAACGGTAAATATTTGTCATTACAGGGGCAGATCTCTATAAAGAACAAGATAACCACTATGCAATGTTTACATATTTATTTTAAATGCAGCAAAGGCTCTCCTCAAAACCTAAAAGAGTGGCAATAGTCTTTTATAGTCTATGTAAGGAGCAAATTTAGGTGGAATTTCTATTTGTTGAGCCTCCCAAATGATGAATGATTAATAAACTACCAAGCATCGCAAATTAAGAATGTTTATATAGAAATAAAATACTCATATACAATAGATGGCATTCATTTAATTTTATGCATTTCATATTTTTGATGGTTCTTTTTATGGTAGTCACTCAAACATTTTTATTTGTAGTCAGTGGAGAGAAATAGAAACTAGGATTCATCTCATCCCACTGCAGGGGTTAAAACCAGTCAAATTATTTTAAAATGATAATATTTCTCATATATGATAATTATATTCAATTTCAGTGATTGTTAAAGCCACTGAACCAGGAATCTGTTGGAGTGTGTGGAGCTTCATCCCTTTATGCGAAACCACAGTGATTCACAGCAGAAGGTCTGACTCAGGGATTTCTTAAAGTCAGTGAAGTCAACAAATTTTGAGGTTAGCATGGCTTGGGAGGAGTGAAGATTTTTATTTATTACAGCAGTTTAGTTTACCCTACAAGCTCTCATCACACCCCACTTAGAGCAGAGAGTGTTTTAAAGCTCCACAGCAAACTCCTTGTAACAGATTGGTGGTGTCAGCAAGGTGTCAGGCACCAAGGTAACACTGAACAAAGCTGCACTTACAGCTCCCACAAGGCACTTATAATTAATGTACAGGAGCAGAATTCTCCATCAGAGATCCCATTCGATGCATTAAAGGTGTTTTAATGAGCAAAACACATGAACTTTCCAATTTGCTGCCAGATTAAACCTTACTTTAGTTTGCTGCCCACGATTTGTTCCTGCATAGTCCCTTTTCTCACCCAGGTTCTTGTGCAGAGTTTGCACCATGGAATAGGTTTGCATCTGTCACCACAACTTCATTAAAAAGCCATGCTGTTCAGGCACACAGTCCTAAATGGACAGGTGACAAAAAAAATAGGACTGAATTTACTGTTTCATAAGAACAGCAAACAAAACCAAGCTTTTGGTGGAAACTCAGAAGAGTTTTAGAGTCAACTGTCATCCCAGTGTTTCACCTATTCCAGTGTTATGATCACACACTAGATTCAAATAGGGTTTTATGATTTGCTCTAAGCATAATTAGTTCTACCTTGGACTCTCCGTGTTCAGGGCGGTATGTGAATACAGGAGCTCATCTGCTCAACCATGAGGCAAGGAGAACCCTGTTCCCAGTGTTTCTCAAGGTTCTCTGAATAATTTTGTCATAGGATTATCCCAAAGGCCACCAGGATTCACTCCTTTTGCCTATACATAATCTGTGAGGCTTATTTTTTTTTGGCAGACACGTGGTATGTCCCAAAGAAGAAAAAGAAACATGCAGGAGCTTTACAAGTGTGTGCATTTCCCCTCAGTGCTTGGATCCTTGGTGGATTGAGCCTGACTCCAACACATGGAGGACAAGTAATGATACACCTGCTTTTGGTCATAACACACTGCAATCATCTCCTACACCAGACATCCTCAAGCATCCTGAACATCCTAAGATCCAAGCCCAAAGATTCTGATGTGAGTGTTGTCTGAATCACATCAAATATTTCAAAGCACTGCTTCAAGAAAGAATTTCAGGAACATCAAAAATGCCCCTTTGTCCTCCAACTCACAGCAGTTCTTAAAACAAAAAACCCAAAGAAACAAACAAGCAAATCCAACCAAAAAGCAGCAAACCCTGAAAGTAGTAGCAGTTGCTCCTTTCTATGAGTGCTTACCTTAGCTCTTTCAACTTTCAGAGACTGTTTTTTTAATTCCTGTTATGGATGGAACAGCTGTTTGTACTTGTAGGAGGACAACACAGAAGGACAAAATTGTCCACTGCTATAAGTGTGAAACCACAGACAACCAATAAAGCTTCTTTGATTTTCTGTCATATGTCATCAAGCTTCAGCACTTTTTAAAATCTCTGCTACTTTCCCCAGTGCATCCAAACATTTACGCCTTTGTTTCCCTTCTCCTTATGTTTCTCTCGTTTTCTGGCTGAACTTCTGCAACCTGGAAGCTTTGTGCCCTGAGCTGCACTACTCTCTGAAGAAGCTTCCTTTGCCTCTGCATTGTGAGCTCCAGGGCTGGTGCAGAGCTGGTCTCAGGCATCAGCTCTAATTGTATAATTAAGTGTAGGCAATAAAAAGCAAGTAATACTTTCAGTTTATTTGCTTTGTGAGGAATCACACTTATCTGGGTCAAAATGACCCAACAGATACTGCTACATGTCATCTGTTTCTGTAAAATGCATGCACTGCTTCTCAGTGCAACATTAACACTTCTCCTCGTGTTTCATCACTTCTCCTGAATTGCTCTTGGATATGGCATTTTGCAGAGGCCAAAACTTTTAAAAGCCTTGACACTAGGAAGACAGAAAGGCATTCATATTTTTACTGTCTCAGGGAGAGAGCCTCTCAGTACATTCTGATCACTGGCATCATTAGTAGGATTGCAAAGATTCGGAGTGTCTCAAGTTGGAGTGGACACATCAGAATCATCAAGTCCAAATCCCTGCTCCATGCAGGGCTATCTAAAACTAAACCATGCAACTGTAAGCACTGTCTGAACAGTCCTTGAACTCTGACATCATTAGCATCCTCACATGTCAAAAGAACCATGAACAGTCATCCATGAAGAAAAGCAATATCAAAATGTAATGAAAACTGGTAACACCATATTTACTCATTCACCTTGCCTCAGCTCCTTCTCAAGGTGTTGTGCCATATGCTGCTGCCTTCATTTTCTTGGTGTTCCACTTGAGAGTACACAACCAACAGCTTTCCCAAAACACGGTCATTGCCAGGCTTTCGTTGGTGGGCAGCACTTGAATTAATCCTGTTCTGAATTGCACCTCACTAAATTCACGAGAATAGGTGATGTCATGTACCAGTGGTTTCTGAACTGCAGGCTGTAGGGGAATGGCTGCAATTACAAAGGGAGCATCTGTCCTCCTTTTATCCTTTTACTGGTGACATGGATGGCATTGGACATTATCCTCTAGAGAACAACCTATATGAAGAAACTCCAGGGCTGGGGTCCGCCAGACTGTGGCTGCAGCATTGAGATTTCAGTTTGCACAGTGCCATGATAAAGCCTTTTTCAATGTGTCTTTGGCCACCTCTGAGAAGAACACACAGTGGCAGAAATCATACCCCTTCAAACAGCAGCTGTTCTAGATGTGCTCCTGTTTTCTCTGTGGCATTCTTACCAACAGTTTGCCTGGTAATGACAAGTTAAAAAAAAATTAAAATTAAATTCCATCATTTTAGTTTTCTGGAATGACCACATCTACTGACCTGGCATGCATTGCAAAGAGGGCTGCTGTGAATTTGGGATCACAGGCTTTTCCCCAGCTGGAACAGCTTCAGGAAAAGAGAAACAGAACAGGGCAACCAAGGGGTTGCTGTGTCAGGAAGTATTTTTGGATCTGTTGGCTCTGATGGCGAAGCCATAGCAGCTACCACAGTCCCTGGCCTTCTTCCTCTCCTGCTCTGCAGCTCAAGGTTGTCACACTGTCACTCTTCTGAGGCTGCTCTGTAGCCAGCAGCACAGCAATACAAGGTGCATAGAAGTGAAATACAGCCCTTTAAAATGAGCAGGGAAACAGAATGAAGTTCTCCAAGCAATGTAGCCGAAGAGGTGGGAATATGTGTGATATGCGTGGGAGCAGAAGGAGAAGGCATGTTTTTTTAAGACAGTTTTACTGTCAAAAGTAGAATTTTGTTTAATCTGCCCTCTCCTTCAGCATCCCATTCAACCAGTTGGTGCTACAGCACACCAGATTTGCTGTTTGCTCTTTTTCTCACCATCCTTGTATGTGTCTTCTACAGTTTCTACATCTTTCCTCAAATCTGTGTTTGTACTTTGCCTGTTTTTCTGTGTTTCTCTCAGCTGTCTTCTCTTGTGTCTTATTTTATCACTCCCTCATGTAGTTTCTCTTCTGTCTTTCTGACTTACTGTGTTCTTCTGGCTTCCTTCCAGCTTTGCAGCAGTATTTGTCCTCACAGCATCTTGCAAGGTTTTCGTTGTGCAGCTAGGTCTGTTGCCTAAATTATCAAAAATTCTAGGCCTTTTCAGACTTCATTTTCAAGTGCAACATTTTCAGGTGTATATTTGAGACACACCAATTAAAAAAACCAAAACAAGCAAGTCTTGCTGGAGAGGTGTTGGATAAAAAGCCCCACAATTTGCCTAATAAGAAAGAGAAGAGCAGATGATTTCTCTAGGGGAAACAACTCAGCCAAAACCAAAGGTGCAATATATAAATACATCTCCACCACTCCTCATTAAGTCCATCAAACTCACTAAATATCTCATTCCAGAAAATAAAGTCTTTCAAATCCTAGACCTGTTTCAGAAATCAGGAATGAATTGGCACATCAGGGCTCAATTCAGTCACAGACACAAAGGAATCTCATGCCCTTTGAGATGCACTGGGGTGCCCAAAGATAACCAGATAGGTTTGGCAGAACTACACTGAACTACAGGAGACCTCTGTGTTTTGGGATGTCACCCTCAGGCCAGGGAGGGTAACCCCAGACATCTCAGACACCTCTGCTCAGTGGAGCTGTACTGTGGGCACCTAAGGAAGTCTGTATTGAAATTAGACAATTATTATAAGCACCATATCTCAGCTTTGACAACATGGCAATCCTTCCTCTCCTCTGTGAGCATATATAGCTGAGCTGCTCTCACCTCCTCTCTTGGAGGATATTGCACAGTTTGCCACGCTAATCAATTACAAATAAGAATTTTTGATTATGAGGTTGGTGAGGCTCTGGCACAGGCTGCCCAGAGAAGGTGTGGCTGCCTCATCCCTGGAAGTGTTCAAGGCCAGGTTGGATGGTGCTTGGTCCAACCTGCCTAGTGGAAGGTGTCTCTGCCCATCGCGGGGAGTTTAAAGTAAGATATTGTTGAAGGTCTCTCTCAACCTAAACCATTCTATGGTTTTAGCATTTGAAGTTCTGAGGTATCAGGTTGTTTTCTTTTGTTGTGTATATACATATTTTTTATTATTTCAGCAATGGATCATAAGGCTCAGATAATCTCAAATAATACTTCAACCATTCTGATTTGTCCTGAGGATGGATTTGCAGCAGTGCTCCTCTTTATCACAGACTAGGAGCTGTAGGTATTTCCTTCACTCCTTTGCCTTTTTGAAGATATGAGCCTTTCTATTTCTTTGTTCTCCATGTCATCCCATTCATACCTTATTTTTCTTTCTAAAACATTGTGCAATATCCCCAGTGAACAGCTTCTCAATCTGTTCTTCATCATTTCCATTCAAACCAGAGGTTGCCTTCCTGCTCAGTCTATTTGTTTCTTTCTGATAGTTCTGTTCCCAAGATTTCCTGTCAGAAACCCAGTGAAATTCTGAGCATGATACAGTGCTCGGTGTCTCACTCACTTTATGGAAAACAAACAATTATGGCAAAAATCCAGCCATGAGATGTTATTGCAGAATTAGATATGTCTTGAAGTTATCATTGTTGACAGTGACTAAGCTTTCCCATACCAAGGTCCAACTATTCTTTAACTTGGGAAACAAATATTTCAATCCTGGGCAGACATTATTTCTCACTATAATGAAAGTCCAATAATCAAAGCATCCATAAGTATTCATAGAAAACATTCAGATTCTTTCAAAAAACAGTTTTTCTCTTTTGACTCCCAGCATCATTTTCCCAGTTGCAGTTGACATGTCCATCCCTTGAGCTGAACTTTATCACCTCTTGAATGTCCTCATTTCGAGGCTCTGTGAGTCAATTGTCTCCAATGATGGGCTCAGGTTTTAAATTTTTATTCCTCTTTTTGTGTCTTTCTTTTTCCATCGAGTATCTTGGCTAGAGGAAGTCTTTAGCACTATGGAGATGAGCTCACATTTAATACAGATGTCCCTCCTCAAGCCAATTGCAAATGACTAGAGTGCTTTGATCTCCTGAGGGAGAGAATTTTCGATAATTACTTACTTCAGCCCTATTAATTCTCAAAGTAAAAGAAAGACTTATCTTGGACTCCAGGACTGGCGAAGCAGACCCAGAAGCTGAGCCCTGAGGAGTTAAGAACACCAGGTTGTTCAGCAGAAATATTTTGCTTTGCCTTCCTTTTGTACTGCAGATACTTCTGGTCTGGCTCAAGCTTCATAAGTAGGGCTCCCTTTTTTAGAAATAGTCAGTAAAGACACAGTCACCTGAGGGTGGCAGCCCTGGGAAGGACTCTGCAGTGAGGTGGCTGCAGTGGGAGCGAAGGACAATGAGTGTCCCAGAGCTGCCTCTGGGAAGAGCCACACTCATCCTCCGGAGCTGGAACATCCACACTCATCCTCCAGAGCTGGAACATTCCCTGATCTGCACCTTCCTTCCCCACCCATGTGCTGGCAGCAGTCCCTGCTTTGCCATTCACATGGGGAAATGAAAATTCATTATCACAAAATCACCTCGTTCAGCTGCCACCGCTGCTGCTGAGGAAACTTCTACCTGGGAATGGAAGGAGTGGCAGATCCCAGGAGCAGCTCAGCTCCAGGATCAACCATGGGATGGCAGCAACTCCAGGGTTTTTTGCAGCTGTAGCCTGACAGCAAGGGGGTGGGAGGAGTTACTCAAGGTCTGGGCCGTGGAGGTGAAGGCAACATAACCAAAATTAAGCAGGAATAATACATCAAACCAATTACTTAATTGTAGTTTAACAGAAACTCTTTGATGTCCTTTGATTCATGTTTGTCAGCATGTAAAGTTTAACAAATTATCTCTCCTGTCTGTGCCACGTGTGGAGTTGTGGCTTTGATAATTTATGGGTTTTAGGACCCCAGGAAAAGTACTGGAAGGCCACAGTCCATAGCTTGGACACTGTGGAGGCAAACACTCAGAAATACCTGAGAAAAAGGGGCTCAGAGGGACTGTAAGGAAAAATACAAGCCAGACCTTATATGTGACATTTCCTTGGTGTTGGTGGGAGAATTTTTGCTGTCCTGCCTGAGCACAGAGCATAATCAAAGAGTGGAAAGCAATGGGATGCAGAAAAGCCCTCAGGTATCCAAAGTAGTAGATTAAATAAAATCAGTGCAATTTGCATTTTAAACATCTTTTTAGGGACTCTGTGGCTTGTGAATTGCTATATTGGATTATAAAATTGACTAGAATAAATGTCTTGCATTTTGTGCAGCAGTCCAGTTTTTCCACTCACCAATTACAGGGGGTTCCTTCTCTCCCCTCTTTCATTCCACATGCAAAAAACCCAAACCAACCAACCAAAAAAAAAAAAAAAAAAAAAAAAAAAAAAACAAAAAACCCCCACAACCATAGAATCTAATTTTTAGTATCCTCAAATGAGTGGGTTTTTTTCAAACATGAGCTCCTTTTTCATAGCCAAGGAAAAGAATTCTTACGAAAACATGCATCTCAGCCCTGTTTCCATTCATTTTCAAGTGATTACAAATGTAACTTTCAGCACTTTTTAATTGGAGTGTAATGGGGCATCACTAGAATCTGTAACCTTGCAGTCTGGCCTTTATCCCCTCTTATCATTTCACTTAAATGTCGAATTCAGCAGGAGCTACGACTGTTTCTACTAAGACCAAATTAAGCCCATGCATGGAGGAGAATAATGTTAGCTCCTCATTAAAAATTAGCAGTGCTCAATGAGCTCATGGTGTATTTTTCTCCATCATACTATTTTCAGTCTCTGTGTTTGTGACTCACCTGTCTTGCAAAACCACAGTGTCCAACCATGAAACGCTGTTTCAATGCTAATACCCAGTGTGAAACCTATATTGATGTTTAACAATCAAAAACGGTTACATTCCAGCTGTTCTGGATCTTTCTTTTTTCTTTTGAAAAGCTTCATTTCATCCTGTAAAATTTACTGCAAAATGCAGAACTATTTATGCCATAATCAGCATATTTATGTCTTGGGACTGTCCATAGCACTGGCACTTTCACGAACCTCAGTGTACCTGTAGGCTGGTTAAACTTGCTTTTGCAGAGCCAATAAGTGCTTTGCAATAATTCCAGAAACCATCTGAATTTACCTCAGTTCTCACAGCTTAATTGTGCAGGTGGGGTTTGCATTATACACCCAACAATTTGCATTATATACACAACAATTTGAAGGGAAGGTAATAATAGAATCATAGACAGGATTGGGCTGGAAGGGACCTTAAAATCATCTTGTTCCAACCCCCTGCCATGGGCAGGGACACCTTCCACTATCCCAGGTTGCTCCAAGTCCCATCCAGTCTGGCCTTGGACACTTTCAAGGATGGGATTTCCACAGCTTCTCTGGCAACCTGTGCCAGGGCCTCACCACTCTCACAGTAAAGAATTTCTCCCTAATATCCAATCTAAACTGCTCTCTTTCAGTTTGAAGCCATTCCTCCTTGTGCTGGCACCCTAGACCCTTGTAAATAATCCCTCTCCATCTTTCTTGTCGGCTCCCTTTAGGCACTGGAAGGCTACAATTAAGTCACCCCGAAGTTTCTCTTCTCCAGGCTGAACAATACCAATTCTCAGAGCAGAGCTGCTCCATCCCTCTGATCATCTTGGTCTCCCACCTCTGGACTCACTCCAGGAGGTCCATGTCCTTCCTGTGCTGGGATCCCAGAGCTGGATACAATTATCAGATACTCCCCAGAATGAGAATCTCTGAACTTAACCACTTACAAGTCAATTACAAAGGAGCTAAAACTATTCAGACTCACTTTGCAATGCCCACAAAATGTTAACAAGGAGAGGAGAATGGAAACAGAAAATACTTGTAAGTTTGCTAGACAAATATTTTCCCTTACAGGTGGCTTAATACTTGGGAAAGCTCACAAATAGAATTGAGCAGGGAACACAGTAGATTAACTTCCACAAGGAAGTTCAGCTGCTGAGTTATTCTCATTAGGAAAAAAAAAAGCTAAAGTTTTTTTTTCCATGCGGAAGACCCATATAGAGTTTGATTAAATTTATCACTGTGTGTTTATTATCTGGTTTTATGCTACATATGATTTTAAAATAAAATTAATAGATGGGAAATTTAAAGTATTTTTACATTATTTTAGCCGTAAAGTACGAAAAGAGGTAGTTTTAAGGGTACTGTAGATGCTTCCCTTTATACAGAATAGATACAACACCTATTTTCACTGAAACTTAATTTCTTAACCAAAAAAGATCATTCAAAAATCTCTGAAGCCGAGTTGTGTTTCTTAATAAAACCTTCACATTCACCTCAGGCAGCCTTAACTTTGCCTGACCCACTTTGCCTGTTTCTAACTAAACCATCCCATCTGATGCTTTACTGGCTGAAAGTAGATATGCTAGATTTGATGTTAGCCACAACCCAGTCCGACTGCAAAAAGTGCTTGTGTTAGAAGTCTGCCAGGTAATTTTCCACTGTGGGGAAAACCAGTTGAGAAAGAAAGAAAGCAGCATCATAAAACAGGTGTGTTTATTCACAAGGTACCTCACACACTGGCAAGACTGGCATTCTGTTTCTGATTCTTCAACACACTCTTTCTGTAACCTTTCATATGTCACTTGATGTCACTCAAAACAATTTGAAGTCATTTGAAAATGGCTGGGAGATGAGACTGGAACTCATGGGTATAGCTACATCGAGGATTAATTTTCTTTTTACCATTAGTTTTCTTTTTACCATTTTAAAGACGTGAATTAAAAATTAAAAGAAGTTGGAGAGGTGGAAAAGGAGAAAAAAAGATCAGTTCATCCATAAGTCTGACTGCTCACCAACTTATGGTCCACAGCTGATCTCAGAATAAAAAATTAAGCCAGTGCCACCCCATTTCAACCACTGCTTTACAAAAGCCCAGTTACTCTTTTGAATAGAGCCTACATGAAATCTTTTTGTGACCTGTGCCAAAGAGCACAGATCAGCTGTATTTGCAGAGTGCTGTTGTGTAGAAACACTCTGAGAGCCTGAGCAGGAGGTTGAACTGCAGCCACAACAGCTTTGGATGTGAGGAGAAATCTCCAATCCTTGCCTGTCTGATGACATAAAAAAGAGTCTGGATGCATGAACTGGGATGAAGGACCTGTGCTATTTTCAAGACTTGAATAATAGAATAATTAGGGTTTGGAAGAGGCATCAAAGGTCATCTGGTTCCAACTCCCCTACCGTGGGCAAGGATAGCTTCCACAAGATCAGATTGCTCCAAGCCCCATCCAACCTGGCCTTGAAGGCTTTGAGAGGTTAAAGGGGTTTTAGGACCACAATCTGACTATGCTATAAAGGAAGACGTTTTCAAAACATCACTGAAAGATATATTCTAGATTTGTCCGAAACAGAAAATATCCTTATTTTCTGGGGGAACAAATGTTGTTGCACTGGAGCAAGTGTTTGTATTCATGCTAAAAGACACTTCCTTCTTCAGGATAATTTCTACTTACGTTCAGATATTTTATGTATCCAACAACATTTAAGATAATTGAGAAAAGCATCCATTGAAGTCCTAAACAAAGGCTTTACTCTACAGGTTAGGAGGCAGATGGGGAAATCTCCACTTAATTCCAAGGAGGAAGAGAGTTAAAGAATTTTTTGACTTAGAGACCTGAAGTTTGCTTCTGAGTATTCTTGTTTGGGTAAGCAAGTTGCCTGTGCTATTAATTTTAATGATGCTCTAAGAGCAGCAGAGGCATCTCCTGCTCCTGAGCATCCCTAGCAGAGTGTGAGACCCACCTGCCCTGGCTCTGTCACCCTGAACAAGCACATCTGCACCAGAGTGTCCCTCCATGCTGCACAGCTCAGCTGGGAGAGAGGAACTCAGGTCTTAAAAAGCTGGCTGAAAATTTAAATTTTCTCAAGAGTAAGTAAAACAGAAGGTAAACAAGAATATTATTAAGCTTGTAGCCAGTACCTGGTCATTTTGCCCTGAGAGGTAAATGTAAGTGATAAAATAAACTTTCCTAGCCTAATTTTCTTACCCAGGTTGAAAGTAATGAGAAAATACAATACTTGAGCTCTTCTTGCTGGTTTCTGAGTCTTTACTGACTCTAAGGGTATCCAGACTGATTATGACAGAAACATAGAATCATTACTGTTGGAAAAGACCTCTAAGATTGCCAAATCCATCCACGACCACCACATTCATCACTAAACCATGCCCTCAAGTGCCATTTCCACATGTTTTCTGAACACTTTCAGGGATGGTGAGTCTATCATTCCCCTGGGCAGCCTGTTCCAGTCTTTGGCAACTCTTTCTATAAAGAATTTTTTTTCCTAATATTTAATACAAACCTCCCCTGCAGCAACAAAAGGCAATTTCTGTATCCTAGGAAAGATAATCCAATCTGGCCTTAAATTCAACCACTGTAACAAAGCAGCCAAAGGCACATCCAGCTTTTGGATAGTTTGACTTTGTGCAGTCTCCAAGTCAGCTTTCAGTTAGCTCACACATGTAGCAAATGTTTTATAGAGAAAAACAGCCCAAGAAATGTTAATCACAGTGAGAACATTTCAAAAAATTAGGAATCAAAGTTGTTTGCTTTCTTAACTTCGGCTTTATTCACAACTATCACCCAGAATTGCCATGTTTATAATTTTTGTTGAAAAACTGGGGGAATGGGAGTATGACAGTTACAGATAAAGACTAGAATACTAAAATTTATGAGAAGAACACAAAAATATGTGATGATTTCTCCCAAATGCCTTTTCTAGAGAAAAATATAATCAATCATAATTTTCAATCTGGCTTTGCTGATATTTCCAGTTTTAATTATGAACAGACCAGAAGGCTAATCAGGGAAGAATCATACCTGCTAATGTGTGATCAGAGGAGACAGCTTGTCCTAAACATTTCTGAGAGACGGTGGTCCAGGAAATTAGCAACTGTTGGTACATATAGAGACAAAGTCATAATAAAGACAGGAGAGCAAATAAAATAAGAGCTTCCATTGGCCATATTTCTTCATCCAATGCAGGTCTATTTGTGGCATTCAATTATAAGTGTAAATCAGCACTACTGCTTTGCTAAAATTACAATACAATATTTATTGCAGTGGTGCATTGGTTTTAACACTGCTCTGATCCAGCTTGCCAAGGTCATCAAAAGTAAACTCTGAAAAACCAAAGATCCCCACTCCTGAAAACAACTGTTTCCCATGGAACAGAACCTTGAAGGCATAAAGTTCAATGCAGAAAGTCTGAGAGACTTTCACAGTGCTACACTTAAATATAAGTTGAAATAACATATCTCAGGAGAAGGAAGAATAGGAAATCAAAGACTTTTGTGAGACAATGTTGACAAGAGGTTTGACTGCTTTTGTATCTTTCCCCTGAGAGATCATCTTTCTGGGAGCCCTTGTGACTTTGGGAGAGTTTTGGGAAGGGGGAGTATGGCTTGCAAAAGGAAGAGTTTGTGGAAAACATAATATAAGCAGTCTGTAAGCACATGCTATAGGCAAATAGTTTTCTCTACAGGAGGCCAATTTAGCTCCAGAAATGTGGAGTTTATGCATTATTTATCTGCCAGAACACAGAACCTAAAACTTGGTGGGAGATAGATGACTTGGGCTTGTGTGAAGGTACTCTAAGATGGCAGAAGTCCCAGATTATGTGAGAGGATGTTTCACAGGGAAAACCTGCTTAGGTGTCTAAGCTAAGTCAGAATAGAAGTAGTTTATTAATTTTTTATCAACACATGATTAACTGACAAATGGTGAACTGCCCGCTCAGAGTCAGGATCAGTCGTGTGACTGATGATCACAGGACTAAATACTCACAAAGGTTAACTCCTACAGATTTCCAACTGTGCTGTCCCTCACTGGCTGCACACCAGATCCCTGCATCATCCCAGGGAGGATGTTTGGCCCAGCCTGGGCAGGCTGGTGATGCCACATGGCAATTTCTGGCAGACCCAAACCAGGCCCACTCTACTACTCCTCTCCCTTCAAGATCTCTCTACTACAATATAAATTTTCGTGCTGTTCCTTTAGTTCTATTTGGGATGACTCTTCATTTCAGAAATCCTTTTGTAACTCACCAGTTACTACTCCATATAGCTGATGGTTGTCATCTTATTTAATATGATGAGTTTGGTGCACATTGCCCTCCAGTTTGTGTGTTTTATCCATGCTCCCCTTGTGCTCTCACACTCAAGACAAACAGGGAAGATTGTCCAGGTTGCTTGCCAAGTGGGCTGTGCAAGCTCTCCCATAAAGGATGAGAGCCACACCACCTTAAACTGCATCTCTGGCTTTGAATTTTAATACTACAATTATGATTGTTGTACTTGAAAGACGTTGAAAGACTCCACTTGCTCTCATAGTTTCCTGCTCGAGTTCCCAGTGGTCTTTTCCCCTTGAAGTTTATTCCTTGCATATAATAAGTCTTCCTTTTTTCATGTCTCTGTGTTTATACTGATAAAATTGTCTTTAAATTTAGCTGCTTATTCTATTCATTGCCTGTGGGCCGAAGCCATAAATCTCTAACAGCCATAACCAGAGCATCTGGCAGCCATTTTACATTTGGTTTGCAGGAAGAAATTGCAAAGGAGACTTATGTGTTAAGCTTTCTCCTTGAAAACGTGCAGTTATTCCCTTTGTTTTGAACAGAGAAGGAGGATATAAATGATCCTAGGTGTCTCAAGAAAATATTACAGGGCAAACCATATATTCCTTGCCCATGCAAATCATGTTAGTGAGAGCTGTGGATTAATTGGCCCAATCCCCATATAATTTTATCACATTTTCTTTGCTCCTTCCCTGCCTATAACCCCATTAAACAGTTCTCTCTGCCACGTAGAGAGAGAAAGGCATAGCTGCTTACCCTCATAACTTTGGTATGCATGTACATAATGAATTTGAATATCTATTATTGTAGAAATAAATACAGATAGCGATCTCTCTATTAACATTCTCTGTACATAGAGACAACTGAGAAGACAATGTCATTAGGATCCCAAAGAGAGTCAATATTGGCTGAAGGATGGCAGCTAAATTAGAAGCAGGGGCTGTAGAAAGTTTTAACTTGCTCTTCTCAGACTTCTTTATAGTGATCAGATTTTTTCTGCAGCGCTGATGTGTATCTTTTGGCAGGCCAAGCGAGGAGCTGTAGTACCACAGGAACTATTTACAAGTGTAAAAGTGTACACGAGTGAGGATACAAGTGTATCCTCAAGTATGTTACTGATGTGCTAACACAATTTCATGGATCCCAGTGGACTGTGTTATGTCTCTCATAGCTGAAGCACAGTGCAGCTGGCAGTAAAATACAGAGACCTCCACTTGTTTAGGTAAGTTTATTAGTTTCTGGGCTCAGCTGACTCTACCTGCTGCTCACTTATTATTTCTGCAAGCATTAACGAATTGAAAAGCTGACGGGAGGCCCTGGCTTCACTTGGAGCTCAGGCAACTTATGATCTGATGCTTCAGTGCTGTTAACATGCCAAGTGCTGTTGTGTTTCCTGCACTATGTTAAAAATCATCTTGCAGATGTCTTTTTACTTCTGTGAGGCTTAGTTCAAGGCTTACCAGAGGTGGGGAGTGTTGCTCTTCAGTTCTTCTCAGCCCACTTCTGGATAAAGTCTGCATTGGCTACTGAGCTTGCAAGAGATAAGCAAATCCTTGGGCCTGAGGGACAATTGCCTATCATGAGGTCTGCTTTTTAATTAAGAGGGCTGAGAAGCAGTGACCTTGCTGTACTTTCTCTATGCAAGTGCAGAAGTGGGATTAGTGATGCACTCTTTTGGGACATTACATTAATTTGAGGGAATCTCGCTTTCAAATGAGCATCATCCAACTTCAGCTGGTTTATGTTTTGTGCACCCAGCAGCTCAGGACACATAATTTACCCTTCACCCAAAGGAAGCAGAGCCTTCTTCATAAGTAGGTGGGTGAACACATCTGTGAGATGAACACCTTCAGCCCTGGTGGTCAGAATATACTGCAAAGAGTGTGAGGTGTGCTTGTCACAACACTGGGCCAGCTGAGGAACAGGACTCCTCACAAAAAAATAAAGAATTGACAGAGATATATCCGATTTAACAGAAAACCTCTTCTTTGAGCTCAATTATGTGTGGTGGTTGCAAATGAAGAAGGGACAACACTATGTACTAATAGGTCTCTTCTATTCAACTATGGCCCAAACAGCCTGCCCAACCTAATTTTTGGAGAGCTGATGGTGAGTGTGCTGAGTCAGAGATGAGATATCACAGCCCATCCTCAGGACTGACAGGGATGCTCTGAGTGAGTGGCATGTCTGCACTCAGGGAGTGGGATGAACACTTCTGACTTCATCCTGATCCCAAGAGTCCCAGACTGGTTTGGAGCCAGGCAGCTCAGACTGAGGCTGGGGAGAAGCTGATGCACAGAATTCACTTCTCTGGCCGAGACAGTTTGTGTCGCATTGTTTGTGTCACACTTTGCCTGTGATTGTGCAGTGAGACCTTAACTGGCCTGTGAAAACATCCATCCTGATGGCCGATATCAGTAATTTATTCTGCATTATCCAAGCCCCATCCAACCACTGCTTATAGCTGAATCCCATCACCCTGAGTGAGTGCTCTAGTGAAAAGCGGTAGTTGTAAAATATCTTGAGTAAAGCTTTTGAGATGTGATTGCAAAGCATTTTCTGTGATTGGAAAAATACAGGCTGGATGAATGGGCTTAAATGGGCTGGATATTAGTTGGATTACCAGGCTTAAAGGGCAATAATGAATAGTTCAGTATCCAGCTGGCAGCCAGTAAGTGGAGTACAATAGGGACTGATTCTGGGACAATATTTTTCCACTTCTTTATCACTGGCCTGAATGATCAGACAGACTGCATCTTCAGCAAATTTGCAGGTGAAGATGTAGTGTGTGGAAAAGTTTCAAATGAGAATAAAACTTCAAGTCACATGGAGCTTAATAAACTTGAACCTGGGTCCAGCAGGAATCTCACAATTCAACGAAATGAAACAACACAAAATTCTGCATATGGGTCTTTCAAACTGTGTAATTGGCTGCAACAGCAGTGAACGTCTCTTGCTTGTTCATAGGAAATTCACACCTGCAATGTTGTGATCTGCTTTGGGTCCCCTATTCAAGAGGTGATGGGAAAAACACTTGCAAAGTGCTAACAAAGTTGTCAGGGACTTACAGGACACAAGTGCTAAGAAGAAGATGGGAGAGTTGAGTTTATTTAACCTGGAAAATTTGATCCAAAGGAGAATCTAATTGCAGAACACTTGAAGGATTTTAAAAGGGATGGAGCCAAATTCAGCTCAGTAATAGTGGCTGGTGGTAAAACATTCAGCAATAGCCATAAAGTGCAGCTTGGGAGGTTGAGGTAGGATATTAGAAAACCCATTTTCACTGGGTGGGTGGTGCAGGCCTGGAATAGCTTGCCAAGAGAATTTCTGAAGTCTCTGAGGTTCTCAAAATTCAGCCAAGCAATGTGTGGCTGACATGATTTGCTGTCAGCAACAGCTCTGCTTGAGGTTGGATGTTGGATTAAGTCTCTCTGGAGGTCTGTTTCAGCCAAGGTTTCTATGATTTTTTCTTCAAAAGTGTATTGACCACACAGATATGACAGATGCTAACCAAGAACACTTCATTTTCCCACCTATCTCTAGTGGCTGTGTTAGGTAATGTTGGCAGAGTTTTATTTTGCTGTCAGTATGCCATAAAAGTCTTGTCCTTCATAAACAGAATCATAGGAAAAGCTACTGGATCTGAAGGGGTATCTGGAGGTCTAGTCCCATCTCCTCTCAAAGAGCTGTCTTCAAAAGAAGGTCAGATTGCTCTAGGTTATTCAGATTTTAAAAATCTTCAAACTTATAATCACAGAATCATAGAGTTATTAAGGTTAGAAAGGACATCTAAGAACAAGTCCAAGTGTTAACCCAGCACCACCATGTCCACCACTAAACCCTCTGCCCAAGTGATACATCCACACACCTTCTGAACATTTCCAGGGTTGGTAGTTCCACCATTTCCCTGGGCAGGCTATTCCAATGTCTGACCAACCTTTCAGTGAAAAATTTTTTCCTAATATCCAATCTAAACATTCCCCAGCACAACTTGAGGCCATTTCCCGTCAGGCTGTTCCAGTGTTTAACGCTTTCATTATGAAGAACATACTGCAATATATCTTGCTGTAACTTCTTCCTGCTGTCCATTTTCACTGTGTGTCTCTAGAGAGACATATCAATCACTCATCAGGACATAGGAGACTTCAGTAAATTCCCCCTTAGCTTTCTGTTTCCTGGTTGAATAAACCAAACACTGTCAGCCTTTTCCTATAAGTTGTATGCTCCAGATCCAATTCCACACCAACACTACAATGGCAAACTGCTGATTTCTGTTCTATTTGCTTTCCCCCAGGACCTTTCTTGCAAAGCTTCTTTCAAGCCAGTGTTTGAGTTGCAATCCTCTCCTACAGGTGATCAACAGTTCCCCCAAATGGTTGCAATTTGCAGTAATCCATAAACTTGCCAAATCCAGCAAGTTTATCTGCAATTTTTCTGTTCAACCATTCAGCCACAGCCCCTCATTCTGGCTGCAAGGACACCATGGGAGACTGTGAAAGGACTTGCTAGAGAAGGGCAAAAAACATCCTCTTCCATTCCCTCGTTCTCAGAGCCCAACGTCTCCTCCCAGAAAGCAATTAGGTCAGTACAGCAGGATTTAACCCTGGCAAATCCAATCTAGCTATTCCAAATCACCTTCATGTCCTTCATGCTCATGGAAATGGCTTCCTTGGAGACTTCCTACAGGCAAGAGTTGAACTGACTGACAGTCAATTCCCCCTTGATATTTTTCAGGTGGGAGAAACTATTACCCCTTTTACCCCTTTTTTTTTTAACCAATTCACTTGGAACCCCCAGTGGCCACAAACTTTAAAAGGTGATAGAAAGTGGCCTCAGAATGAAGCTGGCCAACTCCCACATCACCATACAAAACATGTACTATAGAATTAAATCTATAATTACATTTTCTAAGGGAGCTCAGAAATATCTTTCCCCTTAGCTAGAGCTTGTATAGAATTAAGTCAGCAGATTCAGAGGAGGGAAGCTCTTCCCCCTCCCCTTCCATATCACAATTCTTGAAGTATTATTTTCTAGCTATTACTATGAAATCAGGGAGGATATAAGGGCTAAAAATAAAACCAAAAGGATTTAATTAAAAAAAAAAAATCAGAACTTCAGAAATATATTGGGGAATGCAAAGTAGAAAAGGCTTTGGAGGGAGCAAGAAAAAAGTTCTCCTGGAAAATTTTCAGAAGCCAAATTGAAAGTGAGCAGCAAAATAAACTGACCCATGAAAACTCAAAGCTCTCTGCTGGCCTCCAGCAGACAACATGTCTCTCTTCATTAGAGGAGTAAGAGAGGAACAGATGAGCTGCCCTTGCTGCTCCTTTTGCATAGCTGCCAATGGTGCAGCAGACAAGTGTTCCTAAGTCTCCATGCTGCACAGAACTGAGATAAAAAAACAATTTCTTTTAATTTTCACTTTTTTTCCCCATTTTCTAAACATTTCTATTTTATTTTCCCCCCTTTCTGTGAAATTTGTTGATTTTCTTTTTCCCTGAATTGTTTTTTCATTGTGCTTCTCTTCATTATATTTATTTTTCATAGCCTTCCTGACATGCCCTTTGGTTATTCTGTAGTACCCAGAATATTCTGTGTACAGGGATATTCTGCAGTATGTCTGGCACAGCATTCCACCTCCTGGCTTGTCTTCTATTTTACAGTCTCCAGACATACAGAGTCATAGGGCACTAATGCAGATAAACTTTATTGCATGCCTGGAGCTCCACAGCATTAATGTAACACAAAAAAATAATAATGCACCTTGATGGTTAAGAAAATGTATTTCTTTTACTAGGGAAAATTATTGAGACAGTTTCCTAAGGCAACTTGCAAATTCATCAGTTGGAATACTTTGCAGTTAGCTAGCCAATCTGCAGCTCTGGGTAGTCAGAACTAGTGAAACAGCTCTGATTTTTTCTGCACAGTCTCTTTTCCTGTTTGTTCACAGAGCAGAAATCTCGGTTGGGTCCTCATTATCCTGTCTTGATTACTGCCCACGTTCCAAACAAATCAGCTTTTTTTTCCCACTTATTCACTCTGAACCATACCTTGAGACCAGTGTTTGTCAGAGCCACTGGGAGCAGGATTACCTATCCCCCTTCTATCTCCAGAGCTAAATCCCTCCAGGATAAAGTCTGAAGTTCATTCCTCACTCTCCTGCATTTGCTCACAGCCATCCTCACTTCCAGGCTCAGAGGAGTCGCTGTCCTGCTCCCTGAGCACTGCCAGGATTTATGAGAACAATCTCTCCTAATGCTTGGTGTCCCATTTTAACGCCAGCCTCAGAACCCCAGACCCACACTTTGAGAAACGTCCCTGTCACTGTCAATATCCTCCTTTTTGGGATTTGCTTTCAATTCCTGCTCTCTTACACATCAAACTTCAGGAGTGGACAGTTTATGTCAGACCTGCCAGGGCTCTTTCATTCAATGCAGCAGAAGTACATCAGGGCTGCTCTTGACATCAGCAGCATGTTAAATCTTCAGACACCTTCAGCTTGGTCTGTCATGCTAAGTATTCCCACAAACACCTGGGAGTCAGCTTTATTGCTTCCCCACCTTCTAAGATCTCCACTGTATGGTAATTGCAAAAAACAAGGCAACTGTTAAGCTTTGCCAGCACAACAGCCTCATTTTCCTGGCCAGAAGGCTTTTGTTTTGGAGAAAATGTGCAGTTTCTTCTCTCATACTGGGTTATAGATTCTTGTAGGGCAGGGAACCAGGCAGCCTCTGGCACATGAGAGAGTTGGGGCATCTGAACCAAAATGGTGCTAATATCCTCTGCATGTCACATTCCCTGACTCAGCAGGGAGATTCAGTCAATACTTGAGCTTGTGTGGAAAAATTTCTCCCGGATGCTCAGGTACAGGATGGATAAACACGGTTTGGCTGGGCAGCCATCCACAAAGCTGCTCACCCATCACAGCTCCGCTGCTCCCCTTGACTGCCCCAGAGCCATGAAAAGCACCAGACTGCAGAAAGCCTCAGCTGTTCCTTCACCAGAGCACCAGTCCCACCCCCTGTCCCTCCCAGGTCCCTGGTGGCTGTTAAAATCCTGCCTGCAGCCCTTCCTCCAACCTCCTCCCAGAGCACAAGCAGCCCATGGGACATTCAGGGAGAAATAAAGCTCAGAAGCTTCCTTTCTGTGCCCAGATCCCTGAGTATCTAAATCACTACGTGTGCTCTGAGCTTCTCCCTCTCAAAGGCTGTGACAGGAAGAACCTCCCATCCGTAATTCTCAGAGGAGCCAGGTCCAGACCATGGGGATGCAGGAGCCTGTTGTATTAGCAGTGCTAATGCCAGGTGCTAACACAGGGGAAGAACTGGAATTGGCAAACCTTTGCAGCAAGGGGTTTTCCTGCTAGTCAATGTATTAAATACCAGCTTTCCAAAGAAACAAATTACACTGCTGAATGCTGATAACATTAGACGCCAGGAGGAAACATTTGTTTTATAAATGGAAATTATTTCTTTGTTGCAAGAGAGATATAGTTGTGCTCCAGTCTCCTCTGATTCCTCAGGGAATCACTTGGGGTTGTTTCCATTTTCTGGTGACGCCGATTTCAGGTGATTCTGATTGTTTTTCATCTTCCCAGAAATATGTCTGCTAAGTTCTGTCATCCCCTTGATTTGCAGTTTTTTGGCATCACCACGCAGCAGCATGGTTTAATGAGAGAGTAGAGCTGGAGTTACCCACTGGCACATGCTCTCACTCCCTCTACAACCTCTCTTTAGATTGAATGAACTTCTGCTATGCTGGATATTAAATTGCTCTGATTTTTACACTTGGCCAATTCTATTATTCCTTCTCTTGCATTTTTTTTCAAAAAAGAGTTGGCCACTCTTTAAAGGTCTTACATTGTTTGCATGACATATAGGTTATATACTGTGCACAATGAATTTAGTGCACAGTATATCCAATCAAATATCCAATCAGGCCAGCAGAAACCAGTAACTGGGAGCTAGAATATATATAGTAAAACAGCCAGGAGTGCCAGTGTCATTAAAGAGAACCCTGGTGCCAGAACAGGGACCACAGCCAAGGGTGACAGTGCAGCCAGGAAATGTTCCCAGGCCATGAAACGGTGATAGAGTCACAAATATGAGCCCTTTGGTGTTTCTTTCTCCCCACTAGGAGTCTCCTTCCCCCATGGAAAAGTTGTAGGTCAAGTGTAAGAATGGCTGTGCAGGGAAATGCAGCAGGTGTGGGGAATTATGGGGTTTAGGTTTTGAAGCTGTGACATTCTGTAGTTCTGCTCTCCTGCAGCAGCTCTCACCTGCGACCTGCTGGGAGTGAGCATCCTGCCACTTAGAGCCACGTGAAAGGCACTGGGACAGTGTGAAGGACTCCGAGGAGCACAGATCAATAGATCAATGCTCAGCAGCAGCAGCAGCAGGGTGGAAGAGCTGGCTGCTCTCACCCACAGCACAGGCAGTGTTTTGCTGCCTCCTCAGAAGATGCCCAAAGCAAGACAAGGCTCTGCTCCCACCTGAACTAAACCTCACTAAACCTTTGCAGCACCCTAGACCCACGCTGAGCTTGCTGGTGCCCCTCAGCTCTGCACTCCTGTCCTTTCCCCAAACTTGCAGCAAGCCCTTCCTCTCTTCCTGGACCAAGTCTGCTGCCACAGCAAAAGTGAGTTTTGTCATCCTTTGGATATCATCCTAAGGCAGTTTATCTCATTCCTGCCTGCAGTGCTGAAAAGCCTTGAAATGGCTCCTCTCCAAAATGAAGCTAAAAGGGTATTTTCCTCTGCTGAGGAATGGAGAGAAAGATTACTGAATGGCTCCTGCAATTTGTGTGGGTTTTGGGGGTGGCTGCTTGCTGGGTGTACATTGGCCACAGTCTACTGCAAGGGCAAGGAATCTCTTTGCCTGTGAAAGAGACAGGCAGTATGACAGACTGGGCGTCCCTAAAATCAAATCCCACACATTAAAGCATTTGCTTGGTGACACAACTCAATACCTGAGCAGAGAGTCAAATGCTTTTGCTTCTTCAGTCAATTCTCTTCCCACTACATTGCACTCGATCTTATATAACAGCTCTTTAACTAGATAAAATCCACCCAAAATTTTTAGTTGAAGGAACAGAAAGATATACTGCATGGCAGATGAAATATTTTCTCAATCTTTAGAAAATTAATCTGAAGTACATTGTAAAATATTTTTTAGTAATTCTGAAAATGTCAAAACTACTCTTTCAACAATTTCTCCTTTTTTTTCTCTGTGTTTTTTTATGAAATTTCACTAGATTTCATGGAAAAAACAGCAAAATCAGTACTTTTTACCAGTCTTGCTCACCTTAGAGTTCTTCCACCTTCTCTAACACCCGATCAAGACAAAATGTGTTGTCTGCTGATTTCAATGTGGACTCCAGTTATCAAGCTCCCTGGAGCCAGTTTTTGAGGCCACGTATTTACAGTGCATACACATTCAGGTAGTATTTAAAGAATAACTTCATGGTGCTAAAAAATACCGAAGCAAAGCCATCACATTCCTGCTGTGTGGCAGACCAGTCTTGCAAGAAGGGCTGCTTCCAAGTGACACTGTGCATGAGGAATTGCAGATTATCACCTGACACAACTAATCAGGTTGGAAAATTGCTGCTACTATAATTGAGCAGTTCAATTGCAACTATTGTTGGAGTTCTCCCCCTGGTCTAAGAGGCAGAGGCAGAGGAGCAGTCAGATCCTTTTATTTGAAATGCTCCTAGCATGGAAAGCTGCAATGCTGCTGCTTTGTTTTCCAGAAATTAAAGCTGATCTTCACAGGAAAGATGTCACTTAAAGATGTGTGGAAATTTATCTATGAATCCAGAGGAGACTGTCAAAGTGAATATGTTTGAATCAGCCAGTACTGGGACTGATGTTTCACAGGCTTCCAGCTTTCCTTGCCTATTTATATTTTCTAAAAGCTAGGTATAAAACAATCTAGCAATAGAAACTTGTCGGGAATTTTTATTTGGTGGCACTCTGCTCTGGTGATTTCTTAACCATCTCTGGTTGTAAGGATCAGAGCAAATGAGAACCACAAACACTCTGAATCTGATGAACTACTTTGACAATTTAGCCAGGTCAGCCAACTTGTCATCACATCGCACACATCAAAGCATTACAGGGGTAGCCACCATCTAAAACTATTCTGCAGCTCTTCCTTGAAAAGCAGCTTGATAGTCTATCAGGACAACAAGCTTGTCTCCCCTGGCTCTGCAACACAAGCATAACCTCAGCCTTTCAAAGTACATGAAGCCCTATGCATGCAGTTAATTATAAATAGTGTTGAAATGGAAGCTTAAAAATGGAAGGTCGTGTTCCCTCCATCTGAACATTAAATCCCTTCAAGATCAGGCTGCCCTAGATAGAAGTGGCTGCGTTCAGCTGTGTGGTATCTGTATTACAAAATGTTCTTTGAAATGATCAGGTGGTGAAGGGAGTTTGACTTGTACTTTGCCACAGAGCCAAAGCAAAGAGGAAGGGTTAGGTACACAGCCTCTGTTAAGTGCTCAGCCAACAACACGACCCTGTTTGTCAGAGCTGCCTGGCCTCAGGGGTGTCTAACGGAGAGCTCGCTTTATCCCTCTGGAGATGAGCTTCCAGGGAAGGGCAAAGCCCAGGAATCATGGGGTATGATGCCTGTAGCCATTCAAATACACACGTTGAATTTGCTGGTATGCCAGAGACTACTGGTAGGATTTATCCCCCACTTTAAAATAATCTTCAATGACAAATGTAAAATATTGAGATTCAGAAGCCTTTGCTGGTTTTCCGTCATTGCAAATTGACTCTGGCCAGATCCTTTGCTTTTCCCCAAAGGCCAACAACCAGCAGAAAGCCACGCCAAGCCTGACTCCACACCGTCCTTGGGGATGTGCTGGCTCTGCTCCCCTCTGAAAGGGCTGTCAAGCTCTGGAATGGTCTGCCCAAGGAAGTGTTGGAGTCACCATCCCTAGAAGTGATCAAAAAATGACTGAACATGGCATTTAGTGCTACGGTTTAGCTGACATGGAGATGTTCACTCAAAGAACTCAATGATCTTGGAAGTCTTTTCCAATCTACCTGATTCTATGATTTACTTTCTGTCTGTGTTAACCTGGTCAGTGTTTGCTGTTTCTCACAGTCTTAACCTGCTAAAGACAAATCCTGCAAACCAACCCCAGCAAATGTTTGTGCAAATAACTTCTTGTCTGACTATTCCACAGCAACCAGGACTGTTGCCTCTCACAAGAAGCTCTTTGCACCAGCATTTCCTGGATTCTCTGAGCTCCTGAGGGGCCAGGGGTCTGCCCAGAGTCCACCTACACCTCGTATGGGAAACAACGCTAGACAGAGAGACTGAGGGTGCTGCCTGTCAGCTGGGCAGCACAGTCACTCTGTGGGGTGGTGAGAACAATCCTCTTCCTGAGATTGAGCCCAGTTCAACCCTGTTCAACCCATTCTTCCTCACTCCAGAAAAGCAGCCTCAATTACCTCTTGGGAGAGCTGAATAAAGAAGCTGCTGCTCTTGCTGCTTGTGGAGAAGGGAGATGGGTCTTGGTATGGCCACCTGAAATTGCAACCAAATATTTTTTTATTCACATTTGGGCTCTGGTTTCAATGAAAACAAAAAATGTGTCATTTCCTCTTCAGTTTACTCTTTGTGTTTTGTTTTTAAGCGTGGTGGTGTCCACTCAAGACCTTAGGTTGATTTGTGTTGCTGTACATATGCAGGATTACTTGGGGATATTTGGAGACTGTTTTTACCTTCAGCTGCGAAACCAGACTGTCCTGTATCTCTCCTTCCACTTTAAAAACACAAGAATAGCCCTTTCCAGCAGAAGCCTGTGTTTTTGGAAGCATTCAAGTCCCATCCAGAGAGTAATCAAGTGTGATCAGTGAAAAGCTCCATTGTCCCCTGTGCAAAGGTAACCCTCACCTCTTTGGCACAGAGCAACGCCAAGGCCTAAAGGAGTTAGTGAATATTCCCAAATACTGCCTTTTAAAAAATGGAAACAGCATGAAGTTCATTCCTGACACAAACCAGCCGAAAAGTAACTCCAAAACAGTGATGAAAATTTGTGATTTAGATTATGCAGGTACATGGGAATCAGTAGGATCAGATACCTTGGCAAGGAAAACCGGTGTTGACATCTTTTGCAAACCTATTTTTGCAACTTCTCCTCATATTCAACAGAAATTGGTGCAGTTCCCATCTTACAGTCTGATCAGAGAGGCAAGAAAAACTATAAAGGATTTTACTGACTGGTCCCCCAAGGGCTTGGATGAGCATCAGTTCTACTTGGGCAAGCACATCTTGCAGAGTCAGAGCTCTGATTTTTGGACCTCATTGGCTGTTTAGCTTTACTCTCTCCACTTTCTGCTTTTGGCTAAAATTGTAGTATATGCTTGTCATCAAAAATTCCCGCACCATATTCATCTGATAAGAATTCAAACAATAAAGAAGGTGCCAAGAAATTGATCTAGCACTCTGGCAAAAATCAGAGTGGTGGGAATTGATGAAATTCAAGCTTAATCCTTCCCTCTTTGAGTCTCACTGTCATATCAAGGCCACTGGGGGTTGTTACATGGACTGGCTAGTTGTCATTTTAGGCTGGATGAAGTTTATGAGAAGAGATTAATAAGTATCTATTGATTTTATCTAAGCAAAGACAACTACAGTACTCTCATTCTATTCTTTCCAGTGGCGCATGGATTTTATGACAATATGTGTTAACTGGTATAGGCAGTTTTCTTAAATCAAGATAACAGTAGATCCTTAGTTAAAAGCTGATATTCCCTGGATTTTGCTGCAAGAGGCCTGATATTTGAAAAACCTTCGTGTAAAAATTCTCAAGAGAGAAAGGACGATTAAAACCAAACCCATGCACAAGGGAATCAACATAACATAAGAACATCCAGTTCAATTTTGGGGTTTTTTGTCAGCTCCTAAATTGCCTGTCTTCATTCCATTTCCTACCCCGTTTCCCATCAGACACTGTGAGCTTGCACTCAACAGGAAGATGAGACCAGAGGTAATTCCAGGACACTCGAGGTGTCTTCTGCTCAGTCCTTCAGTGCCATCCAGCCTGAAGATGTTTGTGTCATCAGAGGCCTGGAAGAATGTGCAGATGCCTACAATTTCCTGTGCCCAAAGACCGGTGACTGAAAATGACAGTGGTAATGATATCCTGGCAATCAGAGCCGAGAATGAGTCACCTGCTGGTTTTAAATGGGACAAAGAAAACAAATTGTATTTCAATTCTGCAGGTGCTGCATATTGCACTGGGGTAAAAATGTAAAAAGATTCATTTATTTTTTGTGGTTTGTTGATACTTCTGGAAAGTAGAAGCTCAAGCAAAAAAAAACTAAAACCAACTTTGGTGGAACTGAAAAAAACCCTTCTCATAATTTTTGCTGAATTTCAAGGCAAAATACAGAAATAAATATATTTTGAATTCTACAATCATTTCAGTTTTGGACATTTCTCCAATTTTAAATCCAAAGAAATCTGAACATTTATATAATTTCAGATCAAGACTTTTTGGCCATTGTTGTTGCAGAAAGGTGACTATTTTCTAATTACATTACCAGTTGTTTTGGGAACTGAGAATTTGGAAAACTTTATGCAATATTATGAAATCTGTTTTTTGGGGGGAAAGGAAGAAAGTGAATCTGAAATGTTTTTTACAGTTTCACATCTGGGACATATGTGATATATTAAGATTCCCCGTGACTCAGGTTACAAATCCCCCTTCTATTGTAATCACTTGAATTTAATAGTAAACCTATGCCTCAAATATAATGTTTTCGTAAAATAGCACTTCGGCTCAAGGGAAGCTGTCTTCATTCTGTGTGTGTTCCTGCAGGCAGAAGTTATTAACTTCTGTTTTCCATAAAGTCAAAGTACCCAAAATATTGAGGACAGCACACAGCAAATAGCTTTGTTCAGGCAGTGCTCTGAGGAGTCCCAGGATCCATCCTGTGCCATAATCCCAAAAGGACAAGACAAAAAAGTGATAGCTCATGCTCTTTAATTCTCAGATCCCTGATTCAGTGACTGTTAGAGCAGCAAAAATAGCAGCTCTTGTACACGTATTCTAAGCGCAGGTCAGGAATTGCAGTTGAAATTGTTGCAGGGAGATGTTTGTAATGCGCAAAAGTCTGTCTAGCCCATGCCATTATCTCTGGGATTGCAGAGGTATTACTAACACTTCAAAAATATTCCGTAAGAATATTTTACAAAAACACTAAAAACATTGGATAATCCTTGTAGGGCTCTGAGGAGCAAATTCTTCCCCCATCCAGAGCTGAAAAGGTGCTACTGTCTTACTCATGATCAGAATAGCTGGAATAGAATTTTAGCACCAATGAAATGTGCCATCAGCATTGTAATTCACGCTCAAAAGGAGCTCTCACTCAGATGTCTCAGCATTTCACAAGCGATCCTTGTTGAGGATCTCTGCATGGCATTGTGTGTGTTTCATGGAGTGCAGGGCAAATCTGAATGTCTGGAACCTGCCATGTGAGATTTTGTCTCTCTTGAGAGAGAAGCTCTCGCAGGCTCCAGGTGTGGCAGCACCGATGTGGCTGTGAGACCTCACAGCAGCACCAGGCTGCACATCCAGCACCAGGACAGGCTTACCTGCGTCTGAGGGATCCTGTCACTGCAGTAACTAAAGAGATCCTGCGGGAAGAAGGGCAGGAGAAGAGGCTGGAACCCTCTAGAAGAGCTGTCACACTGCTGAGTTCTGCTCTTGGGCAAGCAGAGCACACACTGAAGGCAGGAGAATATTTTAAGGGACTGGCACTTCATATTGCTGCAGAAATTAAATCCAGGCTAGCTCACCGAGTTCTGCAGGAGAATATCTTTAGAAAATTTCCTATAAATGTTTAATCATTTCATCTTGGATGGCATTTAATTAGCAATCTAATTACCTTTTTTGTATTTGTCGCTCGCAGAGGCTCTTGGCACCTTCTGCAGAAGGGCAGGAGATCACGGTGTACAAGGGGAATTCCTGGGCTGGGAAAGCCCAGGGGAGTGCCAAGACCCTCCAGGAGCTGGCAGCTCTCACCAGAGCAGCTGATGTGGCTTTGGGGGCCAAGGCTAATGGTATCCATCCCCAAATCCTGCCAGGGGCAGCCCTGGGCAGTGACACAGGACCAGTGCCTGAGCCAAGGCTCAGGATGGCAGCTTGTGTGGCCACTGAGGCAGGAGGATGGGCAAGGAGGACAACTTTTCGATGAAGGGACATTCCACTGACTGAGTGGAGAGACTTGAAGTCACATAACTCAGCAACTGGGCACCTCTGTGTGTGTGACCACCTGTCAGGCCAGGGTCATTCACCTGCCATCCCCTCCCAGCAGGGCAGGGAGCACTTATCAGAGGACAAAGGCTGCTGTTCTGCCCCGGAGTGGCCAATTCCTCCCCACAGATGGAGCTGCTGAAGGCAGAGATGTCACCAGAGTGCCCTGGCAGACAAAGGGAACAGCCATGTCCTGGGGCACAGCCAGCACAGCCTTGCTGGCCAGACAAGGGAGGGCATTGTCCTGCCTCACTTCGAGCCCTGGGTGCAGTTTTGGCTGCCACGACATAAGAAGGAGATAAAGCTATTAGACAGCATGAAATGGAGAGCTACAAAGGTGATAAAGGCTCTGGAGGGGAAGCCTTAAGAGAAATGGCTGAGGGCACTTGGTCTGCCCAGACTGGAGAAGAGACTCAAGTCAGGTCTCATTGTGGTCTTCATCATCCCCATGAGTGGAAGAGGAGGGGCAGGTGCTGATCTCTTCTTTGTGGTGACAGTGACAGGACCCGAGGGAATGGCCTGAAGTTGTGTCAGGGGAGGTTTAGGATGGATATTAGGAGAAGATTTTTCACCCAGAGGGTGGTTGGGCACTGGAACAGCTCCCCAGGGAAGAGGTCACAGCACCAAGCCTGACAGAGCTCAGGAAGCACTTGGACACACTGAGTGTGTGACAATCCATGGTGAGATTCTTGGAGATTCTGTGATTCCATCCTGTGCCAGGCCAGAAGATGGACTTAGTAATCCTTGTGGATCCCTTCCCACTCAGGATATTCCGTGATTCAGTGCAGAGCTCAGGCTGCAGAAGGGTCTGGACCTTTCTCCTGGGGCAGGGACAGGCAGCAGACCTGGCTGCAAAGGTGTGCCCAGGTGGAGACACCTTGCTGGACCCACCTGGTGTACTCAGTCCATTGGCTTCTTCCACTCTTTTGACAGAATTCACTCAGTCTAAGATACAAACCTGCTGAAGGTGTTCAAAGTAACTAGCAACTCTCAGAAAAACATGAAAAGGCAGAAATTCAGCAATTAAACAATTTTTAATGAACCACAGAGGTGTTTAAATGGGTTTAATTAATTGGCATTTAAATTGATTTAATGATTGACATTTAAAATGAGGAAGTGAATAGATAATCGAGAGTGTCCTCTCCCCCTTTCATCATTTAGTACTGACGAGAAACTTCAAAAACATCTGTTATTTACTTACATATCAGAGCAGAACAAATATCTTAGAAGTTCATACATCTGCTACCAGTTTCCCTTTCACAGTTCAAGTGCTTTGTCCATGCTAAATGCAAATTATTTTGAGAATTGTCCTATTGATAAGAGAGGCTGCATCATTCGGTGCTTTATGATAGAAAACAAACTTCCTAAAATGGCCAGCAAGAGGTTAGTATGACATTTATTAACCAGACAATTCCTGAAGGAGGTAATCTTTGCTACATTAGCAGGAGAATCTCTTTTGTTCTGTTGTCTCCTGCTCATTTTATCCCCTACAACAGCCTTTTCTCAGACTCTGATGAGTGTGCTGTTCAGTAGACAGAAATAATTGGGGTTTAGTTATTTGGGGGTGAATACTGAAATAACTTGCAACTCTACATGTGTGAGACTGGATCTAGAAAAAAAAACTAGAATTAATCATAAAGTCTCTTTTGCTGCCTTTCAGTGACTACATTGATTCAATGTTGGATTAAAAAGGAAAAAAATGGGCATGGGGGCACAGGACTGGCAATTAATCCAGGATTTTGGGTATTTTAGTGTAGCAGTGAACATATTATTTGTGTGTTGCTCTGTCATATTTAATCAATCTTCTGTCTTTTGGTGCTCTGGGAAGAGAGAGTTTGGGACTCAAAGTGATGAAGCAGTTTTCTGATGGAATATTTTATGGGAAAAGACTGGCAGTATTGGAAAAATGTACTCCAAAACATTTTAGCAAGACCCAGGCACTGGGGTGATCAAATCAGGTCTCCAGTAGGACATCTGATACCTGAGGAGAGACTGCCATGTATATCCTATTTATAACACGGTACTTTCTACTTCCTCTAAATGGGAATGTACTGCCTGTGCAAATTACTCAGTGCCTGGAGGCCAGAGAAAATAGCACCAAAACCTCTGCTTCCTAAAGGGTTGGAAATTACCTTATTTGCTTTCCAAGGCTTTAGGAACCTGAGAGAGAGCTCTGAAATACATAAGGACATAACATATTGGCTTCAGCAGCTTCTCATCTGCCCTGTGCCAATGCCTAAATACATCCCAGAATGACCAATCCTGTATCAACATTGCTGGCAATACCCTTATGTAGGAATAAAGTCCCAGCACCGCTGTATTTTCTGCTTCCAGACAGAAGGAAGGCAAATTTTGCTCAAGAGTTAACACCACCGTTGATCTAAAAGCAGGTCTGCTACCTCATTGCAATTCAGGTGCAAAGCCTGACAAAGGCTTTGTTCTCTTGGATATTGCTGTGTCCCACGAGCTATTTGCAAACCCCACAATGATAAGCAGTAATGAGAGGAAAGAATGGAATCAGCATCGTTGGGTCTGCCTAGTAACGAGCCAGGAGACATTTTGAATGTAAGCCATGTGTTTAAATTTGAAAACTGCATAAAATGAAAAATGGGGGGGAAAGAAGGAAGAAACTAGACCAGACAGATCAAGATCAAATTCCCCAACATTTGAAGTTTTGCTCGTGCTAGTGGGTTTTATACACAGATTAATTTAGTTGTCTGAAAAAGAGACTTCAAAGACTATACAGCAGCAAAATATGGTGGTAGCTGTGCTTTTCTTGTTAATTCCTGGAGCTTGACAAATCTGGTTTCTGTTTCAATGCTTTCAAAGACATTTTTTTGGGTTTTTTTATTTACCATATTTCACTGATAATTATTTCATGCAGTAACTTTTATACAAGTGGTTGCTGGATGATTATGCTCCAGGTGTCTATTAAAGTTGATGAATGTATTTTGGTATTAACATTCTGTAGCATGTAAAACAGTTGCAAAAGGACAGATGGCCTCTTGTAATTACTATTTCTGTTAATTATTTATATTCCTCTTTTGTCTAGAACTCCAAAGAAATGAGAAGATTGCTATGTGAGGTGCTGTTTATTCCCAGTGAATGGGATGACTCCTGGACAAGGGAGGAGCAACTTGATAGGTAAGAGGGAGAAAAAAAAATTATTTTCTGTTATTGTACAGATAAGGTACTAAGGAATAAACATGAGAAGACCTTGGCTATGTTTCTACTAGCAAACAAAACAGCAGATTTTCTCCTAAATCTGAGATAAAATGCATGTGCTTTTTTCTGTCCTGTGTGACCCAGGATGAGTAAGGTGCAGGAAAAACTACAAAACCCCAGATACATGCAAAAAACAAAATTATTTTCATTACCTTGCCAAACAGGGGATCCCCAAAGCAGCAGAAGCACAAAAGTGAGGATGCAGACACCATGGAGCTTGATCCATGCTGGAAGATCAACAAACCTGCTGTTTTCACCTGTATTCCAGGTATCCACACAGTAATTTATTACTGGGCTTTGTTTTTCCCACAGCAGGGAAGGAATCACAAGCATGCTTGATAGGTTGCCTCTAAGTCTGTCAGAAGCCTGTATTATCTAAACACAGATGTTCTACTTGTCCAACACACAAGGCCAAACAACAATTAGGATAATATATGTGCATTGAAGAACTAATGCAACCAGACCTTTACTTTCTGTTTAGAGCTAGCAACAGCACTGAAATCAGTATTTTGTGTGGTTCTGAAGAAGATGAGATGATCCCAGATGTAAATTTGTTAAGGCAAGTTAGGCATGCAAACTTCATCAAAGAAATATTTTTGAAAATATACATTTGGGAAAATAAATGTGTTCTATTTAGACACTGCAATTGGACCAATTATCTGACCTCTTTTCTGCAATAGCTGCATTCAAAATGTTTTAAGAAGTAATTTTTAGAGTTTTGACCAAAAAGATGACCTTTTAGCTTTTTCTTGGAACTTGGATTAGTAATGGAGAGAACATCTCCGAGGATGGAGATCCCAGATCCTCTGCAGGTACCTCTGATAAAGTTCTGATCACTCTCATGGTAAAAAATAATTTCCTTATATTCTGTTTGAATTTCACATGTTGCAGATTGGATCCACAGCTTCTCATCCTGTCACTGCACACTTCTCTGAAAAGTCTCTTGGTCTTCTCTGTATCCTCCAGTCAGAGAGATGCAGCAAAAAAGTCATCCCCGAAGCTTTCTTTTTTTTTTCCTTCACACAAAACAAACTCGCTTTCCTCTGCTTCTTCTTTTACATCTGGTACTGCTGCTCCCGTCCAGCTTGAGGGCTCATCTACACTGACTCCATCCAGTGAGTCCCCTGCTCCTGGGCTCAGAGCAGCATCTCCATGCCTGCCTTTCCCTGGAGAGCTCAGGCTCCCCAGCTGTGTGTAACAAGTGCTGACTTCAAGAGAAGGATGCCTTAACTTGCCATGATGGCTCAATTCTGGCTGATGCAGCCCAGGATGGTGCTGCCTCTTTATTACAAGGGCACATTGCTGGTCTCTGCTCAGCCCGTGCTCCATCAGGACCTTCAGGTGCTCTTCAAAGCTGCTTCTCAGAAGCCCCAATCCCCTTCTGGTGCTGGGGTTGCTTTGTCCCAGGGGTAGGACTTTGCTTTTACCTTTGCCAAACTTCATGATGCTCCTGACAGTCCTCATCTCCAGCCTGGCAAGGTCTCCTTGAACAGCAAACATCTTCTGCAAACATGCTGAGAGAGAACTCTGGCGCATCATCCAACCCATTAGTAAAGCTGTTGAGCAGTAAATATTGGCCCCAGTATGGATCACTACAGGATGTCACCAGGAAGCAGCCACCAGCTGGACTTAGCACTTCCAATCACTTGCTGTTTAACACTTTTCCTTTTCTAGTTATATCAATTCGGTTCTGAATAAGGAAAAAATGAAAAGAATACATTTCATTATAATAACATAACATACATTAATAAAATGATCAAAAATATATCCATAGCAATTAGTGACCAGCTCTGAACTGAAGAAGAAAACTGATATTAATAATGTTTATGTTGGGTTCTGTTTCCAGTGCCTCTGCTGCTAGGACAGCCTTGGATTAATTACACTTTGGGTATTTTTCCACTTATAATGATAAAACTTTTGAGATAACTAATTAACTAATATTATTGACAATACCAGTACACTATAGCTGTTGTAATACCTATTACTAGTCTACAACTACTCTTTAACTAGTTCTATAAATTCAGCCAGCTCAGACTAAACTGAGTTAGTGAAGGAAGCCAAATAATCTACTAGGATGGTCCATTTCTGTCTGTGAATTCCTCTGGAGTTTGCTCTCAGTTAGAAAACAGTTTCAGAGTATGTGAATTGAGCATCAGGATTTCAGAGCAGTTCTGTAAATACGGAGCAGTAATGTTTCTCAACATTTGCTTATGCTGAACCAATACATTGTTTGGTTTGGGGCTTTTTTCTTTTCCCATTATTATCCTTATTTGAATGGTATAGGGAGATCACAAGAGAAAGGCACCCTGCTGAGTTATTGCATAACCTTAAGAAAATGATCTGTCCTTGTCTGGACAGAAGAGGGCTGATAACAAAAACCCTTCCCAGGAAATATTCTGGCACATTCCTAAATATATCACAAGGGTGAACATTTGCCATCCATAAAGTTAACTACATCTATAAATCATTTATAACACCTAGGCTCTAAGGGGTGGGTGTGCATTCTCTCCACCACCTTAAAAGCTCTGCTTGTGGTACAAATTATGACATAATTATAAACACAGAATAAAATTCTGGTGCAAACACGTCTGTTTTCCTCCAGCAGAGCAGCAGAAAGCAGCCAGGAGCAGCAGCAGTGGTGCTGCTGGTAGCAGATTTCTTGTTGAGACATCATCCCTTGATCATGCTTGATGTCATTCCCATTATATCTGACTTCTATCACTGCTCTGGGCCAGAACCAGACACCTGCAGCAACAACCAAATATCCCACTAATGTGAGACAAAATTCATTTTATCAAACTCTGTGCTGTCCCACGGCATCTTTCCCTACTTTTTGCTATTTGCTGCCTCTGAGTTAAGACATTAGGGGATGTCTTTTGGAATGGAACATCTGATTACAGGAATTTTCAAAGCAAGAGTGAAGCAGTATCAGCCATGTCATGCTGCTGCCTGTGTGAACTCCTTTTAAGTGAACTCCATTACAGATCCCAAAGGGCACTTTCCTGCCTCTCTTGCCTCCTTACTCTGTTCCTCTCCTCTCTTTCTCCAGTGCTCTGTCACTTCTGTTTCATGCCACATTTATTATATTTCTTTTAGAAGCACTGTCTGCTCAGGTGGAGAAATGTAGTCACTGTTCTCTCCACTATTAATTTTAATTCATCTTTAATGCTTACACAATTCCTCCCTTGAATGGTTTAGCCTAAATGTCTATTTTCCTTTGCATCAAAGACCTTCCTTAAATCCATTCCCATACTTAATAATCTTGTTGCATTTTCTTCTGGCTTTATAATGAAGGTATTTTCTGGAAAATGAAGACAACAAACCTCGAAAAGTTGCTGTCTTCATCTCAGTCTCTTAGGTTGGTTCTCTTTACACAGGTTGACATTTAAAATGTATGCCTATATGTTGTATGCACACACAGACAAACATATATTTCTGAAACACAGGAGTGAAAATGCTGCCTGAACATAGCAGGGTTAGAAATCCAACACATCGTAGGTCTGACCTAGTAAGCCAAAAGTAACCAATTATTTCAGATTTAAGTGGGGTTTGTTTTTTTTTTTTTTTTCCATCAACACACTTGATGGATTGATTATTTTTAGGAATAGTCTTTCTTGGTTAACTTTAATTCAAGTTTTTGGAAATTCCATGGTGTTATGGAGAGCTTTGGGGTCCACTAAGGGAAAGATTTGTGAATTGAAAGAGGATGATAACTCAGCATCATGTACAAGGCAACCCTATTGCTTAGACATGCTAGGGGTGTGCTAGGAACAGAAGAAGGAGAAAAATTGCTGAGTGAAATTCCAGGTGGGAGGCTGGAAGAATATCAAGACAGCATTAGACTGCAGTCCATCTCCTTTAAACTGTGTGACTATAAAGGCTACTTTCTGGATATACTTAATTGCTGAACTGGACTGAAGATAATAAAAGCATATGCTTGCCCCCCGGGGAAAAAAAGACTCTTTCAGGTGTACCAGTCCCAGGAATCAAACACTGAAGGGTCTGTTATCATGTGCAAGAGAATTTCAGAAAGATCACATCCATCTTTGAAAGATTAATCTGTCTGTAGTTGGTAAGTTCAGAATTCACCCACCTCTACAGGGGCAGCAATCATTGTGCCCACTTTTCACAGACAGGCTGCACTGGAACAGAAAATAAATGAATTTACCCACTTCTTTCAATAGGGAATGACATTTTCCTATTAACCAGTGTTCTGGGGCTTTCAGCTGCCGGAGGTACCTAGCCAGCATATTACACAACACTGATATAAATGTTTTACTTCAGAAATTAGTGCCAGTAGAATTCTGTACAATATTTAGACCAGGCAATGGAAGAGAAGGGCAGTTAAATAAGATGCTTAAGTCATTAAATGTTCCCGTTATAAATATTTATCTTTGGAAACTGAACACACTGCTATTCCCTGAATGTCATCAGCTATTAATTGTATAATCTGTGATTGTAAACACACTTCTGTTGTTTCCTGTGCATTTTGGACTCTAAAGGCTGAGAACAGTTGAAAAGCAGTCAAAATTTATTTCCAAATAGCTTATTCACTAGACAGATTTCCTTAATAGCTTTTTCCTTGGAAGGATTTGAAATTGCACCATATCATACGTCGAAGCAACCGTCTCAGAGATGAATTTGAAACATTGAAAATGAAGGGGACTCCAGTAAGTCTTCCCTAACTCAGGGATGGGTGATCTTGCTGTATAAATTTCCTAAGTAACCACATACGGGCATAAAAACCTCCATTTCAAGCAATACTAAATGTCCATTTTTAGCAGCATCCTGTCAACAACAGCAACTGCAAGCAAATACATGCTGTATGAGGGTATAACAAAAATCTAAGTAAATTATAGTTTCCCCTTAGTCTGCCAGCTAAGGGCCCTCCAGCAGCATTTCTGTGCCATATAAGCTATGCTGGAGATAATATGGTCGTCCTTAATAAAAATAAATGTGAATTATTAGTCCAGTGGTGAGGCTGGTTGTTTTCACTCAATTTTGTGGTCTTTCCATCCCTCAGCCTTTCTTTACATGACAGTAGCATTGGCCCCCAGCTACACCGGGATAAATGATTTTTCTCAAGCCACATGAATCCCATCATAGAGGATTCCTGAACCTGCACCATGTAATAACAGGGGACTAAGTCATGGAAGTGAATTCTTGTATGCAACAGAACACTGTGGGTGCTTTACCAGGCACCTTACAGCATGAGGTGAATGTCCTTTAGAACTTTCCACACTCAGTGCTCTGCCATGGCAGTCTCCTGGCTGCCAGGTAAAACTGGTAATATTTACTTAAATTTAAACAGCAGTACCTGTGGTATACACATTCCTAATGGGACTGCCAAATTGGATGATCCCATGGAGAGGATAAAATCAGTTGCAGCATCTAGCAGAGAACTAAGGGCAGAATTAGAATATGGTTGGTTGAATAAAACACTGAAAGGACTTGGGTTTTCTCTGGTTGGTTGGCCTCCCTCTTGCAAAGAATAATTGTGATTGTAGTGATAATTGGGATAATGATACTTGCTTTAACTTGTGTAAAAAATACGATTGTAAATGGAACACAAGGAGCAAATGTGATCTTTGTAAAGAAGCAAAGTGAGGCTTAGGAAGGCTGGAGACAAAAACAAGCTTCTAAAGCCTCAAAGGGGGAAAATGTTGCCAGATGAAGGACTATTAGCCCAGCTAGTGGAACATGAAATGCTTATTCTGTAGGGTCATGTTAAACATTAAACAAAGAAAGGAACAAGAAAGTGCACTTGGTTAAGCAGGTGTCTCACAAAACAATGACCAAGACTCCTTATGCCAGCTCAGCCCAATATTTGGGAAGTGACACCAAGTTCATGGAGAACTTTGGGGTTGATGACCACCGAGGACCACCAGGAGGACCCTGTGAAAAGAGAATGCATGGGCAAAGGGGAGGGAAAATATGTTAATAACTTCTGGGAAATGATTATTATATGCATGTTTCTTCTGGGAAAACCTATGAATATGGATGTAAAATATAGTATTTCAACAGGAGCTTTTCCTGTACTTGGCATGTACAATAGATAGAAATATCCCTGGGCTATAATGAAGAATTCCTGCCCCTAAATGCTATGTTGGCGTTAAGGAGTTTATTCTGCCAATTTCAGTAACACCTTAATACCACATCTGCACATCTTTTAAGTATCTCTAGAGATGGTGACTTATTCACTTCCCTTCACAGCCTCTTCCAGTGTTTGACAACCCATTTGGTGAAGACTTTTTTCCCAATATCCAGTCTAACCTTCCTCTGGCACAACATGAAACAATTTCCTCTTATCCAATTACTCACTACACGCTCCCTTCAGTAGCTGTAGAGTGAGAAGGTTCCCCCTGAGCCTCCTTTTCTCCAGGTTCAACACCCCCAACTCCCTCAGCTGCATCTCTTCAGACTTGTGCTCCAGAGCCTTCACCAGTTTTGTTGCTCTTTGGATGGGATGACCACAGGTTTCTGGAGCAGGGAGACAAGCAACCACTCTCTGCTTTAGGTTTGAGAGGCACAAGTACAGTCAGCAGTAGGTGCAAAATGATGGGGAGAGCTTGAAGTGAGGGCCAAAACCTCAATCTTAAGCTCCACTCAAGCTTGGAAGGTCCGTGGAAGGAGAAGAGAGAAAGTCAAGTGTCAGACAGATGTGTTTTCTTTCCAGTAGTGGGATCCCAATGTGCCTCCAATTGAATCCTTAACTAGTTCACTTTCCTAATGTTCAGGACTTTCAGGGTGCATTTATATCTTTAAATGACTTCTCAGCTACAAAAGAATCATGTAACCTGGAAGTTAATCAGTCACATCCCAGCAGTGCAATTCTGTATAGAGCAGTCAAGTCCAGGAAACTTTGTCAGTGAACAGCACATGGAATCCTGATGCTTCCCTCTCCTACCCTCTAATTGCTGCTTTATCAATTGCATCTACTCCCCTCACTGATACAACTGCCCTATTAATTAATATTTTACTTGGAACTGACTTCTTTGTGAAGGTGACAATGTCTGTGTGTGTTTCTGTGTCTGCTTATCAGAGAACAGCAATGATAGTGGAGCATTGCTGAATGCTGGCTCAGTACACTAGCTGTATTTGAAAAAAAATAAACAACCAGATTTTCACATCTACAGAAACACTTTTTCTGATAATTTTGTTTGAACAGTCTCATCCTTTACCTTTATTTGTTAAAAAAATAGCAGTCTGTTTCTAATTAAAAGGGCTTTTGTAAACAAACACCAAAACTTTTAATTTCCGAAGCAACTAAAATGTTAACATTTGATGTTTTGTGGTTTTTTTCTCTTGATTTTTGAAATAAGGTATCATCAAAATCAATGGGGCTTGGTGGAAAATATTGGAAGTATTAATTAAAGTCTCTGGAAAATATCAATGAGCCAGATAAATCACACTCAGTGTCCTGAAAGAAATAACTGATTATAGAAATGTGTGTACAGCATTCCTATTAAAAAAAAAAACCAAACTAAATCTGTTACTGCCTGCTGTTAAAATCTGGTGAGTAGCTTTTCAGATAGCAAAGGTTCCTGCAGTTTTCAGTTTCTCTGTTCTGTGCTGCACAGCTCTTTACTTAGCACTAAATTTGCCTATAATGATCCCGCTTGTGTATAATTACTATTCATGTGCACTCTCTGTGCTTTGTCATCACTCCTAAGGATTGAATAACATCTCTTAGGATAAGGAATAAAGTAGAAGGAATAAAATTGTTCTGTCAGTTGGAGGTATGCCATGGCTCACATGAATGTCACTTGGTGCTGCCAGAAAATCTGGAAGTTGAACCTTATCCCCACTCCCTCTCTCTCCCCTGAATTGATTTCTCACAAGTCTTGCTCTCGAGTTTTTCATCTTTGGGTTTTGAAATCATTAGAGCAATGTTGGCATTGCTTCCAGGACAAGGTCAGGAAAACCTCAAGGTCTTTCTCTGAAAGCCTGGTTGGGGCTGTTGAAGGTCTGCTGTGTGCAGCCTATGAGCTGAGCTTCCACACAACATTAAAATATCATCACATCAGGCAGCTGAAATCTCATATTTGCACATGGAAGGGCACTCAGCACTATTGGAAACTGCTACCCCAACTACATAAATCAGACTTGTTCTGTGCTGAAATCCAAGCTAAAATATATATGGTGCTAACAGCTGCCCTCGTTACAAAAGGAATATGCATTTATACTTCATTGAGGCTGAAATCACCCCTCAGATGGTCATGAAATATTACTAGAGATGTTGTTTGGTGGTGAATTTGGCAGTGCTGGGGTAAAGGTGGGACTCAATGGGCTTGGAGGTCTTTTTCAATCTTAATGATCCCATGATTCTAGATACTGAAAGCTTAGATTTCGTTAGATAAGCACTTGGACATTCCAGAATTTTCGATCTTGCTCAAAATATTAGGAAGTTTCTCTTGAAAAAATTGCTTTGAAAAATGAACGTACAGGATCCACTATGACATTTCTGATTTTTTTTTTTTCTCATTTTTGGAGACCCTTATGAAAAAGACCAAATTTGTAAATTCTTATGTGGTAACTTCTTGTATTTGAGAAGTGGGAGTCTCCTTTCCTTTTCCAGCTGGCAGACCATGCTAGTTTTCCAGCACAGCTTGTACTGAAAGACTGGAAGGTGGAAAGACCATTTGATTCCTCCCCAAAGATATCTCAGATAGGGAAGGTGCATAATCCTCTTGCATTGCCTGCAGAGGGAACCTTTGAGTGCACAACTAATTTTTGGACATCCAAAACTCAGAGGCATGAATGTCACTCAAGGAAACCAAAGGAACTGGAATACCTCTGTGAGTAAAACTTAACTTAGATAAAGAGCTGCAGTGTTAAATCCACACCATATTTTCCCCATCAAAATTAGATTTAAAATGCCTAAGTGATCTGGAGGGTGAGGTCAGAAACAAAGAGGTTGCAGGTGGGGAAAGAAATATCAGGCATCAATAGAATTCTCATATTTTAGTGTAAGGAGGAAAGAAACATATGAGGGAAAAACCTGACATATCTCAGAGATTTCAGTTATTACAAGAGGAGAAGTCTATCTTTTCATCTCCTGAAAAGAGTTTGCTTGGTTCTTTCTTTTCTCTTAGGAAAAAAAATAAAAAAGGAAAAAATATTTTTAAAAAAAGAAAGGCAAATATTTTTCAGTCTGACATGAGACTGCCCTCTGACTAAATTGGTTTTGGAGTTCCTCATCAAAATATTCTGGGAAACTTTTATACAGATGCAACATATATTAGAAATGTCAGAATACCATCTGTGAGCAGAAAAGAAAGAACAGCATGGGAACAGAAAGGAAATATCAGTGGGTTTTATTTTTAAATTAGGACGCCAATACTCTGATTTCTAAAATTCAATCAAAGCATGTGTGTTGGAGGTAAAGGAGATGCTGCACCTCATAAGTAAATGCTTTGTGCTATCAGCAGCTTTACAAAGAGGTTCATGGGGTGCTGGGGATTTTTTTTAATCCTAAATTTTATATCAACATGAAAACAAATACCATGAACTCTCACCAAAATACATGAACTAACTTGTTTCCCAGTCCTAACTTTAATGATTGTCTCTTGCTTGAGAACTTAATTCACAATGGTAATTCAAAAATCATTCTGCACATCTGACATACTCTGATAATTTTCAGAATTAGAATATAGAAGCAGCATCCTCACTGCAGGCCAAGTATTTAAACTGTAAATGTCCAGAAGAGGCCCCAGGAGTGATTAAACCCAGGATCTTCATTGATCTGATTTCTTCATTGCCAGAGAGCTAGAGAAGAAAATCCATCTTTATGTTGACAGCGTGGTCTTCAGCCTGAGGCAGCCCCAGTCCCTAAAAAAATAAAAACAGACAAACAAATAATAACAAAAAAAAATAGCTAATTCCATGCTGTAAGGAAATTCTGTCCATCCACAGAAAACAGTAGATCAATTTCAGATTTCAAGACTGAAAATCATCTTTATTTCAAACCACTGCAATGGGTGGGTAAATACTGAAACAATCAGTGAAGAGAAATAAAAACTGATTTTTACAACATATTCCAAATATTTGGTTTAAGTTTGACTTTCCTGTAATGCAAGTGAAAAATCTGAATTAGTAATTTTGAAATGAAGCAATAAACATTTTCTCACTCTGAAAATGCCAGCCTAAGGCACGATGATTCGATGTTGCCATGCCTATTTTACTAAGTGAAATCCAATAGAAAGCAGATTCGTTTAATGACTTTTATTTTCTTAATGCCATTTAGTTCTCCTGAGGTTTCTGTAAGTTCTTCTGTACTGCAGACTCTCTTCAAAGAAGGAGAAATTCTGGATTGAAGATCTTCTGGAATCAGACTTTATCAACTGACCCACATCACTGCCAATGTGCACAGAATGATTTTATTCAAGAGAGCAATGGCCTGAGTCAAAACCACAGCATTGGAGCAGGATAATTAGCTCATGGCTTATCTGAATTCTGCCTAAAAGGTCCACCTAATCCAACTGCTGCAGAATAAAGGGGGAAAAAAATCCCCATTCTTAAATAAAATCAGCTAAGAAAGATGCATACACATTAACAATGGGGCTGCAATCCTCAGAGCGACGCCAGCTTGTTTGTTTTGCTCTTTATGGAAGAGGAATGCTGTTTACAGTGCTGTTCGCTCCAGCAGAAATCCCAACACACACAAGAGCTTTATCTTTATTGGTCTTTGCTGCTGCAGTCGTCTCTGCTGGTTTCTTTCTGTCCTTATCAGTGTAAATGGCAAAGATCATTGCAAAGCACAACAGAAAGGGAAAATAATATCATAGATCACATGGCACAGTGTAAGTCTCAAATTGGTTGGTGCTACTTACCATAACCAGAATTAATACAGGAAAGGATCAGAAAAACACTGCAAATGCAATCAGTTAAACTGAATTTCCATTCAAACATACAGATGAAAAATACTTGAATGAAAATAAGGTCACAATTAATACAAACCACATAATAAGAAATAAAGTTATGTATTCAGATGGTTTCTGTCAGTTGAATTTCATGTAGTTCTAAATATGTGTGATTTTCAGAGCAGCAGCTTAAACTGTATGTGGGAAACACACACTTTTACCCTTTTTTGGACAGTATTTTTTTCACTGTATATTGTGATCCAGAAATATAAAGTAACACATTTAACAACATCCATCACAAACACAGTTTTGCAGTTTTATCTGACTCAGATAAAAATTCCTTTTACCAAAATAATATAAAAAATGCTGAAAGCTTTCAGTAGCCCTTCCAGTATTTTTTGTACTAAAATCCAGTTCCACTTGCTATTAATTACTGCTACATATATAGTAATTAAAGGAATTTATTTACTTTTACATTATTTCACCTTCAGAATATTGTTTATAATTAATTGTCTGTCATTTTACTGTGATATAACCCAATAAGACCTAAGATCCCATTAACAGAAAAGATATATTTAAATCACACAGTTGATGTCATGAAAGAAACAGAAGACTTCTTGATTTCCAAATTATTTTGAACCCCAATTTGGTAAAACACTAAAAATTCCGAAACTTTTGAAGGAATGTTGAAAAAAAACAACGATGTTAATACTTTTTCTTCAATAAAAATAATTTCTTACAATCCAAAATATATAATAGTATTTTGTCTGGGCTGTTTTTAGAATACTTCTTGTTCCAAACACATTTGCCAGGATATAACTGTAGTTTTTATTGGGATTTGGGAGGAATAAGGCTGCATGGAAGTGTTGTATCTCATGCATACCCAAAGTCCTTTCAGAAGCATTTTATTTTTCTTTACAGTGCTGCTGATATTTTGATTAAGAAATAGTCCCATGTCATCATTTAAGCTCACAGAGGCTTTGGAAGGAAAGCCTGTATCTATCTATGCACCACACCTGGGTTTGATTGCTGGGTGTGAGTGACATCCCTGCTGTCACTCATGGTGGCTTCATGCTGTCAGCTCCTGTCCCAAACCCTGCTGACACTCCCACTGCATAAACAGCCCACAATTACCGAAATGAAAGGCTGTCTTTGCCTCCAGAAGAATGCAGCCCTGCATTCTGGAGTGTGCAAAATGAAGGGGTTGCAATCACCAGGCTGGGAGAAGCCACTCCTGAACAGCCCCTTTTGATGGGAGTTCGGGTCTGAGTTTCAGAGCCCTATTCACTGTGCTAACACACATAATTGATGCCTTTTCATCCTCCTTTGTTAAAATCTCCAGTCAGCTTAATTAAGATCTTGTGAGGCAGTAATGAACTAAACATTTCCACGAATATCTGCATTAGTTGGATGGCTGATGCCTGCAATTAAAATACTGCAGCTATATTAGAGCACATGTATTCCATGTTGCTTTCAGAACTGTTCAGAACTTCCCAAAAGAGCTTTTGTGAGTTTTCCCAACGTGACATGATAACAGCCTGAGTCCTGACCCAGGACCTGCACAAATACCAGGAGAAGCCAACGGGACACAGACTAGACCCTTACTGATCTTGGGCTCACCTTTGATTTTCTTTTTGTCTAAAGAGATTTGACTGTGGTGATGTACATTAGAAAAATTGCACAGAGCCACCTGAGCATTCATTTTAGTTGCTGAACTTTAGTCAGGGTAAGATTTTAGAGGGATAGAGTGAGAATGATGACGGAAAAAAGATGAGTCACTCAGTGGAAGAAGGGACATGGTAGGTAGCTCAGCTCCTGTGCCAAAACAGTCACTGGCATGTCTTGAGAAGTTTGAGTTCAGTAATATGAACACACCTCACCATGCCTTTGAGTTCAGGACCAGAGGATGTGTCTAGAGATCCCCTGTGGCATGGAATATCCCAATTTTCATTAAAAAGTGCTTGACTGATCTATTTAAACATTCTTGAACTAAACCCTTTATCTCAAACTACCACCCCTCACAGCTAGGTAGGTACTTCCAGCCTTGCAATTGCTCTGAAATATGTAGACTGTGTGTTTAGGGGGGAGAAAACACCTCCCATTTGGCATTGACACAACACCTAGACTAGAGACACCTCCAAACAAAGGACTCATCTCCCTGAGCCAGACAGCAGCAGGCTGTGGCTTCATTAGCTTTGGCCACTAAAAGGTGAACCACCAGCTGGGGTAGGAGATCTTCCCTGGCAGGTTTTGCTCCCTGACAGAGCTTTGAAGGTCACTGCTCAGAAGCAGGGAAGCTGGTGGTAAAGAGGAAGGTGTCAGAGTAATCTGACAGACAAACCATGTGGAGCAGAAAGGAAAATGAATCAGAGAGTTGGCTTGAAGAGATTACCAGAGAGGAGAAAGAGGCAGCCCACCTAAAGGCTAGAAATCAGAAAAGGGTGGCTTTGACATTAAAATTATTGCACAAAGGTGACCCTTAGTTTATGCAAGTTTTTTTTTTTTAATTGGTTTACTCGAATAGAACACCCAAGAAAAAACAAAGGAGGAAAGGGAAGAAAGATGAAAAAAATACGCAACAGTATCTTCATCCGTCCCTTCACAGTTGGGTGTTTTTGCATCAGTAACAGAAAACTGTTTTGGGAAAACCACCATCACTGTTAGTCTGCAGATACAACACAGCATATCCAATACATATATTTTGGCCTTGCTTGGGAAAACCTCTGTACTGCATCTTCATTTTTATTATGGATTATGGAAATGGAAGGGTGAGGGATAGCCAAGAGCAAAAGAAATAAATAGAATCTTTTTCTTGTTTTTTCATTCCCTCCATTCCCACTACCCAATTAATAGCTGGGCTATCACTGTGTTGTCCTTCTACCATGGACTGTGACTTCCAGTTCAGCAGTAAATCCTTCATTACTGTTACCCTGCGAAGCTTCTTAACGAGGGAATTAACATTCGCAGCCATTATGGCAAACACAGAGAGCAAATCCTCTTATCACCTGATGACATCTGCAAGCCAGTTCCAAGCATCCATTCACCTTCATAGCCTATTTCCTTGCAAGAGAAACCAGTTTTCTGCAGCCCAGGCTGGAGAGGACATAGATATTGATAAACAGCCTTCAGCCCACTGGGATCTCACTTCTGTCATGCTATTTTGCTGCAGTACTCCCAGATCTTTGCATGAAAGCTCTCTGGGAAACATTTCACCCTAATAGTGCACAAGGGAATGAATTACAGAAAGCAGATTCAAGGCACCTGTTTGGGCTCCCAGGCACTGCACATTGCTCTCAGGAGCCTGTTTTATAGTGCTTTGTCCAGTGCAGCTCTCATTTTGCCAAGGGCCTGTACGGGATCCAGAGGGAAATGCCTCTGAAAGAGAGCTATAACTATCTACAGTCAGTTAGGAGCTCAGCAGCCAACAAAAGGAAAGAAAACTGCCTGGTTTGTTGTGCTACCAAAACACCTTGGAAAAGGCAATCTCCCCTCCACTGACACAAGTAGGCATTGCTTTATACTGCTAGGCAAGCTAGAAAAACTACTTAGAAAAGTGTGTGCTGGAACAAGAGCCTGGGTAAAGAGAAAATAAAATGTGTGCTGGAAGAATTGGAGCAAAGTAATAGAATGGGGCTTTGACATGATTAAAAATCAACTCTGCTCCACACCAAAGGGTGTAACAAGTGAGCAAATTAACCCCAGGACAGTAAAGCACAGCTGCAGCCTGCATGTGATGGGAGCAACAGGTCAGTATGTGACAGCTTTTGCTGTTGGAGTTAATATGTTAAATATTGTGTTATGGAAATGGCACTTTCCACGGAGGTACATCAGTGTTTCCAGATACTCCTTTCACAGGAGATTTTCTAGGATGGCACATTCTGCACCTTAAAGTTACATGCTGAAAATATATGGAGGCAGAGAAAGTCCTTTATTTTTTTTCTTTTTGCTATTGTCATTTAAAAACAGTTTTCCATAAACATGCCAAATTATGTTTGCTCTTTAAAAATCTCACATCAGCTGTAAGTGACAGCTCTCTTTCTTGTCAGCCCAATATGTCTCCTCATTTCAGCTTTTAGAAGGACCAAATAACAACACAAAAACACATCAATTCGACACAAAAATGCTGCTGAGTTTTGAGGCATATGTTCCAAATTTGACTTTAAAAAATGTGACTTTTCAGAATATTTGCATCACACCACTCATCTTTTTGTCACAGATTAATGGCTGACAATATATTTCACAGAAATAACAGTCTAGGAATTTCCATTGCACCATTTCTTATAATTGCTTTGCTTCTGGTGACTAGTGAAAGCCCTGCTAATTAATTGCATGTTATCTTCATGCTAATATCTCATCTGAACTAGTCAAAGGATTAGACGTGCTTGCATCTAAAAACAGATGGGGATAAAATGTAATGATAGAGTGAACCAGGAAAAACACCATATTCAAGGAGTAAACAATTTCTCTTAAAAGAGCCCAGTCTTACTTAAAATCTTTCTGATGGTGTTATCTTCAACTTGCTGTCCCCATAAGCTACTCCTGCATTTAACCATCCCTGTATTGCACAAGATAGAGGAATGGATTATCTGAAGGTCAATTTTCTTTACCTTTGGTTTGCAGCCTCTGATTCCTGTTAAGCCATTGTCCACAAATTTGAAAACCTCACTGCTGCCACACATATCTATATATAAATAGCTGCACGTAGGGATTAAGTCATCTCTTAATTTTTTTTTTTTAATGAAGTGAATTAGATAAGCTCCATGGAGCTTTGCATAGTAAAGCTGGTTTCCAGCACTTGAATCCTCTCCTGAATTCTCTCTAATACTATTTGCACATCTTAATATAGGTGTCCCACAACTAGAAATGGCTTATACCAATCTTATCAAAGCCTTATTTATGGGAAGGATCATTTTTCTCATGCCTGAAATGTAGCTCTTTGCAGGTTGGACTCCAGAGACACCAGAGTCTTCGCTGAGTCCTCAGCAATTCTCCACGTGCAGTGACAAAGCCTGTTCTCCTCTTTCTCCGTGTATTTCTCCTATTTATCTGTCCTGAAAGTTTAAATGTCTAAGTTTCTACTGTAGGAAATGAAGATCTAGTCAATACAGTCAATCAGGTCCAGAAATTCAGTTCATCTAACATAGATTTACTGGGAAAAGCTGAATTCTCCAGGCTTGAAACCAAGCTATCCAAACCATTATAATAAATTATAAATTTCCCCCATATTTGCTGCTGTGTCAGTTTCTACATCATCTGTCAGTCTTGCTGTAAAACATTTCTATTTCCTAAAATATTGATAAAAATATTAAACGCAGTTGAAAAATTATCTAAGAAGCCAAATAGGTAATAACTAATGAAGAACACCTATTTGAGAACTGGCACTGAGGTAGTTTTTAACCCATTTAATACCTGACTGGTTAATGAAAGCATTTTCCATCAAAATAATACTAAATCTAGTGATTTCCTAGTCAAAGGAAATTTAATTTCCATCCTATTTCTTTTACCAATCATAAATACACTCATAGCTGGGGGGAATTAGCAAGAGGCTGTGTGGGGTTCAGTTGCTGACTGGGGTTGAACCACAACACTACCTGACAAATCTGGTCCTTGACCCTTCTTTGAACTCTTTGATCTAAGAATTTTTAATAAAGAAATGCACTAGTTTTACAGCTGCTATCATAATTTCAAAGATATGTGCATATATTAAAATTATTATGGCCAGTGTAAATTTACTATAGTAACATAAATCCATTACTCTGTTAATTATTCCAGGCATACTGTGTGCACAGAATAATATCCTGTACAACAGCTAATATTCATTTGGCCTTTTGGGTCATGCAGCATATAAACTCTTCATGCTTAAAAATTGCACTCCTTTTTGCTGTGGTATTCATGCAATAACTCACAGGTCTAACCTTCAGTTTCAAGGGATGATTGCAAGCTTTTTAGTTTTCCATTGATCCTCCAAGCTCTGCCTATCCTGCTAAGTGAAGCTATTACAGCCATTTCTCTGAGGCCAAACTAGGCAGTTTTACTGATGGTCATCTATCAAAACTCTCCTTCCTCCAAAACAAAGTGTCTAAATTCAGATTACCTTGGGGAATAGTTTCTGAGAAATGTGATCCCCAGCCAGTGCCAAGCCCTGTCTTGGACTGTGCTAATTAGCACACACCAAAAGTGTGCCAGGAGCTGTGCTGGCCCTTCAACTGTCCAGGCGTTCGGAGGTGGTGCCTGAGCCTGGAACACCAGCCTGTTCCCTGATTAGTCTCAACTGCAGTTTGTGCACCACCGAGGCTCTAACATGGCTGGTATCAAAGCCAGGTGACTATAAAACTACCTGTGGGCAAAGAACAATATCTCAAGGATCAGGAAGTTCCTTATTCCCACAGCTGTCTTGTGGAAATTATCAATATCAATGTGAAGATGTTGCACTCTGGACAAGCAGGCTGACCATCTTGAAGGATCCCAGGGTGCGTGTTTTACTCTCCAGGTCTCATGAGGGTAGGGAAGGATATGAAGATGTTAAAGAAGTTTTTCCTGGTGTTTTCCTCAACTTCTTAAGCCTTAGAGGTCACATTTTGCAGATCTAGCAGAAGCAGATTGCATCCTCCTCTGTTACTCTTACTGTGCTTTCCGTGTCACCAGACTGATGGTCACTATTTCTCCTGTAATGCAACTAGAATAGAGCTATTGATTATCCCTGTAACATCAAACATTTCATCAAAATAATCAGGTAACTAACCTGAGGAATGATTTGATTAGAACAGCCTGGTCTTTGCCCTCTGTTGACTCCCTCTTTAGTTATTTCATGGAATTTGCTGTGACACAAAACCATGAAGAGATGGCAAATAGAACCAAGTTATTACCCTTCATGGCTTTGTGGGTCACTGGGAATTTTGCCTCTTCATTTTAGACGTCCAGCTTTAAATCACCAAGGAATGGCAGACACACCAAGGAATGGCAAAAGTTCACAGTTGAAGAGCTGTATCTGAAAAGTCTTGAAATGGTAACAGCAAGGGCATAGATAGTCAGTTATGTGACTGAAAGAGTCTGGGACACCTGAATGAGAAAGTTTAGAGCTTGACTAGATTCTTAATGTACTTCGGGTTTTGAAGAACCTGTAAAACTTTCATTCTGTGGCAATTTATACAGACACAGATTTGGAGAAGAGTTTTGCTGAGCTCTAGTTCCAGAGCAATTTCTGCCACTTTCTCTCTGGAAAAAGAGATCATAATGAAATGAATTTAGGGTTCTCTATTCAAAGGCCATTTAGTTCCTTGATTAGATTGTTTTAGTAATATAAATTGCCTGCTGCTGGAAAAAAAGATAGCCTAAACTTTTCAATCAGCTTTACCATAAGAACCAAGCCTGAGAAAAAGTAATTTAAAAAAAACCTAGCAAAACAGAAACAGAAAAAATGAATGTGCCTCTACAGCTCAGCCTGATAATAACCTCCTCTGTAAAATTATATGAACTCATCCTCTGTGAAATTGTATGAACCCTCTGTTCTGGAACAATAGTATAAATGAGTTAATTGTAGATCTAAAAATTGCTTGCCAGCTGCTGTCTGTTCTGTTACCAACACCTGTTTTGGCTCATGCCCTTATTAATTAAAATGTGATGAGCAGGCAGACAAGTTCAAAACATAGTGCTGACAATGTCTGTACAGCTGACATGAAATCCATATCTGTAGTTCTCATCCAAAACCAGGAAGTAATATGTGTAATGCAATGGGCAGGGGGTTCGTGGTTTGGGGTTTTGGGTTTTTTTCCTTCCTTCCAAACTGCTGCAATAATGAACCTGTTCATTAAGGATACATTTGGTTGTGGTAAATTGAGGGCAGAAATCATGGGCTTTCCAGGCCAGAAAAGCACGTTTTAAAAAATTATACCTATGCAATATTGCTAGTTAACCATTCCAAACATTATTTAGCCATTTAAAAATGCTAAAGCTGTTACCAGTTTTCATAACCCCTTTTGAGGATCTTGTACTTCTAAGCATTTTATTTTGCTGCAGCAGAAGCCACCAGACCCCCGAGACATACAGTCCCATCTGTTTTTCAGAGTTAAGCTGGTTGGAAGCATCTCAAAACTGTGAATGTCACCTTGCTCAGGTTGAAACTTCTCAGAGCATGCAGCACAGGTCCCTGCTCTGTTTCCTTCATGATGGGCACCACTTTTTCCCGAGAGATGCACAACCAAGAAAGCTATACCTCCAGGCTGCAGGGCTGCCTAGATGCCCTAAAAAGCCCAAGGTGTTAAATATTGATAGAAATATAAGTAATCTGGCCATTGTGCCAGCATCCCGTAATTATTCTACAGGATTGCCTCGTCTTGAGTGCATTCACCCACACAGTGGAAGGCCTTGTACTGATGGAGAATTCTGTAAAAAATTCTGGGGGAGAGAATGAAGAAGTAGGTGTGTCATGATGAAAATATTCTACAATGCAACGTGATCTTGAGAAAGGAGAACAAAGATCACGGGACCAGAAAATGACCAGGCTGAAGGGAGGTTTATCTTGGCTTGGGAGTTAAGGAACTCTTGGCTGCAGAGCCCCAGCAGTTCTAACTTGCTTGAGAATATCTTCAGTGTAGATATTCAAGAGACATTCAAGAACCACCTGGACACAATCCTGTGCCATGTGCTCTGGGATGGTTCTGCTGCAGCAGGGAGGTTGGACCAGATGACACCCTGTGATTAGAACATCACTGGAAAAACCCATTCCTGCAAATTGAGCGCCAAATCCCAGATTTGCCACTTACCAGTCAGTGTCCTAGCAGAGAATTAACATTTCCTAGTTGTTCTTTTTCTGGCCTTGGTCCTGGCCACACAAGGGCTTTAACCTCAAGGGAGGAAGAAGAAAGAGAATAAAAGGGGAGAGGTATTGATGCAGGATATCCTGAGGTATTGGAGAATACATGTGACAACCACCTCATCTGCCGTTACCATTCATTGTCACGAAATGTATCACAGACATGAAAGAAGATGCCAGATGTGTTAATATCTAATTTCTCCTTGTGATCTTACCCAAAAAAAAAAAAAATTTTGGTAATGAGCAAATGAAATAATTAAAACTGTTGAATAAATCCCAACAGGGATATTTTCTCCGGAAGTGTTTCTCCTTGTCTTGTTCTTTTCTAATGTAAAGTTTCTGAATATTAACTTGACTATGTATCATGAAACAAAATTAAATAATTCCATACTATATCTGCTGCTTAAGATGTTCTGTTTGTGAAATTAAAATGATTTAGACCTTTTACTTTGTTTTTTTTTTTCCCAGGTTATTGTTAGTGTTGTGTTTTCCAGACTGTTGGAAGGAAATAAACAATAACCATAAAAAGGGAAAGGGAAAGCAACAAACTGACCTTTTCTATCACACAACCTAGATATTTTTAATATTCCCTTTCTTTTTTTTTCCTGCCCCACAGTCTGGACTCATCCAGCACTAATGTACATATCAAGTGGAGATAACTGTTCAGTGTTTATCTCATCCACATCCTGGGGTTCTTTATGCCAAGTACTGCTGATGAAGAGGCACAGCCTTCTCCTAAGGAGCAACTCATACTATTCAGAAATGTCCTGAAAAATGCATTTGGAGCTAATTTCCCCAGTGAATCTCCATGTTGACTGGCACCTAACTGTTCACCACAGCAGGAGATATGCAAAGGAAAACAATTCCTGGCATGGATTCAGTCACAAAGAGACAGTTATTCCTTCATGTTGTTTAAAGATGGCTTTAGAGCACCTTCCTACTTGATATTTGCAACCTTCAGATATTTGCAGTTTTTACTCTGTTTCTCTGTTTTTACTCTCATGGGTTGCACACAAATGAAAACAAGTGAATTTCCCATTTCCTGGTGGTCTGTAACCCTTTTGATAGCAGTCAGTACCACTAACATGTATTCAGTACCACTAACATGTATTCATTTTCTTTATTCTTTTAATTTCTTACAATTTACCAATCTTTCTATCAGTGTCTTCAGAGTCATAGTAATTGTTCTGTACTTTCAGGCTCCTCTCCAAAGAGGAGGCATGGAATTTCTTCAATAGCAGATGAAAATACAGTGGTATTATTAGTTTTCAAATATACTTCTAAAATTATATTCTGGGCCTATAATGCAGAGAGAAGGTCTTTTACATCAAAGAGATGAATGAAGACACACAAGGAAGATTGAAACTGCTATTTCCATATACTCAGTGCTAACAACATTGCCAGCCTTTGTTTAATAAATAGAATTCTCATGTAAAATTAGACAGAAAAGACAATGAAATTAAGCATATGCCTAAAGTAGTTTGATTCCATTATTTAAAAATCCTATTAGGAAATAATTACATAGCTACACTTGCTGCTGTTGATGTGTAACAGGTGATGTGGAACAGGTGATATTGGACCTGGAAAGTTTTTTAGAAGGAATTTTGATCCAGAAGCAGTCATGACACAGCCCTGCAATTAACTGCATATCTGGAGGGTGTTTAAGGGGAGCAGACTTGAGCCTCAAAGCATCTCATGTTCTTTGCAAACCGCAAAAGGTAGTAGGTGAGGCCAGAGGTATCAGAGCAATTAAACTATCATTTCATGCATTTAATTTAGAGTACTCCACCTAATTGAAGTAGAAATTATGTTTCAAAAAAAGCCCTTACTGAGTTATAGGAGAAGCAGAGCTGAGGCTGCCTGGCACAATGGATCCTACCCTGAGAGAGCCAAGAGCTTAATGAGAACATGGGAAAACATGCAAGAGCCTAAAGACCCCAATACTGCTTGACTCAACACTCTTTCATCCCATGGAAATTCAGTGGTTTCTGATCCATCCTCCCATGCACACCATGGACAGGTCTGACCTGCCCTGGCCAGAACAGTCCATGGGATGGGTGGGGCAGCATTCCTGGGAGCCTGGTGTGGGTGACTGCCTGAAGTGGGCTCAGCAGAAGCCCATCTGCCTCAGCTTCCCAGACACCAGGACAGCTGGTCATGTACAGGAGTGCACACTCTTTAGGAAAGGCCCCAAGACTATGGGAAAGCACTGGTGCCATGGCATGTTCTGTCCCCAGCTCCTCTGGGTGTTTTTAGGGTGCCTCAAGGGAGAACACTACAACGAAATCTGCCAACAGTGCTTTAGGGCAGACAGGCTTCAATTCAATGTCTTCTCATTTACATCTCTACAAATTCAGGCTAACTTTATAGAAGTCATTTAGCAGACATTAGCATAAAGAAGGCATGTGAGAGACAGGGGGAATGAGTCTCATTAACTTCATATCTACTTTAATGTGGAAGAATTGCAAGGGTGTGTACTGAGTCTGGTTGGGATGGAGCTGACTTTCCCCATAGAATTCAGTTTTGGACTTGTGACTACAACAGTGCAGACAACACAGCCATGTCTTAGCTGTGGTCAAACACACACTCCTGTTTCCTTCACTTTTAAACTGCCTTTATCTCAACAAACATGATTTTTCGCTTTTGTTCTTCCAGTTCTTCCCCCATTCCTATTGGGAGGAGAAGTGAGTCAGTGTGGCTGTGTGGGCTCTTAGCTACTGGCCAGGGCAAACCTGAGCTCAGTTCAGAGATGGTGATGATTGCTGCAGGCTCACCAGAGGGAAAAAAAATGTTTTAAAGAGAGGTTTAGATTAGATAGTAGGAAGAAATTCTTCCCTGTGAGGATGGTGAGGCCCTGGCACAGGTTTCCCAGAGAACCTGTGGATGCCTCATCCCTGGAAGTGCTCAAGGCCAATTTGGATGAAACTTTGAACAACCTGGTGTACTGCCAGGTGTCCCTACTCAGGGCAGGGGATAGAAACTGGATAGTCCTTAAGTTCCCTACAACACAGGCCATTCTATGATTCCATGATAAGATCAAAGTATGAAATGCTCGACATTTTTTTTAATTAGGCCACAGAAGAATTCAGCAATGGATTTAGGACTGCACCTGTGTTCATCACTTGTGACTCTAATGTTTCTAAACATGTTACTGATGGATCATTTTTAGCATTAACTTTTCCTTGAACCTAAGCTAAGTTAGATTTCCCTATATAACTTTGAATAAATGAATAAAAGAAAACGAAGATCAGAGGGTGGTGAGGAGGGGGTGTCTGCAATCCCAAAATAACACTGTGTTTTATTTTGTGGGTTTTTTCCCCTCCTTGCAGCAGAAAACAGAAAGAGAATGAGCTGTGATATCACTGGGTATCTCCAGCTCTGTAGGACCATATTCTAGCCCCATGAGAGTGTGACTTTCAAAGGAGTGACATAATGGTTGAGATGTACAACATATTTCACTCTGTTGAATGATCCGCTTTTAGCAAAAGTGACCAAGGCAAAGCCAAGGCCAAGGGGAGGAATTTGCAGTTGTTTATTCTGCTGAACATCAACAGCTGAACAGTGTGCCTAATCTGGGACCTGACCATCCATGAAGTCAGGTGCACCTCCAGGGGAAGGGCAGGTAGATTTGGAGGGAAGAGGTGGTCACTGCAGAGACAGGCCAGGGCAACAGAATTCCTAAATTAAGTCACACCATTAGGTGCCTCAATCTAGGAGGATGTAGCTAAACTACTCAGTTAATCTTTGAAGTGACAAAACTTTGCTGGTGGGTAGATTTGAGACCTTTAGGTTACTTGAAAGAGAAGCCATGGACTGCACCCCAAGGACAGTTTGGATGTAGACACCTTGTTCTGGAGAATAGACAAGCCAACATGCCTCTGGTTTACCTGACCAATATTGGTGCAACTGGAGATGACAGGGGATGGGAGCAAGGTGTTTTGCCAGCCCCCACATTTCTCCCAGACTTTACTGTTTCCATTTGAACAAGGATCATGTGCCTTTTTCTCCACATACATCAATAATACCAGCTTTATCTATTCTCAGTTTTAAGCACTTTTTCCTGGTTCATTTGCAATAAAAGTCTGGAATTTTGTACCAAAGAGAGTTTTCTATCTCCCCCTTTCAAAACACTTTTCCCTCTGGTGATCCCGCAGCATTTTTTAGCTGGGTGGCAATGCCACCTGGGAGACTGACATCTGTACAGGGGGAACCTGAGCAGTGTTTTGATCCTTTTCAGCTGGATCTCAACAGGTTTAATTACTTGCTGGCTTTCTCCTGTTTTTCTTTGCTGTAGTCATTTAAGCTGTTTAAAAGAGGTATGGCAAGATTGCATCTTCTGCTTCCTTCAAATTACTTGGAAAGTTCTATGCCTCACCAATACAGGCAATGTTGATTTTAGACCAACCTCTACAAATTGCCTTGCTGAAATTTTGTAGGTGTGGAAGTATGTGCAGATTCCAAAGCAAAGTAATTAGATGAAATCCCTAAAACTCAACCATATAAAATATTAATACTGAGCTAGCAGGGATTTTTCCCAAGAAAATAATTCCAGTTTTGCTGACTTGTGCTTTTACTGCGTTAAACCTCAGAAAATATTCGTGGGGTTTTGTTGTTGTTTTCAGAAAAGACAATTAAAAAGAGCATCCTGGAATTATGAGTAGAACTTAATCTGAAATATTCCACTGGCTGTTGGAAACACTAAATTTCTGCCTGGCTCAGAGCATCTTCTCTTTAAAACAGCTGTTAATACCATCCTGGGTGATCCAGGGGTGTCCCTTGCCATTCCAGTGCTCCTGCCACTTCAATTCCACTGAGCTGTCTTGTCCTGACAGTTGAAGCTGATCACTCAAACAGTCTGACATGGATTTTGTCAGTCACAAAACCTGAGATGGAGAGAAAGGTTTTAAAAGATGGAGAGAAAGGTTTTAAAAGATGGAGAGAAAGATGCAGGGGAAGGAGGGGGAAGAGGTTGTGTAGGAGCTCCCATTTCAGTGCTGTGTGTGCTCAATGAGGCATAACCATAAATCTCATTTGAAAATGTGCACTTTTTTGTACATGGGATGGTTTTTCCCCATCTTGCAGCACTCTGGCTTGGCTACCCAGTTCTAAGACAGTAGATGTGAAAGAGAGTAGGAGAGGAAGGGACAAAATAAAAACTTACTCCAGATATCTTTATGGATTTAGGAATTTAGGACTAGATTCCTTAGTTCCTCTTCCTAATCCAAGACATCCATGTCATATTAATATTAATATAACATATAACACTTTTCTTACCTTCAAGTACATTATATCTGCTCCACTATGTCTTTGAAAATCTCTTCCAGGGCCTTTTTTTTTTGATAGTACGTCCCCTGGCTGAATTCCAGCTTCAACTTCTTTGTTATTTATGTCCCATTTTGTTCTTCTGGCACAACTATTCTTTTCTTTCAACACTTCTTATTCCTTCTTGTTGCTCACATGATTGTTATTACACTTGACATTTCCTAGGGCCTGGGTCGTCAGTAAGTTCTTCTGCCTTATGAACAGACCAAAAGTTAGATTTCTTTCCGTTAAAAGATGATCTAACTTTTCCTACTTTTTCCCCACTTCTTTTTCCTGCCTTACATGTTTGGTTTGTAGTCACTGTAGGGAAGGATGTTCTCATACCCAAATACCTGCATTTGTTATCCTTAAAAACCAGGGCCCCTGGGGAGTGAATTGAAAGTTAATAGAGATGACAAGGAGCAAAGGCAATGAGGAATAGCCATCCTACTTGCCTGTCACCTGAAGGGAAATGAGTTTGCATCCTTCAGAGTGCTGGCTATCGAGTGGTAGTGTGTCTTGATTAATTTTTACGTCGTGCTAGAGAGAAGCAGTGCAAATCCCTTCATTACTGACCTGGCTGATAACATCCACTGACAGGAGACAGAGATGGGATCAATGTGACCCTGTGCTCACAGCCCACCTCCTGAGAATCCACCAACATTTCTAGTCCTCTGAAATCATGAATCATTTTCCCAGGCAACAGTCTCCTGTGTTGAACATGAATAACTTCTGAGATCATGGAAAAAAATCTACCCTGCTTCCTTGGTGGGAATGCTGCAATAAACAAAGCATGTTTTAAAGACCTGAAAAATAATGGATTAAAACAAAAAATGTGCTCAATGGAGATGTGAAAAGCACCTTGTGATGTGGTTGGTGCAGCAATATAAAACAGAAGGACTGGCTGCCCTCCAACCATCTTTTGGAAATAACCCCATGGTTAATGTTGTCACAGAATTATCATCCCATGGAATTCAGTTCTAATAGTTCCTATCGAAACTCACTCAGGCTCCTGTTTCTAAATCTCAAGCAGTAAAAGAATTACAAATAACTCTGTGGTGTTTCAAGCACTCACTTTTTGAAAGCTCTTCTACAACATCCATCTCTTGTGTAGCCTCCTCTGAAACTCTACATTTGGAAAGTAAGTGCAAACTCTCAACTAAACTTTGGTTTCCTCTGTAACCTCTGGCAACAGTGCAAGGCTGATCTCTAGTGATATTAATCCTCAGGTGATGTTAGCCACAATACTGAGGTTTTGGGCTGTCTACATGCACTGCATGGATGTGCAGATGGATGTAGATGGAGAGCAAATTCTGGCAAGGCTGCTCTGGGCAGAGGATGTCCAGAGCTGCAACATCCAGGGTTTCTTGTGCTCTTTACAGTGAAGATTATACCATGCCCAAATTTAGGAGTATAAAATACCACATCTTAAGAACTGAGATGCATTCTGTTTAGGACATGAAAGAAATTTATGTCTACACAGAGAACAATCTAATGAAGATGTGATACGGCAGAAAAAAATTTCCAGCTTACTTAAGATTGTGAGAAAAAAGTAAGCAGATTATTAACAAGAGCTCTGTTCTCCATCAGTTCCCAAATGAATTCCATGGTCTAATTTCCTTCTGCAGGTCATAAATCTTTAAATCCAGGGACATTCCTTTCTTTTTTTTTTCCACTTTACCATCCAAAAGTCAAGTCACAACTACTTTTCAGAGACCATGATGAGAATTTTATACCAAAACTGATGTATCATTTATAGATGTGTATGAGCTGTACCAACAGTTCTTATTTAAGGGAGAGTAATCCCTAACCAGATAGGAAATATAGCGATCTGCCAGGTGAATGGTTTGTCTGAATTTTGACAAATATGCATGATATTATATAGAATTTTCTTTTTCAATATTAGGTATCTGACTTTTCTCAGATTATGATTAATTTATTGAATTCGTATCACAGTAGATTAAATTTGGACTTCTAAATGCAGAAAAATATCCACAGTTTAGCTGCCTGGACATTGTGTTTGCTTTCTGGACAGATATTTGCACACTGAATTGCTGGGAACGTGATAATAATGAACTGCACTTTTGAAATCATCAGAGTAGTTAGACAAGAAGCCAGACCCTTTCAGGAGAGTGTGCTCTGATTTGTTTTAGATCTGTTGGAGTAGTCACAGTAAGAAAGGGAAATGGATGAAAAAGTGAGACTGAAATGGAACAATTAACCTCTCTGCAAGAAAAAGGGCACAAAAACTACCTAAGCTGACTGCAGATAGCTGTAATTAAGGGATTGTAACTCTCTTTGAACCAGCTAATACCACAAAGATCAAGACTAATCCATTTAGTCTACCATCCTGCCTCCCACTGGTCAAAGATAAAGGCCTATGGCATGTGATATTCAGGAGATTAAGTTAAATGACCATAATGAACTCTCCCCATTTTCATCTCCGCGGAAACACCTCTTTTCTTCCACACACTGGGGTGGTGGTCCAAAGTTGGTCTTTGGTCAGCCATCCAAACTTGGGCATCAGCTGTGATTTGAGTTCCCCGAGGGTTTCTGTGGCGTTCACAGCAGAGTGGGAAATGCAGGACCTCTGAGGAATGTCTGGTTTTCTGCAGTGGCAGATGGAGACTGGGCAAGGTTTCTCACAGCTGCTAGAAATCTCCTTTGCTGCAAAGGACATCATGTAAGGTAAAAACCCAAGTGGAATGCAGTGATTGAACCAGATGTCACACAAGGAGTAGGAGGGAAAAATTTATATTTTATGATCTCTGCCTCCTGAACAAAGCCCTGAACTGGAATTTCACAGTATTGACCCAATTAAAGGAGACAACAACCGAACTCATTGCCTGTGTAGGTTTGTGGTGTTGGTCACAAGTCATGCTAAAACAAATGGCCTGCGAACTTCAGCAGGTGCCAGAAGAGCAGAATGAGTGGAACTTCCTCCTGCCTGGAGAATCACAGCTAGAGCTGGACCTCAGCCTCACTGAGCTTCATTTCCTCTCATTTACAGGCATCAGATCCAAGGCTTTCTGTGTTCCTGCCTGCAAACTCTCCATCATAAGCACCATTGTAAGTACAATTATTAATAGCACTGAGAAACTGCATTACTTTAGACATTCTAAGAAAAAAAACCCTGAAAATACATAATTTTTGAAGCCACACAGATATTTTTCAGCAGCATAATTTTCTTTCTAAATATAGTACTTCATCAGCAGCAAAAAATTAGCCTTTTTTGTTGAAACTAAGTGAAGATATAATAATATGCTTCTAGAGTATCTGAACTCCTTTTTCCAAATTACTTCCTTTTAACTTTTTAAAATGCCGTAGTCTGTAACAAATTGCTGTTACAGCCTAAAATCAGGAGGAACATTTCAGTGTTGTAGAAGCAGCTGGGGAGGTTCAATTGTTTTTTCCTCTCCCTTCAGAATAGACATTTTGTTTCCCAGATGACAAAATTGCTTGGAAAAAAAACCATCCAATTCCCCCATGGCCTTGCTGGCTTTCTTAATCAGCCTTAAAAACAGATATATGAAAACATACACAGAGCTAAATGTAATATAAGGCAGCATGCTTGCAATTGCAGTGTGTGCTAAGGGATAAATCATTGCTTGACACCTCAGGGGAATGTTGGATTTCACTTCAGTGACTCAGTCCTGGTTTTTCCACACTGGTTATCCCAAAAGGAAACTCAAGCAGGGTCCTTCCATTCATCATTTTATATATGTATAATGTGCCATTGTAAGTACTCCCAGAAGATCACAGACAGAAATGTGTTATGTATCTCTGCAGGATCATAAGAAACATGAGGGCCACAGGTCTCCAGATTAGCATATTTGAGGCAGTTGTTTGCAGAAATTACTATTAAGTTCTGTGTTTTGAATTTGTCTTGCTTCCTGCACAGATATCTGCATAGCTGAAATTGACACCCAAAGTAAAGGACCAGGAATAATCACATCCAGCTCAGACACCCCTTTTATGAGGCTGTGATACTGCTTCCATTATAGGATTAATGCACTACAGGTAGTCTGTGCTTTGTTTTGGCTCAGAATGTGCTANGAGAGGAGAGGAGAGGAGAGGAGGTACAGTTTCAAGAACAATATTCTGCCTCCAGCTGGTCACACTCAGCTAAAGTGGGGATTTCCAGCCCTCCCAGGTGGGCTGTCTTTCAGAGTCACCTCTTTCTTCATATACCTCATTCCTTCCAACATAACAAGTCAGTACTCTTGGGAATGTTACCATCTGTGTTTGCAAGTGAGTATCTGCTCGTGGCACTCTTCTAGGAACGCAGGATTCTTTCCTGCTGAATGGAAACTGGTTGGACACACCCCATCTGGCTACCAGATCACCTTTGTCTAATCACCGGACCTTTATTATGCCAAATTCACAGTCCAAGGCAAGGACCCTCTTACATATGAGTGTTTTCAATGCCCATAGTTTTCTAGTTTGCATGAGAAATGTCTGCTCTGAAAGACAAAACCACTTTTCTCAGATATGTCTTATGTGTTAAGGATGCTGTGGTTTTCATCATATTTACAGCTGGGATAATAAGAACACTCAAGAAATTTTGAACTAGCATCAACTATGTATTTTTAAAATATTTCTGAGTAGGCATATTTCATTTCTAAGCAAAATCTGTAAGGCTACTGCTAGCTAGAGTAGCTACTGTAAATTAACAATTCAGTTGATTCATGTGACCTGAGAATCAGCCCTTCATTCATAGGCTTTGCAGTTCCTTGAAACAAAAATATATGAGGTGTGAGACTTAGAGGAGGTTAACCTTGCAATAATCTACTTTATAACCCTATCCTGTCCAGTTCTTGAGTTACCGAACATCTGAGATTAAAGCAATTAGAGCTGGACTGATTTCAGCACTTTTCAGAATCAACCCCAAATGCAGACTTGCCTCTGGTTCTCCCCATCTCGTCTGGACAAGTGAAGTTTCCCTTTGCCTTTTTAATAATTCCTTCTGATGAAGCTCCTGATCTTTCCCCTCTCTACCTACAAAGTACTTTTCCCCAGTCTCCGTTATTTAGGATTCATGTATTTTATCCAGTACCAAAATTCCACTGCCCATCAAGATTCACAAGAACTCTCATCCCTAATTTTCATGATGGGCTGTGGTCAGTCTTGCACAAGACCCCATTTTCCAAAACGCCATATAATCACACCGTAAGAAAAAGTCCCTTCAGCAAGAAATTTGCTAATCTAAGCAGCAAGAGGAAGGTGAAGGTGTCACCCCACTGACACGTTGGCATTCCATCCTCTGAACTCAAGTGCCTCCTGTATCACATCGACTTTTCTCTTGCTTTCAGCGTTTGGAAGAGAACAGATGTGGTTGGGCTGCAGGAGGCCAAGTCAGGAGCATTTTTTCTACTCAAGAACCATAATAGTGTTTGGCTCTTCAGGGCTGTTTATAGCAGCCAGGACAGCAGGTGTGTTTGGATGGTTCAGAACACCTTCTGCCACTTTCACAGGCTGTGCTCAACCATAACACCACTGAGCCTGGAAAGGAACTGCTGAAATTAGTGCTGTACTTGTCTTTTATACCACCTGTGCCAAGGAATATAAAGGGAAAAGTTCAAATATAAGGGAGGCAGAATGGAAATAGAGGGAACCCCTGTCCTCACTATATGTGGGGTTTTGTGCTTCAGAAAATTGCCAAAAATGATCAGCTATTCCAGCTTCCAGCCTCATGTAAAAATCCAGAACAATGCTTGCTGTTGAAAAGCCTGCTGGAAGGGACATTGCAGAGCTGCTGAGAAGGTTTCCTCAGCCATCCACAGCAGGAAGGATGTGACCAGGCCCCAGAAAGCTGTGTGATCACAGCTTACACAGGCACACAGCAGTATTACAGCAGCCTAATTAAAGACAGGTAATGGGATGGTGCTGTAATAGCTGCACATAAACAGCAAGGGCACCCAGCAAGCTCAGTCAGATGTCAGATTTTCTGCTATCAGAGAAGTACCTGAACTGTTTAATGTTAGGTTAGTTCTTGTGTCTATGCTATGTAAGGACAGAATAATTTTCTCATGGCAGCTTTAAAAAAGGCATCTCATCTGCTTTAATTATTAGACTTGCTGTGTCAGTCCAGTGAGAGGACAGCATCCTAAAAATGGGGGATGCCCAAGAGAAGTGGAATCATGCCATGGGGTGCAATGGGGTGCTCAGGGTGCCAAGGAACCAGAGGTGAATCCTACCCCTCAGTGGCTATATGGACATATAAACACATCCATTAACACATCCATAGGATGTGAGTCACATATCTTGTCTTATTCCTACCAAGTCACCTGTACATTGTCTTGTTAATTCACTATCCATCCTTCTCTCTGTGAGAAGACAGATTGTGGGGAGAGAGATGTAAGGGTTATGTTGCACATATTCGTGAGTAACCCTGTGTATGTCTCTGTGGTGAGCATTCATTCACAGGATGAACATTGGGCTGCATTCAGGAAAAATACCCACGGATAACCTACATTGAGAATAATTTCCTTCATTCAGCTGAAATGCAAACCCTAGTAAGAGCTTTCAATAAGAAGACTGAAAGTTTAATATTGCAGTGTGCAAAAAGTTTCTTTCATCACTTTTAAATATGTGTTGCTATTCAGTTCCAATTAATTCTGCATTTCATTTCCTATGAAGAAAAAAAGTAAACCATTGCACTCATTTTATTTTTTCTAAATACTATTTACTCAATTTGATTATCATTGTTATTCAGCACAGGTATCTTAAAGAAACTCAGATTAAACTCCATTATGCAAAGCATTGTATATTCATATAGCAAGAGACAATGCTTGCTTCAAAGGGGTTACAGAATAAATAGATAAGACACTTGTTAAAAAGTTCTCATTTTATGGACAGAACTTATACAGCAAAACCACACTGAATGCCCCAGGACAGAGAGGCTTTCTAGAGCAGGGCTGGCTTCAAACCCTAAGACTTTTAGGATATGTCTACTGGTGTAAGGGACTGAGGTCTTGATCCCCAGCCCACCATGGCACATCTGCTAATGTGCTAAGCCCATGGGTTTATTGATTAATCACCATTTATTATATTTGCCCTACTACCAACTGAGAAAGGGGTAAATTCTTGAAATGCCTCAGAGAGACACAGCTGGTGCTGTGAGTGCTCCTTGTCAGTCAGAGGAAAGCCAGGGGGTGTTTTTCTCCAGCTGTGACCCAACTTTGCCCGTGTCCCTTTGCCCTGGGCTGCCAGGACCTCTCAGCCCATCACTGCACTGCCAGCAGAGGTGGCAGTGGAAAGCTGGCAGCTCTGAGGGAAAATAGCAGCTCCTCCCAGCACAAAATCCCCCTCTGTGGCTCCTTAATGTCACCCATTTGACTTTCCTCTAATGGCTGGCTGAGAGGTTTTTCTAAAAATTTGCCATTTCCCATTTTCTAAAGCCAGTGGATGTCAATGACTTTGAAGAGGAGAGCAGTGCTCCCCACTTCCATGAAGCCACAAGAGTCCTGCTCTTCCATCCACTCCACTCCCTGTCTACTCCCTGCCATTCTTTTTAGGACAAAGAAGCTTCCTATATTAATACCAGACACTGACAATATCTGAAGGCAGGACTAAGCAGCACTTCCAGAAATACTCTTCAAGCCAGAAATATACTTAGGACTATCCTTTCTCATTGCATCTGTGCTTCATAATATGTCTATAAACTGCACCTGCAGTAACCAGATTTTTGGGATATAGTCCAAATAAGGCTGGATCTCTCATTGTCTGTAGATAAGTTTAAGTTCCATAGAAAATAGTTGTCTGATTTTATCCTGTGTTATCACCGTGCCATCTGAAAGCATATCCCTTGGGCTTTTGACTAAATGTGTCAATAGAACACAAATATTTACAACATTTTTTCCCCCTGCTGGCAAAGAACATCAAAAAGAGAAACATCATATATTTTTTTCCCTTAGCAACTTTAGTCTACTCAGTCTTGTGAGTTGTAGGTCATTAGAGCACAATATTTTTCCCCCAGGGCCTACAGCACAGGAAGAACTGTTTATTCCCTGTTCTTCCCTCCTGCAAAACATCTTGTAAAATTAAATATAGTTACAGGAAAGTTTTAACAATTGAGTCCTTCAAACAGCTAGGCTACGTTTCTTCTCTTTATCAAGCCTGAGATGCTCTTTCCTGACACTGTGGGGAACTACCCAGTCTTAAGAAACTAGCACAATAAAACTTTTTCCTAATTTCATAGAAATAACTTACCGTAAAAACCTTTTCAGTAGTGCCAGAAATCAGCAAGTGACAAACACCTTGCAAAAAAGTGTATTTAAGCACAGGCCAAATAATGTAATATTTTTAACTTCCATAAGTTGTGGTGAAATTGCTGCTTAAGACACCTGCCTATAACATATATGAAATCTTCCCTCTTTTTATGGGACGTACTACTTTACTTTTGTCCAATAAACAAGAAATAGGGCATTTGCAGTTGTGTTTGCTATGCTGTCATCACTGACAGCATCATCCCTGACTCTGCCACCTTTATCACCCACACCAGGGTGAGCATGAAGGAAAGCAGGTCTGGTCTGGCGCTGCAAAACAGCTCAGGACTTTCATTAGTTAACTAGAACTTTAATTTGATTAAAGGTTTGGTTTGCAAAGGGCCTTAAAGGTCATCTAATCCCTACATCAGGTTGTTCAAGGCCCCATCCAATATGACTGTGAATGTTCACAGGGATGGGGCAGCTACAGCTCCTCTGGGCAACCTGTTCTACTGTCTTACCACCCTCATTATAAAAAATTCTTCCTTATGTCCAGTCTAAACCTACCCTATTTCCATTTAAAACAATTGTCCCATGTCCTATCACTAATTAATTAACTTTCATGGTTGTGACTGAGCAAGCCAGGGAAAGATTAAGTAAATGTTATTATTCAAAGTAAATGCTAAAACTACAAGAATTATAGATATAATGCTAATACAACTTAAAATATGAAGCTGTATCTCACACAACTCAGAAAGTCACCTCAGAAGAATTTATTCAGACTGGTCTATTTTGTCTAACACTGTGGTGGGTGCATGTCAAACAGGGGAAATGTTCTTTCTTTTATTGCTGAGGAACAAGACAAGGTGAGGGGAATGTGCAAAAGTTACAAGAGTAATGAAGTTCTCTCTTGGTCAAACAATCCCTTCCTCATCAATGCAGTGCTCCTCCCTTTCCATGGTGTTTTATTCAGTCCTCATCCACTGTGTTTGACAGAGAATTTACCATCTCCCTTACATACCTAATCTGCAGTCAAAACATTCTCACCAGGCAGGAGGTGTTCACTACACCTAACAACATTGAGGAGGGATGTAAAACGCCCTTGGCTCCCATCTGATCTAGGAAGAGAGAAACTGTTATTCTGCATCGAGATAAAGCACATCTAATCCCAAATGCCACCTCTGACAAGGGCCATTGACAGGGGCTGAGAAGGACATGAGTACTGAGTCCTTCACCAGACTGAAATGAGCTCCTTCTCATCTGGTGTTTATTATATATTAATAATCCTGCAGCAAGAGGTTTTACACCACCTCCTAGATACCCAGAGCAATTTGAGAAATATTATCCCCGTCTTGGATAACATTTTTTTTTATTTATTGCATTTTAAGTCTTAATTGTACACTACAGGAAAATTCATCTCATTTATTGATTTTTCTTCTTGGTTTTCTCGAGTTTTCTCTCTCACACTTTTCAATTTCACATAAATCTTTCACATCGAAACCTTTTTTCTGGAAGGTTTCATACAATGTTTCAACCCAGAATATGCAAAGATATCTCAGTGGTCCAAAAAGTGAAGCAATCCATGTCTTCTGCCCTCTTTCTGTAAACAGGTACATACAACCCCTGAGATTCTGGATTCTGGGTGGTCATTTTTACAGTCTTTTCATTGTTATGCCCCAGGAAGTAGTGCAATTTCCATGAACAACAGTAAGTGATATCTACTTTATATCCCTACGACTGCCCAGGGCTTCACACTGTTCTTCCTCCCCACAGCACAAAGATGCCAACATGACAAATTGGCATGATTCAGGAGGAAATTAATGGAGATTCTTCGAATAAAAGTATCTTGAGAGATGGGCTTTGTAGGTTTAGGAGTTTAAAGACAAGAGTACAGATTCAGACCCACATCCTTCTGCTGCAGGGTTAACAAAATTAAAATAGTGACACAAGAGTAGCTGATTTGTGGAGGATCCTTGTTGGAGATTGAATCAGCTGCTCATTAATAACTTAGCATGTCATTTGAGATGTGCTACAGTGTCTCACCTGCCCTCCAGAGACCTCTGCATAGTGGCACAGATCTAACAAATGTCCTGTGTCATATGGAATCATAGAATAATTTAGGTTGGAAAAGACCTCTAAAAGCATGGAGTCCAAGCATTAACCCAGCACTGCCACATCCAGCGCTGAAGGGGTGCACCCTAAATGCCACATGAACACATCTGTTAAATCTCTCCAGGGATTGTGGCAGATCCACTGCCAAGGGCAGCCTGTTCCAATGCCTGACAACCCTCCCTGTGAGGAAAATCTTCCTGATATCCAATCTAAACCTCCCTTGGTGCAACTGAAATCCATTTCCTCTTGTCCAGTCAGTTGTTACCTGGGAGAAGAGCCTGACTCTCACCTGGCTACATCCTCCTGTCAGGAAGATGTAGAGAGCAACAAGGTCCCCTTGAGTCTCCTTTTCTCCAGGCTAAACAAGTCCATTTTCCTGAGCTGCTGCCTATAATAATTAAGCTCCCAGACTTATGAGGAGCCACTTATATCTACCTCTGTCTTGTGGATGTCTCAGGTATTTTAAGGTACATTGAATGGCTGAAAATGCCCAGTTAACCTCAGTGACCAGCAGCCTGCTGACAAATGGGAAGGAGCTGCTCCTTACAAATGATAGCTAAGCTCACCCCTAAAATCTGCTTGTTCAACTAGGGCATCAAGCAGCCCTTGGACATTTTTTTCAAATTAAACTTCTCTTCTTGATGATTTCACAGGCCATTAGCAGCTCCCTGATCCAACTGTAACTGAAATCAATTAAACACTGTAGGAGGTGTTAAAGCAGATTTGTCTCCTCTGGCATCTCCTTTCTAGTGACTGTTGTGGGAGACCAAACCCCTGGGAGAAGTGTAGACAAATACCCCACAGAGATGCAAATCTCAGTGTGTAAATCTGGGTGCTTGTGTTCAGAAGGGCTCCCTCAGGGCTGAGCCTACAGGTGGACAACAGCCCAATACGTGGCCCAAAAGTACACACATTGTAGAGCTTGACTTCAAACTTCTCTTGCTCTAAGCTTCTGCAAAATGTACATGGTTGTAAACCACATTATCACAGGGTGGTTTGAGTTGGAAGGGACCTTAAAGATCATCTTATTCCACCCCCTTGCCATGGGAGGGACACCTTCCACAATCCCAGGTTGCTTCAAGACCCATCCAACCTGGCCTTGGACACTTCCAGTGATGGAGCATCCACAGCTTCTCTGGGCAACCTGTTCCAATGCCTCACCACCCTCACAGAAAAGAATTCTTCCTATAATATAATCTAATCTAAATCTTTCCCCTTATAGTTTAAAATCATTCTCCCTTGCCCTAGCACTATGTGCTTGTATAAAAAGTTGCTCTCCATCTTTTATCTCATCACAAGAAGCATAAAGACTCTCAAATGTGTCAAGGGATGGTGGTGAGGATTATAAATTAACATAGTAAACTCTGATGTTTCTGGTGACTCAAAGAACATACAGTCCTGTTACTATGTATTTAAAGGATGATGAGGCACGAAAAGGCAGCATTTCATCCCACAGATCTGAGGTCTGCTTTCCATCCTCCTGATGAAGATCAGAAGTTATTAGATTTAAATCTGTTTTAACTGAGAGTCATGAGAAATAACTGGTGAGAATCATAACTTCTTTAAGTTTTTTAATAAGAACGACTACTGGGGAAAAAGTTTCGAGAAATATATTTTGGCATGTTCTTATTTGATTTTACTGTTTTTCAGTGGACTATGACCACAGTTATACATATTATCAGCACAACGATGGTGGCATCTGAATTGAGAAAGCGAGTTTTAAAATGCTGAAAAATAAAAGAATATGCCAGTTCTAAAAACTCTGAAGACCATAGTCTTAGTGGATTTTTTCCTGTAGATATAAAAGAATTTACCATATCTAAGTTTAGTTAGTTGGGCAAACTTTATTGCCAGTGGAGAAAACAAGGTGATTTCAGCAGCTCCAGTGGGTGATTCATTTCAGACACCTACCTAGAGTGAACTGAGTAACTCACAGCAGATGTCACAGATTATATCTGCTCCTCTGCATATAACAAGGTCTGAGGGTCTAGTTCAGAAGGGAGTTGTTATTTCACTTCAGAAATCAAATTCCCACATCTCAGGGTAAGAGGAATCCCACCCAAATTAGCCTTGTAAAAAATTCTCTGTTGTTAAATCATAATATAAAATATTTAAGTTAAACTGCTGACTTCTAAACAACTCCATTTTCACTATTTTCATACTGATTTTTTTCCCTAAAGGGTACTTGCAAACTAAAGGGCTCTAAAACCAGCCAGAAACATACAAAAGCATTAAATGTTGCAGTATGAGCATTATTTAATGCTGCACTATTAATCAATTGAAGGACCTCTGACTTTCAGAAACAAAGCTGTAAGTAGGTCGCTTTCTGCTCTGCAGCAATCTCCTCTTGATTGCAGAGCTCTTGGTTTAATAGGTCACTATTTCAAATAACTGCTGCGATTCAACACTTTCCAAAGATTCCTTGGAAAGAAACTCAGTAGTCATCTTTCCAGAGCACTCATGTATATCACATGGCTTCTTTCTATTTTAAAATTTCCTATCAGTTCCTACTCTCACCAGAGTACTTCACAGCTATTTTAGTTTTCCTTCTGGCTGCCATATGCACCACTTCCCATCACAGCACCACGTTAATCAAAGTGTAATTCCAAGAATGAATAACCTGAAAAATCCTGATCCCATACTTACTTTTGGAACCTTGTCTAAGATAATTTCTTGTTGAGATCCAAAGTCCACTACCTCCTACAACTTCATTGAAAGCTATTGCTCAAATATTTGCACCTCCACCCTTACTTCCATTAACAAGTTTGCACACTGGGAAATCCTGGTGATCTGCCAGCCAGTGTTAATCACATCATCATCATCTTTCTGCAGTGCCCTGAGGTTTAGATTGCAATGCATCAAATACAATACTCAAGAAAAGATGGATTGCATCCACCATATGTGTTTCACCCACCCACCCTGTAAATACCCAAGATGCCACAATTTTTGTCAGATGTGATTAATGTCTCAAACTCACGGTGCTTATTGCCCAGCAGGTTCATTTCCCCAAAATACTTATTTTTACAGTCCCCTGCTACTGCATTCTAGCCTGCTGAAGTCAAGCTAAGTGGTCACTGATTTCCCAGGTGGTCTTAAATATCTGCTCTGCTATTTCCATTCAAATAGCTTCTCGCTCATTTTCCAAGGGCATTTTTCTCCAACTTGTGCATTGCACTATATATGACATTTTTGAGAATTAGGATACAATCACCATGTTTTCCTCAAAGACTTGAAAATTCAGGGGTTTCATCGGGTGAGTCAGTGGAAGTGATTTGTAGCCACATCACTATCAGAAAGTTATGATAAATTATAGAAAGTGAGCTGGTGGTTCAAATAAAGACAGAGAAAACTGAAGCCATTTGCAAATGAAAAGTCTTCCCAGTTTTAGAAACCAACAGAAGAAGAGATCGAAAAAACGCATAACACTGCAAATGCACAGGGATCAGATTTGGAGTGGTAGGCGAAAGAAAAATGAATTTCAACAGGCATTCAGACTAAAATAACCTTCATCCCAGGAAGACAAGGAGTACAGGAGGGAGGCAGAGAGAAAAGAAAGAAGACAGTGGAGGAGGAAGGTAGGAAAAAACTACATAATCATTAGCAAAAAAATTTATTAACCAAAAGCCAGAAAACCAAATTAGCTAGGATGATGTCAAGCCTTGAGCTGTGCAGCATCCTTCACAGCAGGGAGAGAATTTAAATTTGAGAATGATGGATGCAGAACGGCATCAAAGAAGCTGGAAAAGGAGTTTTACTGTTCCCCATCAACTAGAATGGAGAAAATTACCCGCTGAGGCCAAAGCAGGAAAAAGGAAAAGGTGGTAGCTGTGGCGCAAAGGAAAACATGAATCTGAAAATTACCAGGACAAAGAGTGCATAATTTGGAAAGAACCTGGGTGTGAGTTAGCATTCTGCATTGCAGTCTCCTCTTCTTCCCACACTCCAGCCTCGTTTCCCAGAGCCAAATAATGGGATCCACCAGTTCCACCAGTCTGTCTGCACCCAGCCTCATGGTTGAGCACTGGGCTGAGCACACTGCCCAGGCTGGGATTCTTCAGGCTGTCCCTGGGGTGGCTCTGCGTCTGAGGGGTCAAAGCAAAATACTGTCCCTCTTCCCTTTTCAGACCCATTCTTCCAAACAAAGTCTATAAGTAAACATCAGGAAAACATAGTCAAGGATGTTCCTAAATAGCAAACAGCAGCTCTGCCAGTTCTAATTACATTTTGTCTATAAACTTCTTTTCCTTTATTGATGGATCATGCTATTTTTGTTAAGGAGCTGCAGTGATTTGGGAGTTAGTGAGCCATTGGTATGGTGAGAAGCGGAAGATTTTTGTTTCCCAAGCTTTGGCAAACAGGTAAGCAGGGAAAGGAATAGATCTTTGCTTAAGGAGCAGGCTGAGAACTATGATTACAAACACATACCAGCAGGTAACAGAGATCTCTCATGTTTATATAGAAACCCGTAGTGAATTTCTGTACCCCTTACAGGCAAAAATGCATCTTTTACAGCCCCACAGTGGCGTCTGAATTGTGCATCATGCTTCTCAGCAATGGTGAATTTCTTAAATAAAAGCTTAATTATCTATAGACTCGTGGGGTTTGTATCTACCATGAGCTCCTGGGCATAACCACTATAGCCCAGAACAATGCTGACCCAGATCACCTGGACCCCACACAGCTTCTGTGCAGTCAATTCTCTCCATGGTGCTGGTTCCTGGCACTGCTCAGCCCACATCACCTCTGTGTTGTATCATCACTACAGGAAGGATGTGCTTCTGCTCTGGGGAGAGCAGTTTTCTCCTCAGATTTGGTGCAGTAGCCAGCTGGGATCAGCAAGACTCTGAGGCAGCACTGCTCATGGACTGGGAATTAAACAGAGGTTTGGTCCAGGCAACCACCACTGCTTGTGGCTACTTTTCTCCATTTTTATAGACCATTGCATCCCACGGTGGAACTCTCAATCCTTCACTTCTGTTCCCCACATCCCTGCCTGAGGAAGAAATTATAAACATTAGCTATGTCTCTCTTCTTAATAAAAGTAAAATTTTACCATGTCAGTCCTGTGCAAGGAGAAATTCATCTGATTTAATGAAGATGCATGAAAAAAGTTAAAACCAGCAAGAAATATTCATCCCACTGGAAAAGCTTCTTGGCTTTGGTTAGTGACTAATATTATACTAACACTCCAAATCCAGAAATCGATTCCTGATTGTGGTGGATTCTACAAAACCTCTGCATTGGTTCTGCAGGGAATTAACACGTAACTAGAGGAAGGAGAGATGTGATCTATCCTTTTCTTGGACCAGCTATCTCAATTTGTTCTGGTCTTTTTTTGTTTGTTTGTTTAATGTGAAAGCTAGAAAAATTTATTTTAATAACAAACAGCCTTCACATGACTTCCTTCCCAGTGGATCCATTTAAGTACCTTCTCACCGCTTTGTTGAGCAACAGGGAAGATATGAGTTGTTCTGCAGAAGTGCCCTCCAAACCAAGGAGTCCTTGACAGTTCACTGAGCAGGCAAATTGACATTGTTGTATCTGCAGATCAGCAAAGGGAAGCTCAGCTCTGCTCCCCCAGGTGAGCTCAGCCAGGGACATCTGCAAAGGCCAGAAGTGTCTTGACTTCTGTGAATTTCCTGGAAGGAACTAAAAGTGCATTAACCTTTTGCTGCCATGGCGAGCTCTCCCTGCTGAAACTCTGCCTCTCAATGTCCAGTTGTTCAGTTGTCCTGAGCAAAACGTGCAACAGAATTCTTCTGCTGAGAACTGAAGTCCATAGTGGACCTCTCCACTTCTCAAGGGGAGTGATAATACTGAATAGACAGGTAAAATCCTTCTGCACAGCAGAGATTTGTCAGGGACAATGCAAGAACTCAGGGTCATTTAAAGCTATTCCAAGCCAAGGTGCAAACTGCTATCCAAAGCAGATATCAGAACAGACACCATGACAAATTAATCTCCAAACCCAAGCACCACACTGCATATACAGCCCTACCCCCAGGGAAAATACAAGATCAGGACTGGCAAATATTAGTCATATTCTTTACGATAAAATGCACAGTGAAGAGCTGCATCAGCAGGTATGAGGAGCTGAGAATACAATGTGCAGAGATCCATTTTGCCCACCTCAAGCAAATAGGGAGAAAGATAAAACGCAGGGTGAAGAAAAGGCTACTGGGAAGAGCTACTTTTTTTAGCCATATATTTCAAAAAGTAAACCACTCTCAGCACAGCTCCATCCAAAAAAACCCAACTAAAATATTTGATTAAATGTTTTGTATCAAAGAAAAAGGTGGATTTTTTTCTCTTTCCGGAAGCCCTAAATGGCCTCTAGTTTCTCCAAATCTCTAATGGTCAGAACATTTTGTGTGTCTCATCTTGCTCCAGGCTGCTCCCCCTCCCAAGGATATCAAACTGTACCCCGAAGCAGGGTAATAGGGATCACAACCACTTACACACAGGAAGCACTGGCTGCCATGCAGTGGGGAAGAGAATGAAGCTTGGTCAGTGCAGCCAGAGCATTCATCACATGTTCCTGTGGGCTCCTCCTTTCCTGAAGCACTCGATGGGTAAGCTTGAGGTGTAAAGCCTCAAGAGTAGATAAAACTAAGAATAATTTGTGGATACAGATGTTATGGCAGGACCCTTCCCTATCATCTACCAAAAGCCTGTGCTGGCTGGAAATTAGTCAGTGTTATTCCAATTTCCAAGAACAGTGTGAGGGAAGACCCAGGAATCCACAGGCCTGTTAGTATAACTTTAGTTCCCAGAAAAATTGTGGTGACAAGCGTACTGGTTACTACTGAAAGGCTTTAAAGGTTAATTCCATCTTCAGACACAGACAGCATAGATTCACAAAGGGAAAGGTCAGTCTGTCTAATTTTATGTCATCTATGATGACAGCAGGTGAAGGGAAGGTGTTTAATGTCCTGTGCAGAGAAGGTGCTCCAAGATTGGAACAGACTTCCCAGAGAGGTGGTCGATGCCCCAAGCCTGCCAGAATTTGAGAGGTATTTGGACAATGTCCTTAAAATCATGTTTTAGCTTTTGGCCAGTTCTGAAGGGGTCAGACAGCTGGACTGGGTAATCATATAGGTCTCTCCCAACTGAAATAGTCTGTTCTATTCTGTACAGGTCATCAGAACTAATTTCGAAGAGGCTGCTTTTAAATGCCTCCTGTATTTCCTCTCCTCTCCTCTCCTCTCCTCTCCTCTCCAACAATCCTCTCTCCTTCATGCAGTCTTCCCCATTTCTCTGGGATAAAGATCATGCTGCCTTATGCTAGCAGTGCTTTGCATTTTTGTAGCATTTGCTGACAGGGAATTCAAGGGCTTTGAAAGACTTCAGACTAAAGAATGCTTGTAGGAGCTCGACAAATGTAAGGAAATGGGAGCTCAGAGCAGCCAATTGAATACCTAAAGACGGGAGATAACCATGGGGGATTAGCTACACCTGTGCTTTTAGATCATCAGAAGCAACATGTGCAGGCAGATGCACATCAGTCTTTTAGTTACCAGTGCTGCTGACTTCAGAGCAGAACTAAAGTTAGCAAGTGCTTAAATGCAATTACTCTGAATGGATTCTCCATGAGGCCCTACATCATTCTGGTTACATCCAGAGCAGGAGAAGGCATTACAATCCAGCTGAAGTGAAACTTAAATAAATATGTATTGTGTTATTGCTGGATACCACAATATTAATGCAGTGATAGCCAAAGGTACCTGAAAGTCCATTTCAGCTTTCAGCTGGGAAGAGCTTTACAGCGTATGAGGAGTTTTAGTACTGGCCAAGGGGAAATAAATATTAAGCAAAGCACAAACATCTACCAGCGAGGCAATCAAAGTGGAAATAAATGGGCAAACAGCAGCTGCAATTCAGGTTACAATTATGAAAGAAGCAGCATATTCAGCTAAAGGTCTTGACTTCAACCTTTCAGAAAGGCAGGGGCATCTCCTCGGTTAACAGCCTGAGAAGATTGTATCTCACTTCAAATGCAGATGCTATTTTGTCTTCAATATTGCTACTTGACCATGTTTTCTGAGAAACATAGCAGAAAAGTGAATTATGTAGCAGTTCCAAGGATGGCACTTTACATTTTAAACATGCAGTCAGAAAAATAATATCTTTTGTTTATATCACTCTCCTTAAACTTGGAGTGCATCCACATTTCAGAGAGAATATAACTTGGAGAAAGAAAAATCTTCATAGCCTAAATGCTCATTGAAAGGTTAGCATTTCTCTAATATGGCTTCTAATAGTAGCCTCATTAATTTAACTCTGTAGAATGTTAGTGCAAAGCATCTTTTGCTAGCATAGCTCATAGCTAGGTTGATTCTACAATGCCATATGCTGTGCAAAAAGCAGTTTATTTGCATTTTTATATCCTACTTCTGTTTTGTTATTGCCATTGCTAGTAATGTTCTTTTCCACATTCCCTCCACTGATACTTGGTAAGCATCTGGTGTTTCTCCAAAACAAATTTATCCTTAATACTTAATAATAGTAGCCTGCATTTGACCTTCAGATAAAGCAGATTTTTGTCTTAAAAAAGGAGAAAAACTGCTCTTTATATCATTCCCAACCTCCTGTCCCGCTCATTTTCATTTGCCTATCACAATACCACCATACCCTGTGGTATACAGATCCTTCAAATAGTCGTAGTTATTTTTAGTTCTCCTCTCTCCTTTAATTTCTTATGTAATTGCCTTCCTGAGACATCCTCACTCAACTTCTCTCTTGAAAGCAGCTTCTGTTTGATGTGGAGGACACTGAAAGAAGCCCTGGTCCAGAGATAACTGCAAAAGTGCACACTCGGAGCAAGCAGACTCCTAAGAAAGGCTGTCCCATGCCAAATCAAATTTGCTGTCTCTGTTCAAGGCTTGTAGCATGAGCCTTCGCAAAGGGAACAAGAAGCAAGTCAGTACAGAATAATCCACCCATTACAGCCCTCGAGCTTCTAGCAAGCTGCAGTTTCGGGATTTTCAGAGCTAAATGTTATTGGTAAATATATTTAATAGTCAATTTATGGTCATCTTTTTTCACCATTACTTCCTCTACTTTTTTGGAGCCTTTCATAGAATCATGGATTGGGTTGGGTTGGAAATGACATTAAAGTTCACCTAGTTTCAACTCTCCTGCCATGGGCAGGGATGTCACCCAGTAGATCAGATGGCCCAGGGCCCCATCCCACCTGTCCTTGAACACGTCCAGGAATGGGGCATCCATAACTTACAGGCCTATAACTCATGTGTGTAGATAGATAGATAGATGATAGATAGATAGATAGATAGATGATAGATAGATAGATAGATAGATAGATATGTTGAAACATGGCTCTCAGAACGAGGCCATATAAATGGGATTTTTATGCACAATACAGCCTATGTGACTGACCCCGAAGTGTCTTTCCCAGGAGATGACAAAACGTATGAGCCAAGAATGTGAACATCATAGAAAAATTATAAACAAGATAGAGAAATCACACAGACAGGACTTTAGCTGATGCTAAGAGAGCGTGATTAAAAGGTTACAGCCAATTAGCAAGTGAGATTAGGTGCGTGAACGCTAGCTTTTAACCAATCGTGTATACCAGTCTGTCACGTGAACAATGCTTTTGTCTATAATAATGCTTGCTTCCTAAGAATAAATGAAATAGCACCAATACCTCTGTGAGTGAGCATGCTATATTCTGGGCGACTCCCAGCATAGATAGATAGATGATAGATAGATAGATAGATAGATAGATAGATAGATAGATAGATAATCAGATACTGTTCAGTCTCCACAATGTCTCACAGTTATACGTCACACACTTACCCACCCTGAAGCACTAGAGAAACTTCATCCAGATGAACCAAGAAGATAAGGAAAAAATTCTCTGGTTGCTGTGTGTATTTAAATGGGGAAGGTATTTCCATGATTAAGAGAACCTCAAGACCTATTATTTCTATGTTATCCTAAGTTTCTTCTCCAAATTGTCTAGAGAAAATCTAGTAAATACTTGAAAAGAAAAACATCCAGTTGGATTCTGGCAGGTCAGATAGGGTAGAGTCACCGGTTTTTTGTTACTTAACCCAAAATTTCAGCCTGAGTGGAACAAATCTGTTTTCCATCAGCAGAGAACTTTTCAGTGCAGATAATTCTGTCGCAAAAAGATCAGTCTGCAGCATCTACCATAATTCAATTTATCCAGAGGGGTAACCAGGACATAGTCCAGCTCTGCTGATCCTGAAATCTATTGGATAAGGCTGTAGGACAGGCTTACCTGGTGGCATGTTTTGAAACTGTGTAGGTCAATCATGTGAAAGACCTAACCACTTATATATGGAATTGATTTCATGTCTTTAGGTGCCTTCCAAGCTTATTCAGAACTTGTCTGCAGTGTCACCAGCATGAATTCACAGAAATATATATTGCCACACTTACAGCAATGATATCATATCTCATCCTAGAAAGAACAGTGACTTTAAATGAGGGGGGTATGCCTGGACTGCCAGAAAATATGGATGTATATGACTACTCTTCCCCATGGGAGTAGCATGCCCAAGACATGCCCAAGATTTCAGAAATCATTTCTATATTCGTATTTTTAAGCACCCATAATACTGATATAATGGCCAGTATGTCTGTGAAAATTCACCATTGTGTTTAATCTATTAGAGACAGCAATTAAACTACTATAGCTTCAGGAATTTTACAATTCCTAATGATCAGAGCAATATGTTTTGTAGCTCTAGTAACTACTGTTAATGGAGAGGTGACAAAAGTAAGGCAATAGTTTTTAATTTAATACCAAGGATGTTGGTATTAAACCCAGTATGTGGAAGGACTGTGCATCCCAGGTTACATTTCCACCTGCTCACACTGTAGGTAAGAGCTGTCAGTTCAGGTGTGCCTGTAACATGGTCTAGCCCAAGTATAAATCCTTGTGCATCCCTACCTGTGCTCTTAGAACTGATTCCATTACCTAAAAGATCATGGAATCACAGACTCCCTCGATCTTCTGGCAATACTTTACCTAATACAGCCCAGGATAGTTTGACACTAGTGTGCCTCTTTGACACCAGGGCACACTGCTGGCTCAAGTTCAACTTGGTGTCCAACAGGACCCTCAGGATTTTTTCTAGAAACATGCTTTCCAGGAATCACTTTTATGGTGGTGTCTGAAGGCAGAATATTTCTTGAGGGCAAGAATTAAACACAGATCAGAAAAGATTTGTTAATGTTCACAATTTTATTATCTTAAATCATTCCTTACAAAGTGAGGCTGAGCACTTTGTAAGGGAATTCACATTTTAAGCTTACCAGTGTTTGTCAGATGTAAAGTGGAGGTTATTTCACATCTGGCTGCTGGAAGAAGGAAGACAGTTGTTCAACATCACTCTGTGTCATTTGATGCTGCCCACTGCCAGTGACTGGAAATGAACCCAAGTAAATCTCAGGCCTGATTTGGTACAGCAGTTCTAAGTGTGGAACAGCTCCAAGACTAAAATCTTTCATGGCATTTCTTGTCTTAACCAAAAGTGAAAAGAAACACAGTTTTTCAAAGCTAGTAAAAGGTGCTCTCATTAACTGCTCATCATTTTCTGAGGCACAGAAGGCACTCTAGTCCCTCTGGTAGGCTGAGATTTAGCCTGACGTCTGCAAACTCTGGTATGTTCCGCCCAGCACAACATAGCTTTTGTTAGCTGATTAACATAAGTCATTATAGGGGAGATAAACAAAGGACATCAGCACCCACCTCCTGGATGCCAGATTTCATTCTGAATGGTTCCATGATTATTGGGTGTACATTCATTTCGCAAACTAGCGGCAGAAGACAAAATCCAAACTCAAAATCTTTTTATTTTTTTGGTTGAAACACTTCCAGAATTTCTTACAGTGTTTTTGTCTCAGATAGTCTTTTATGACTTTATTCAAATTTTGTCTTCCCCCTGCTGACCCATCAAAGTGGTTTCCTCACTAAAATTGTCATCCTGCACAAATGGTGTAGTCATGCTTCGTAAATCACACAGACCTCGAAACAGCTGTTCCTTCACAGCTACAGAAAGAGTTGGAGGTGGGCAAATAGGACTCCACACAGGAATCTTTGGGCACTTCCCAGAAGCTCAGGTGCAATGAAAATCCATGAGCCTGGTAACTGATTACTCTATGAGCTCACTGAACCAGAGCTGTGTGAAACCATTCTCTTGCACAAATAGACAAGAAAAATGGGACAGTTGGCTTGGCAAGGTGGTGATGCAAAAATTATCTCTGCAAACAAATATGCATGGCTCAGGTCACACAACCAGGAAACATGGGCTGGGCCAGAAAGAGAATTTGCACCCAAGTCCTTCAGAACTAAAATCAAGAGCAGAGTCCAGAAATAAATGTCATTACCTGATATGAGCAGCTGATTCATCAGACACTGTGCTCTGACTTGCCACACACAATCGCTGGCAGCCTCAGTGGAGTAGGGACATTTGGGAACAGATCCACTAAAAAAAAATTCTAAAGTCCATGACACCCATAGCCCATTGTCAGCTGTAATATTTGAGCTATAGAACTCTACTCTCTGGTTATTCCTATTCCAATAAGTTATACAGGACCCACAGCTGTTCTTTGAGCCACCCTGAGGCCAAGCAGAGATGTCTGCTCATAGCCAGGTTATCAGACTCTCCACCACCCACTCTAGGGTGGCTGCATCCAAAATGGGCATTGAAAATGGTCCCTGGTCTCTGCTAATGCCTAAAGTGAAAACAAAAGTCTTTAACCAGATGCTAAGCCAGCCATGCTAAAAGTGTGTCATGAACCATGCTAAGTTTGGCAATATAGAGGGTTAAGTTTCAGTGCTTAGGAAATCGCCAAGTGCTGTTTGATTTACCAGTATTGATTACCTTAATTACCCAAAACAAGATAATTGTTGGGCTGCACAACATTCTCTGCCTTGAAAGGTAGAATGTGGCCATGTCCCATAGCTTCTAACAGCTGGATAAAGGTGACTGAAAGCTCTTTTTTTTTTTTTTAACTGCTTTTGTACTTTTTCTTGTTTGTTTTATTTGAGTTTTGGGGTTTTTTTCCTTTTTTTTTCTACCAGGAGCAGACCACAGACACTCTCACTTTAATGGAAACAAATTTTTGTTTCGCTATTCACTGTCTCACTATGCAAAAAACCCTCACCGATATTAAAAATTTGTTCCAAATTGATGTCCTACAAGTGTCAAGGAATATTCTACTCTTCACAGAGCATTTTCATAAATAAGAGCTCTACATTGAATTTTTCCACCAACCTCATGATTTTGTAGTTTTTGGTTCCTCACTGCTCTTCTCTGTTTTGTCAAACCCCATGACTTTCTTCTTGAGATGTAAAGTTCCCAGAGTGTGGGTATATAAAGTTTTATAAAGCAGCAAAAGGACATCCTAGTCCATTCCTAATGGCCTTCCTGCTGGTGCCTCTGTTGCTGTTGTCTTGTTCCCTGTCACTGCACATAAAGGCAGTGGGCTCAGAGCCCTCCAGCTGTGATGTGTGTTTGGTGACCTTGATACCTAAAACAGGCTAAATGAAACAGAGGCCAAGACACAGCTAGGAGAATAAAAAGTGGACAAATTTATTCAAGGCCTTCAGGGTACATTCAGGCAAGCAAAGCCCCCTCAGGCTACACCCAAAATGGATGCTGGGTCATGGGCCTTTTACGTTTTATAAATTCTGTCCTATTAGCATATTGGTTCCTAATTCTCCAATCACACCCTTAGGTAATGATGTCAACCTGACATCCCAGGCCTGTTCCCCCTCCAACTCACTGTTGTTTACATATTTTCAGGCCCTAGGACAGCAAATGTGTCCTTAGGTTTCTATTCAGAGGTAATTGCTTTGACTAATGCAGCTGGGAACAGAGGTTTTTAGCCTTCTATAAGCACAGAACTACACCAAGTTACAGATACATGAAGAACAAAAACTAGAAACTATTAAGGCATGAAACTGACAGTAGGTATTGAGGAGACATGGTTTACATTATTTTCCACAGATGAACCATTGTGCATTTATCTTCCTCCACCATGCTCTTAACCTTTCACTCAGATCCTTCTGGAGTTTCTCCCTGTCAATGAGACATTTGTCAAAGATAGTGAAGATAATCTTCATTATCCAGAAATCTGGACCTTTAACAGCTTGTTCACTTCAAGATAACGGATCAATGTCAAACAAAGAGTGCCCACATTTCTGGCTGTTAAGCTCAGGCTGGAAACTCATTAGCAGACAAGCCCTAAAGGCCATGCCAGTCACTGGGAAGGGAAAAAATCTCACTAATCCATACAAACTAAAAGACATCACATACCTGCTAACATTAGTGTGAGCTGAGAATGTTGTGAACACAGGCCGTGACTGCACCAGTTTCTCCAGCTCTTTCAGGGTTATATTGTCACTCATATAATTTCCATGCTTACTTCCAAGTGGTATTAGTGACTAAATACTCAGCAAGTTTTGCATGCCAGTTTTCCTGTCTGGACTGACAAGAGCTGGAATTGTTCGGCTGGTGTGGCTGTTACAGCAGGAGCAGCAGGGGATGGAGAAGCCACTGAAAACCTCAGGTTTGATGCTGACTGAACTATTCTGCTGACAGAAGTGTGAGCAGGTCAGGCTTTGTCCTCCTGGCAGAGGAATAAAGGCACCGCAAGAACAGCACGGACTGACAAGATTGATACATGAAACTAACAGAGAAAACATGGCATTATTAAATTCTTTTCATGGGTTCACTACTTCTAGGTATTTTTTCATACTCCCCCTCTAGCAGTTTAAGAGAACTTCATTTTTTGCAGTGAAACACAGAATTCCCTCCTCACTTTACAGAAGAGTTTCAGCAAGAGGCATTCATGGTTTTGAAATCTGTACAAACCAAACATAAAGCTCTCCCTGTCCTGGCTCTGAGTGCCCCCTGTGATGAGAGCAACCACAACCTAAAGTCTCTTATTTCCCTTTTCCTTGCAAGGTTCCCTTAAGGCATGTTTTAGCAGACATCTGTCTATCTATCTCCTCTTCTTCTCAGCACCTTGGATCACCTAATGTACAAGATAAATCAATAGTGTGTGGGCTAAAATTCTCTTAAAACCTAAAGAATAAAATGCAAAGCAATTCCCATGAATCCTGCAGCAAATTAAGTTGATGAAACTTGTGGATTCTCCCAGCATCCCAGAGTGTTTTTGGTCTCTTCTCCTGGCTTCAGGGACTGGGAACACTAAAGATCCATGAATAGTGAATAGTTTTAGTAAAGATCCATGAATAGTGAATAGTTTTAGAGTAGAAATTTAGGGTCTTCCTCTTTCTATATTCTTCTTGGCTAAAAAAAACCAAACAAATAAAAAAAAAAACCCCAGACACATACAAAAAAAGAATTAAAAAAAACCCTAACAAACAAAAAACCCCAAAAACCAACGAACAAAAAAAAAAAAACAACCAAAAGAAAACAAAGAAAACCAATAAAAACAATCAACCCCCCCCCCCAAAAAAGGGCTCGGAATTTTTGTTTGGTTTCTCTTTTTTTTTAGCTTTTAAGGATGACTCAGGTAGCTACTATATGTGTTCTACTCCTTATTATGATTTATTTTCCTAACACCAGCATAAGCTTTGTCAGTGCCTTACTAAATAAGGATGCAGTTAAACCATAATGAGGTTTTAATATGGTAGCATTAAAGGGTATGGCCCAATCCCTGGAAGAAAAGAGAGTAAAATGAAAAACCTGCCCATGCTAGGAAGGGTAGCTAACATGATAGAGCATTCAAGCTCAGCCAAGCCCTCAGCTTCAAAGTTCTTGGAGGTCTCTGCCCAGTAAATCTATCATTTCTGACACATGAGTGACAGAAATGGAGTTTCTGCAGTTTAACCACTTACTGCTTGTCAGCTTCATCGAGGTAAAAGGTCACCCTAGCTCTGTTAACTGGGAGAAAACATTACCTGAAACCACCTGGAAGCTTTGGGTGAGAACTGAAGCAGCTGAGGCTGATGGATCCCATTCTTTGGGAGCAAATAAAAGTTATCTTTGTGGAAGAAAGGGCAGCATAACTCTGCGGTGGGCTCAAAGGAGTCTGAGCTATCACAAGACTCCTCCCAAGTGCAAAGTTATTATCATCACAACTTCCCAGTGAAAGGGTAATGAATTTTAACAGGTTTTGTAGCAAGCAAAGTCCAAAGAGATCAGCAGCCAAGGCTCTCTGACCTGCTACTTGCTGCAAACATCTCTCAGGGTCCTTATAAATCATCCTAAGGGATCTGCTCACACAAATATTACATGCCCAGAAAAAAGATGTGTGGCTCCCAGGCAGAAATCAGATGAGGTCACAAAGGGATTTAACATCAAAATACATGTATTGACAGAGGAGTGGTGACATGAAGAAAAAAAAAAACAAAAAAACAATCCATAAAGCAAGAGGAAGATGTGTACCCAGCAATGAATCCACATGTTCTCATTCAAAAAGTTGCCAGTCAGGAGAAAGTCAAAATATCTCCAAAATCAAGAACTCCTTGCCCACATTTGTTCCTCTGGGAAGAGATCACATTGATCACAGGTGCTGTCCCAAAGCACAATGCTTAGGAGAGTCCTGGCACAGGATCAGCTGATGGCAAAGAACACACTGGAGAGATGAGCAGACACAGAGGAAATCCTCTGGATGGAAGTGTGGGCTCAGCTGCTTTCCTATGCTGCAGCAGCTCGCTGGGCTGGAATCCATGGATAATATCTCCCAGGCTCAATCCCCAGTTCCACTTGGGCTCTTTCAAGGATAAAGGACTTGGATTCTTTTGAGGGTAATTACAAGATCCTCAGGAGTAATAGTATTTTCCTGGAGGAGAGGTTTGCTGGGTGAAAACAGACAAGAACATCCAAATTCATTTAATCCAGGTTTTCTTATTGCCCTCCGTGGATGTTGGAGTGCTGTTATTTTAGCAATTGTGCTGGTACAACATGGTATAGCTGCTGAGAGAGCTCCCAAAAGCAGCAGTTGCCATTACAAAGGTGTCAGCATGCACAATTTACACTTTATACACTCATTTTTATTACTGTTAAAGTAATTACCCCTGAAAGATTGTCCATCACTACTGCTTAATAATTTAACCATCGATTTGATCCTCAGCAGAACTGGCACCCAGCATCAGGCACATTATTGCCATCAAAATATTAAAGAACCCAAACACTTGTTTACTGAGCTACTATATTGAAAAATTGGGTTTTGTCCAGTTGCATAGTAATCCAAAAATAACATTTGTTAATATGCAATAAACCTTTTGGCAAGATTCCCACTTCTATTTAATTTTTTTTCTACTATGTTAGGCAGAAACAAATATTTTGGCTTTCCATTTAAAAATTGAAAATAGTCACTTTAGTAACTATCCATCTAATGTTCTGTTTTCTTATGCTTGTAAATTACTTATTCCTTTCCTTGCTGGGGAGCAGAGAACAAAGACTCTTGGAATCACTGGCAGATTTGAAGAGCTGGTCCTCACCTTCTCTTGCCTTCACAGATACACTTTTTCTTCCTCTCCTACCACCATAATAGCTGAAAATCTATATCCTAAAGGTCTACTGTTTATACCTGTTCTTAATGAGCAGCAACTCTGGATCAAAACAAGCTGAGGGATTTCTGTCTGTAAAAGGAAGAGTGACAGAATTCAATAAGGGAACTGAGGGAGAAGAAATTAGAGGGTGAGAACTGCAGGTGTTTGCATCTGCTCCTCTGAGGTCTCTGTGCCCTGCAGGGCAGCGTTCAAGGTCTTCCCTCCCAGCCCTGTGTGGGATATTTTGGCAAGAGTTTTCCATTCCTGCTGACTCAAACTATACATTTAATCCTCTGAACAACACACAGGAGCTCAGATACACCCACAAGAGTCTCACTAGCACTAACAGAAATTAAGAAATCCAAAAGAGAAAGAAATCATACGCTTCAGTTTATTTGATTTACACATTATTAGCTAAGCCAAACACGCTAATACTGACATGGGGCTTTCAAGAAAATGAAGAAGGAGGTCAGATCTTGAGTGTCAGGAACAAGCAGGAACCTCCTCTGTCCCAGAATGACAGATTCAGCAAGAAAGGAGAAAGCCATTCATCATGGAAATGTCAGACTGGAACTGCTCGCTCTCCTCACAGCTTTTCTACAGGTGCTGGTCCTTTTTAGGGCTGTGAGGAAATGACTGGATCACTCCTTAAGCCCCAGGATGAGGATAACTTCTCTGAATAGGACATAGGAAACTGCTCGATGAGACAAGAGCAACGGATAAAGCTGACAAGTGTCACAGCACCTTGAGGGATGGCTGGGTTCCCATATCACAGACCTGCCATTTGCTATCCAAGGGAAAGGCATGTGAGAAGTTGTTGCTGTTTACATTGCAGATAATTGAAGAGGACATTTTGGGGAATACAGTCTTGCAAGGCCACAGTTCCTAGGGAACCTGACAGTAACACCAGCAGCAGAACATGCAGTGTCAGCTGGCAACAGTTTTGAGAATACCAGACTTTGATACTGATGTAGTAAACTGGGACCATTAGGTGAAAAAGCCAATTATGGATGCTTCATTGATATGGAAAAAGATCAGGTCAGAGAGAAGAAGATACAAGGACTCTGAGCAGACAAATCCAGAAACAGCAAAGCTGAACAAGTCTCAATTTAAACCATTAAAAAACCTTTTAAAACTTTAAAACTATTCTGCTCTTTAGAAGACTCAGAAAATTTCTGTATTTCCATATCCCATATTCAGCCCACATTTATAATTCTGTGCATCAGAAGATCCCAACATCTTAAAGGTCTTTCCATCTTGGAAAAAAGATGTCTTTCTTAAACATACTCTACATTATTGCACAGTTTTTCCTGACTGAAAAAGTCTGGTCTGAAACAGATTTTTGAAATTTTAAATCACCAGTTTCCTAGATATTAAACTGTCAGAACAAAATGCACAGGTAATGAAGTACCTGTGGATAAGTTTGTAGGGAAAAAAAGCATTAAAGAAAGATGTTCTGATTTCAAACAAATGCTTCAATTTGTTAGAAGCTGACTGTGTGCAATTACTTTGGGTGAAAGTTTCTAAGTTGTCTAAAGGGATTGTGTTGCCGTTAAAAAATCTATTTCAGCCATGTTTTCCTGCTTGCTGATATATAAGCACAGCCCACAGAGCAGTCGCTGCCTGGTATTTCCTTTGGGATCAAGCTATAACCTTGCAATACTATACATTTAAGCTTTGAATCCTGGCACATCATAAAAATAAAAAGCAAACAAACAGAATCAACCCTCAGACACATTGGAAGAATTTTAAAAGAGAAGGAGATTAAGCTCAAAGAGCCCAACAACTCCTTGCAGAGCATTTTATCAGTTTGTTTTTTTGCTAACTCACAGGATCCACTCCATCATGTCCTTCAGACCAGCACTGACTGTCAAGGACAAGGATCCCACAAGGGGATTCCTCCTCCAAAACCCATTTCCTTTCTTTTTCGCTCTTCAGCCTCTGCATATATCCATGCTTTTCCACATTTTGGTCATCACCACCTTGCAGATGATTGATGTCCATAATTTCCAACTTCTCTCACCCTTTCTTAGCCTAATATACTGAAAATTCATGACATTGGAGCAGTAACTGTGCAGTTGCATACCTATGCCAGGTTTTTGCTGGACTTTTTCAACTGAGCTTTTCTGCATAATTTTGTAACACCTCCCACAGCAGAGCCTTGATCCTTTTGTCAACAAGGTAACATTGCATATTAAATCATACTAAAATGCAATATTTTACCTGTCACTTTGGACAAATCATTGCCTGATCATCAGCGCAGCCCCAGGTCTGTATATCCTGGGCACTATTTTGTTTCCATGTGCAGCACAAATGAGTGCTGATCTTTTCCCAAAGTTTCTCGGTACTGCTATGGAACAATTCCACCAACCTGAAGCGATTTAGAGGTTAGAAAATGGAATATTCAAAGGATCATTTTGCACCTCTCTCTCTGATCATTCTCTATTAAAATCGTTGATCTTATTTTCTCAGAAAAATCCTCCCGCTTTGAGTTTTCAATGTATCTGAAAGCAATTATGACTCAAACACTGGATTTTCCATTCAGATATGATGCAATAGAACTGCAGCGCTCTGCTGACATTCCTGTCATATTTAGAAAAGAAAAGGGCATGTTTTCATAATTCTTACTGCAGTCTGTGACAAGACTGCTTCTGCCTCTCACACAGCTCCCTTAATTTCTATTTCCCAATTAGATTTGATTGCATCCTGTCTATCCAATGCTGACCAGCAAAAAGCTGCACTTCACATTTAATTCCCACAGATTTAAATAAAATCAGATAGTACAAGATAATGTCATGGTCTGTGAGTCCTAAAGTGGGGGACTACATGACAGAAAAGTTATTCCCTGCACAGACTATCAGGGCTACAGCTACAGGGTTTATTTATGTAAGAGAAAAAGTCTGGTACACAGAAATAGCAGTCTCCAGATAGTCTGCAAGAAGTTTCAGGAGAAAATAATGATCTTTGGGAAAGTCCTCCTTGTTGTACACAGTTTTGTAAAATGTACTTTATAAATGCATTTACAAAGACAGAAGACACAAAATGTCTATATTTTTAATCAAAATGGAGAGGGAAGAGAACACTTTCTTAGCACTGCAAAGCATGTAATTGTTCTCTTGTCATCCACCACCGCCAAAGAATTTTCCCTGCAGAATCATCCCAGAGTGTCTTTTATTCAAAAGTAGTATTTACTGAAAAACAGCAAACATAGTTTATCTTACTCTTTTCCACCTGTTCTTTATCTAAAAACTTCTCTCTTTGCAGCAAAGTTAATGCAACGTGAGTGCCATGGCTGATATATACCAATACATATCTTATAATTAGAGCATTTCTGCCCCAAAACTAACAGATTGACACTAGTGGCCAAAGCACTGAGACACCAAACATAACATCCTACAAGGCACCATAGATACCTCCAAGCCAGGCTGTATATGATCCATCAGGACAGGATCCACCCATCCTCTGAGACTCTGTAAAGCACCAGGTGGCTTTCCAGGCTCAGTGGGACTGCAGGGTGAAATCCATTTCCTCAAACTCTTTTGTATGCATCTCACTCCCAAGCTTCTTTTACATTACTTTCTTGTGGTATGTGGCAGATGTCTTATATTGGTATATTTATTTATTTACTGTGTATGCAGTGCTCACTGGAGTGAGATGTGTGCTCAGCTGTGTGGCACAGTATGAGGTCTATCATTGAATTTCTATTCTAAAAAAACCCAAAACCCTATCTTTTTATTGCTGCCTGAAACAATCCCTATCTGCCACTAGAATCCCCAGCATCATCACCCATTCCATCAGCTGGTTTTGTTAGCGAAACACAAACTTTTGTATCAGTAATATTCTAAGATATATGTGCAGAATATTGGTGACTGTGTAAGAAAATTACAAGTCACAGCTCAAAGTTTCTCTTCCCTGCAGATGTAATAACTTTTATGGAGAGTAAAAGCATTAGGGCCAATGCACAACTGAATTTGTGCACAGATTTGTGCTGGTCTCACATGAGTCCTCCTGTCACCCCCTCTCTGTGGCCTGTGATTTCCTAGCAGCACTACAAAGGAACACAGTGCAAAAGTCAGGCTTCATAAAACTCTCCACTTTCTGAATATTTTTTAGTATTCCCACACAGATGCAGCATAACCCAACAGGCCCAACAATATTTTAAGGGGCCACAGACTGTTTAGTTGTTTGTCTGATTGCAGTTGCTTGGCTCAGACAGCACATTATTAAGTGTTTAATAGGACTTTTAGGAGTTCTCGTTTCTGAACATGATGATTTAAAAAAACCAAACAAAAACAAAACAAAAACCACCAAAATCCAATAAAAAAATAAAAACCACAAAAATCGATTTTAAAAAGCAAGANGAAAGAAAGAAAGAAAGAAAGAAAGAAAGAAAGAAAGAAAGAAAGAAAGAAAGAAAGAAAGAAAGAAAGAAAGAAAGAAAGAAAACAAAAGAAAGAAATGTTCCAAAGACAGATCAGTGAATTTTTAGTTCTTTTCCTAAAGACAGTTGCTCACTTTTCAGTATGTGTTCTGCATACCCATGGACAGAGACTTATCCCTTGTGGCACCGACACATTCAACAGCAATGATGGCATCTGAGCCCTCCAATTAAGTGCTAATACCTTCAAATTACCGATGGGAGCCAAGACTTGGAGGTTACATCTCTGTTAACCTGTTCTCTAGCCCTGAGACCAAGTGACAAAGTCTGCCCACATGCCTATTTTTACCCTCCTTTAGCCTCCAGAGCAGGGTAACACATCCAAACTGCCTTTGGGGAGTTCACACAATTATAGGAAAACTAGGGATTGACAGGAAATGTAAATTACCTATGAAAAACTGTTCCAACCTGAGAGCAATTAAATTTTGACCGAGGGGACCAGAGAGGCTGTGAAAACCTCATCCTTGGAGATGTTCAGATCTTGACTGGGCACAGCTTCTGAACACATTGCACTGGAGTTTTTTCAAACATGGTGTAAAGACCAGGTGATTTCCAGAATTGTCTCCCAACCTGATTTATTGTAGAAATAAATGAAATTTATTCTAGAAATGGTCCTTGGCCTTTGCTAACTTTCAGACACTGTTTAGGAAGTGTTTGAGAGACTATATTTGATCCAGACAAAACCATGCCAAGTACTTTGCTAAAAGTTTAACAGAAGAGAGGATCAAGTTCCATTGCTCAGGGATATTCCCTGTTGCTGGTCAAAGAGATGGAGGCAGAGATGCTGGTATTCCCAAAGCCATACAGAAAGTCTGTGACAGAGTAGGAACTTCAGTGCTCATCTTGCTGAGGCTTACTCTGTATCACTGGTATTTCTCTTCTCTTTTTTTAGGGTATCCATCTTAGACTCTGGTGGAATCTTGGCATTGCTTTTAGCTATGATGATGTTGTGGTCCTTGTTGGAATAGTATTTTCACATGCAACTGTTCCTTTCTGATATTAATCTCCAACCACGGTCAGATCACCTCTTTTGTAATCTCACTTTTGTAAGTGAGATTGAGACTTTAATGCAACCTGTATTAGGAGGAGTTGTTGGCAAAATGGTTCTGTGTTTTTCAGAATCTGGAACCTGGTGAATTGCTTGCAGCCACAAAAAGTCAAGAACATCACAGACCTTGAAATAAATGCCTTAGAAGTAAATCTGGCACCTCAATGTATAGTTTCAAATACACCCCAAAATCTGCACCCAGGTTTATTTCTCCAGATTACTGGACAATGTGTGTATGACTAGAGCTTTTGCTTTCAGGCAGGTGAGCATTTTCTTTGCCTTCCTTCTAGAATGACTGGATGTTAGCAAACTCTGATTTTAAAGTCTTGGGATTAAAATCAATGAGACTAACCACACCATGAGCACAGTTCTGCCTAGTTCTGACAGCTGCTGGATCAGCATGCGTTAATATCAGAAAAACCATGCAGATAAACTATGCTTCACCTTCGTTATTGTCTTGGAAGTAATCAGGACCAAAATTGTGGCATTCTTTTGGGAATTTACAGTGGTTATTTCTTTGATATCTGTATGGGAGAAGTGCTTGGCCATGACTTCACAAGCAAGGTGAAATGATCAACCTGAGGCCATGCAACTTGCCAATGGCAGAACAAGGACATCTTGCTCTGCTGACTACCTGCAACAAACAGCATAACTTCCACTTTTTCTCATTTGAATTAATTATTTCCCCATTTACTAACAAAACCCTCTACTACTGTGGCTGATCTTCCCCACTCAATGAGCAATATTAGTTGATTGCTGAGGGATTTTTTACAAGGTCAAGGACAATGTCGAGGGGGAATGGCTTTAAACTGAAAGAGAATGGGTTTAGATTGGATATCAGGGAGAAATTATTCACATTGGGTGTGCTGAGGCACTGACACAGGTTGCCCAAAGCTGTGAATACTCCATCCCTGGAAGTGTCCAAGGCCGGGTTGGATGGAACTCAGAGCAACCTGGGATAGTGGGAAGTGTCCCAGCCCATGGCAGGGGTTTGGAGCTGGGTGATCTTTAAGGTCCCTTCCAACCCAAACATGATTCCATGGTTTGGCGTTGTCCCTTAACGTCACTGAAAGATGGCCATACCAGTGATCTCTCTTTAAGTGGAAATGTAATATTGCTGTTCCCTCAGCCCATTGGAGCAAAGTATATTTATTATCCACCTTGAATTTGTTTCCTTTGCAGGTTATTTTTCACCTTTCAGGAGGAGTCCCTGGATGCCATTGAAAAAGGAGCAGCTACCTCTGAACGCTGGCTTAGAGGCATCCAATAGATCAGCAGTGTATGAAACAGCAAGGACAACTAAACAAGCTGGGTAATTTTTCTGCACTAAAAATAAACAGTGAATAAACATTTACATTTAAATAAGCATATTCAGCATGTTCACATATTATATTCTAATTACTTAATAGCTTGAACTTTGTTAAACGGTGCATTTTATAGCGTGCATTCAATCTTTCTTACATTGTACTGATGATGCTGACAGCAGCAAGTAATTGATCTGGGCTGTGCTTCAGGTACTCAAGTAAATCTTGATCTTTCTCTCTTCCTCGCACATTCATTCAATTAATTTCTCCCTAACTTTAATTGACATTCCTCTTTTTTTCAAGGATTCCTAAACTTTATTTCCCCAAAGATGCTTTGTCATTGAACCTTTTTCCTAAACCCCTTCCAATCTGCACACTTTGGCCCTCTCCTTCTGGCTGCAGATATGTCCTCCCTAAATTGTCCTTTCCCTCAAATCCCAAACATCATTTCTATTTCTAGTAATCTCAGTTATTCTGCATTTTTAGGGGGTCAGAATTTAGGTACTCTGTTACCATTGCTGGTGGGGTAAAGGAGCCCTGTAGAACACAGAGGCTGGAAGATTGCTGCTCTTAAGTAGGATGAACACTACTAATAAGCTCCTGTTTGCATGAGGACAGAGAATGTATTCTTTTTGTAAGACTTTCGGAAAACAAATGCAAAAAAAATTAATGCTGTATTAACAAAAACTAAATAGGTGCCTTTCCCTACTGTTTGCCTACACTGCCCCAAGGTCTGTGAATCTAAGGCTCTATCCAGACCATCATGTGTGCTAAGTTTCTTCCTCCTCTCACAGTAGAAGATGCATATCTTGTACAGCTCAAAAAACAATAATAGAAGAGTTACTTAATCATGGATATCTCCCCTCTTGTTTAAAAAATACCCACTAACAGTAAGGAACAAAAACATTGCAGCAAATTTATGCCTCAGGGAGGTGGTAAAGTAACCTTAAGGATTGCTTTAGTCCGTTTGTTCCCTAAAGCCAAATGCCAGAGACAGTTGAACAAAATAATATGCTATTCTTGACTCTTTGCAGGCACAAAACCCCTCAAGCTCAAGGCATAATTCGAGCCCTTACTCTGAATTCCTTATGACTGCAATAAGTATTTTAATGTTATGAACATCTACTCTGGATTCTTCTTATGTCTTTAAAAAGGCAGTGATTCATTGCTTCAAGCTACGCTTCTGAAAGCATCTTATTGCTGGATTTTATGAAAAGTATTTTTATCAACGGATAAAAAATAATATGCAGATTTATGTTTCCGGCTGTTGGAAAAGCTTCCAAATGATTCTTCTACGCCTCCCAAAAAAAGGAAGTTGAAAATCAAAGCAGAGCAATTTAAAATAAGTTTGGACTCATAAAGTTTCTCTCATATTAAATCCTGCTCTTAACTGGGCTGCTGGAATAGCTGTGCAGGGAAAGAGCCCTCTGGATCCACAGGAACTGAGCTAAGTGTGCTATAAAACCAACATGGGTAGAGATGGACTGCAGCTTTAGTTTGGCTGGAATGTATTTTGCAGTCCTTGTGTTTGTGTAATTCCACTGCCATTCCACAGGAGTTGAACTTGCCCCTGCTGTAAAATGATCAGGAACCTCTCAAAGTGTGATTGGTGCATCAGAACCCAGAGCTCAGTGTCAGCCAACAACCAGCCCCGATGGCAGCACAACCTGCCAGCTCTTAATGGGAATTGTGCCCTTTAGGGCTGGGGTTTCATTCATTTTATGGTAAATTCCTCATCTATTGTGTGCCATTTGTGCATGTTTCTGATAAGGGTGAAATAACTCCACTGCAAACATTGAGCTTTCAGTACTGCCTTGATTAAATATACATAACAAAGGGCAATCTAAGTATTTTATCAGAAGTCATCATTAATACCTCCTCTGTAACAATTTAGGATGATAACGTAAATACTCACTGAAAAACTGCTATGAGTGTTCTCATTTCAACAGCACCTCAAGCCCTGAACAGAGATGAACTTAAACTGCTGGGCTACATGTTATAGAAATCAGGAAAGCAGAAAGGCCTTTTAAATATAAAAAGTCTTTTTATTAGAAGCTGTTTATTCTAATAGGAATTTTTTAAATGTAAAGCACGCTTCCAAAGAACAAACATACCTGAGATTAATAATGGAGGCAAAGAAAAACAATGGGACTGGCATGTGCAGTTTTAGCAGGTCATGTTTCAGTCATGCTTAGATCTTAACCCTTACCTGAATCAAAAATTATGTGTATTTGAGAAAAGTTGACCCCAATGCACATGCTTACAATTAGCAAAACATTTAATTTCTCTCTTTTTTTGTGACATACGAGATGTGGTTCTATATTTTCCAGTTTATTTTGAACAGAAATAGAGTAAGAATAGTTCATCTGAAAGGAATCTACAACCATCACCTCATCCAACTATCCAACCACAGCAGGCCTGACCAAAAGTTAAAGCATTTTGTTAAGGGCATTGTCCAATTGCCTCTTAAACACTGGGGCATCAACCACCTCTCCAAGAATCTTGTTCAAAGGTTGGGGCACATCTTGGTAAAGAAATGCTTCCTAATGTCCAGTGTGAACCTCCTCTGAGGCACTACTGAGACCTTCAAACCAGCCCTGCCTCAGGATACCAGGGGGGAATAGCTCAGCTCCTCCCTGTGTCGTTCCCACCTCAGGAACCTGCAGAGCAATGAGGTTGAACCTCAGCCTCCTTTTCTTCAAACCAGAAAACCCACTGAGCCACTCCTTGTACAACGTACCTTCCTGCCCTTCCACCAGCCAAAAATATGAATGTCAAGCTTTGTTTAGGGAAGAGTGTCACATGGAGAGAGTGGGTGGTTTGGTTGTGATGCTACCTTTACCCAGAGCTTCCAGCTGCCTGTAGGGCAATGAGAGCACACAGGATAGAGCTTTGTGGGCATCCTAAACTTTGGGTCAAACATCACTGTGACGTGCCCATCATCTTCCATCTTTCATGCAAGAAGAAACAATTAAAAAACAAAACAAAAAAAAAATAGCAATATGAATGAATATATGTCTCCAGTTCAGTCACAGCTCCCCACAATTAAATTGCAGGAGGCTTCTCCCCTTGTTAGAATAGCCTTGCTCAACATTATTGGTGCTGTTTGAGCAGACATGCCATGAATTCCACTGTTCTGCAATGCATTGGACAATATGGGAAAAATAAATACTTCCTTTTTATTATCGCCTATGAATTATACTAATATGCAGTTTTCATTCATTTAATAGAATAATTAGGAATGCAGAATTACTGAGAACCTTTTCCAGAAGGAAAAGTTCAAGTAGATCTTCTGACTGGGTTTATTATAAACTCTGACTATGTCTCTAACCTTCATTTGTTTAGACATCTCAGAACTCAGACAGCTGAACATAAACAACATATTAGGAAAAGGTTTTTAAAGCCTGTTCCCTCTTCCAAATTTATTTTTCAAATAATACTCAAGATATAAAGACTCATTTCAGGCACCCTTCTCAAATGTTGTGCTCCAAACATATATTGTTTGCGGCAAAAATACACTCCAGGAACAAAAACAAGGCACAAAGCATTTTGTTCTTGCTTTGGGAAATGTTCAGCTATCTAGCCTGGAACTCATAATACTTTTAGAGTCTTAAAATATATATATTTTAGTAGAAATTTCTACATTTTCCAAAGTCTGAGCTTCATGTCCTATAAATACTGTGACAAGACAGCCACAGAACTAAGCAAAAATTGCAAAAAATATAAAACATTGCACGATAATAAAGAGCATTTTGACTTTTGGACGGTCAGAATGAGTGGAGGAGTTTAGAGTTTATTTCTTTTGAGAAAATGAAAGGAAAAATAGTTGGAGAAAAGGCAAAATATGCAGTAAGCAAAATGGTGCAGTAAATTGAGCATCCATGGGCCAACTTCCAGCTTCCCACTGTGAAACAAGACATTCCCTTTAATGTTCACTTCCCATGTATAACCACCTAGAGTTCTTGCTTGCCCCTCTGAGATGGACTATGCTGCATGTTCTGATGTCAGTGTCATCAGATCCTTGTATGGATACTTTGGATATTTGTATATAATATCCAAATATACATTGGATATTTGCTGAAAACATCTCATTTACAAGGTAGATGGACAATGTGTATGAACACTTTAAAAACCATCACAGGTTTTGTCCAGCTGAGCATCAATTTCAGAGGGTGGTGAAAAAAATCTTATTCTACAATTTCCAGAAGCATCAATCAAGTTGGGGCAATTTTCCTTTCATCTGTTGTCTGAAATTATGGGAGAAGCAGAAATTACTTCCCTAATGGACCAAACTGGCAGAGCCACAGGGCTTGGGCAAGAAGAAGCCACAGAACAGAAGTTTGGTCTGGCAAACAGCAAAGTTTCATTGCATCTGCAAAGCAATGCCAGCTTCTGCCTCCAGCTTTGCTTCCTCTCCTCTCCCAATCTGTCTAGCAAGTGAAGGAACCTCATTATCAATTAATCAGCTTCTCTTGGATTCCTGTGTGTGTTATGGAAGGTTTCTAATTATGGATGGCTTTGTTTAAGAATGCATCAAATGCTCTACAGATTTGAAAGGAATTCATCACACTATAATTAGGCTGATAGCTCTTTGGTCATCAAGTGTCCTCCTATTTCCCTCCTGATGGTGGGTGAGATAAAAACACTGAAAAATGTAATAGCTGGCTCTAATGACTGACCCCAGACATTTAGGCATTGCTTTGAACAAATTGCTTGCACGTCACAATTTTTACTCATCACTAACAATTTTCTGTCCTCACAGAAAGCTGCCAATCAAATATATTTTTGACTTGTAAGCAACAGGCAGGATCCTCCAGTGGGAGAGTGCAATGGGACAGTACCCAGATTAGGGAACCCTGCACAGGAAGGGGACAGAGAGTCATTAGCTGATGACTGGTGACAAGGTGTATTCAATCCCCATCTATCACATCCCTGTCAGCAGACTGAGTTGGATGCTGGTCTAGGGCAAGGCACTGCAGGAATAACAATAAGAGAGCTAAAGAGCTCAAGCAAAAAAACCCCAATTATCTACAGAGACAGCATTCATTACATTACCAGTGTAGGGACAGCATTGTGTTTCTTTTGGAAAAGTGTGTAACATTTCACTTTAATGGTCAGTTCCCAAAAGTGAAAGGAAGGGAGAAAGAAAGGGAGTATTGGTTCAGTCAAAGACAATTATTTTTTTCAGACAAAGAAAAAAAACAAGAAAATGCATCCAAATAATCCATTTTGCATCAGACTAAAGCCTGTTCATTTCATTTTCCATTATTAATGTAGTTTGATTTTTTTTCAACTTAGCCAAATTTGACATGAGCTGTTGTTTCTAAAAAAAAAAAAAATTAAAATTTAAAAATAAAAAAAATCCATATTTTCATTTAGGTCCAAACAGGTTTTTCAACATTTAAGCCATTTCTCTCATTTCTTGGTAAAGAGACTTATTTCACAACAGACTTCCTTTCCCCTGCAACCCATTTTCAAGCAAATTCAATAAATGTACGCAGAACTTCCTTGCTTGACTTCCCCAGGAAAAGAATTTCAAGTCAGGATTCTCAGTCCTGCTGCTAAAAACAGCCTGTTTCCATAGCTGTCACCTCCCCTGCAGTGAGGGAGCCTGAAACATCCCTAATGCTTCCCCACATCGATTAAGCCTCTCCTGGCTGGCTGGCTGGCTGGCAGGCTGCAGGCAGGAGGCAGGAGCAGCCCTGTCTGCTGCAGTTCTGACTCACTTCCTTGGCCCAGCTTCAGTCAGATTCAGGGGAATTCCCTGGAGGATGGAAGTGTTGGCATCACAGCTCCCTTGGCCATGTTTAAAGGTTAGAGGAGCCCAGAGATCACTGGGAGAGGTCTTCCTGCAGCCACCTCCAAGGAAGCTATGGAAGCCTCTCTAGATGCCAGCACCAAGGGCACCAGCGAAGGACTCTTCTGCCAGCAGGCTTGCATAATCTATTCATGCTGTTTCAACCCATTTTTGTCTGTATTTTTTTCTCCAGAGGAAAAAAATTGCTTTGAAATCTGAAGCAGGTGGCAATAAGCATTTTGCTCACTGGAGACTGCTTCAGGGCTTCTAGAAGTGCCCTGAAGGCAACCTGAGGTGGTGGAGAGCAGCAGTGTCCACTGGGATGCAGCCAAAATGGGTCCAAGTCCCACTGGTACCATTTGTACACCCTACATATGAAAAAGGTATGGGGGTGGACTGAGAGAGACCCCCTAAACTCCAGCAACTTTCTTCCTTCTCACCATCCATCAGTGCCCATGGATATAAAGCCTTCTGGGAATGAAAACCTCCTTTCTGTCATCAGCAACAAAGCTTTGTCCACACTGGAGCTGGGCAGCAGATCTTAGGCCATTTCTCATCCAGATATGGAAATGAGGGCTGGCAAGTTTGTCTTGACTACATTATGTTGCTTTCATGACAGAAAAACAGATTAACTATTTCATTCCCACATTTTCCTAGTGAAATATTTCAATGTTAAAATCAAAATAAAATAGGTGTGGTTGTGAAGTTGAATTTGAACACCTAAGTGTACCTAAAAGAGAAGTTACTTTGAGTTGATCAGAGTGCTTTCTTCAGTCCAAAATGCACTGTTTAGAGCTGGTTTAGTTTGGGTTCTGATTTTTTTTCTTTTTAAAGAAACCTTTCACTTGGACAAATTTTTTCCTATTAGTCTTTTGTACTACTGAAACATTGAAAAAGTTTGTTCTGTTGATATCTGAACGATACTTTTCTCTGAATTGAAGAATTCAGTAATCTTTTAGGAAAAATCCTAAACCACAGAGCATCAGAGCGTTTTGTACAGTTTTACCACAGTGGATACTGGTTTAGACAGCTCTAAAGATATCACAGAATATTCTGAGTTGGAAGGGACCTGGTCCTAAGCCTGCAGCCACTGGTAATGCCATAAATACTTGTATCTCCATTTACCATAACGTCTGAGAAAATGGTGACCAGGGTTTGCTCAGTTGGAGACCCAGAGTCAAAGGCTTCCTCTGGTCACAGTGCTCACCTCCTTGGGCCACATTGTCGCAGATCACTGTGGTCTGTATGCACTGTCATTCACACACTAGAATCGTGGGTTTTATCCTTTGCAAAGGATTCAAGCTATTCCCAAAGAAAGTTCCTATTCCTAAAGGCTATTCCTGTGCCTTTGGGGACTCCAAAGGATGCAGTACCTAAAGGAGGTTTAGCAGGAGGCTGGAGAGGGACTTTTCACAGGGGCATAGTGTGATAGGACAAAGGAGAATGTCTTTAAACTGAAAGTGGGTGGATTTAAGTTAGATATTAGAAAGAAATTCTTTACTGTGAGGGTGGTGAGGTACAGGTTTCCCAGAGAGGCTGTGGATGCCACATCCCTGGAAGTATTCAAGGCCAGGTTGGATGGGGCTCTGAGTAACCTGGGCTTGTGGAAGGTGTCTGTGTCCATGGCAGAAGAGTTGGAACTGGATGGTCTTTAAGGTCTCTACCAACCCAAACCATTCTGGGATTCTATGATTCTAATCATCATGACCTCCAGGAAACTCTCAGCTCCATTGACATATTTTCTCTCTCTCTCTCTCTTATTTTCTCTCTCTCTCTCTCTCTCTCTCTGGGCTAAATTCTGGAGACAAACAATCATGTCTGGGGCCGAGGTTGTGTAATGAAAAGACGAAGAGGATAGAATATCTGAAGAACTACACTAGGCAACAGAGCAAGATGGCCTTGCCCAGTGAGAGCTCAGACTTCTTCCCTCCTACATTGGGAATTATAATTTCAGAACACCATTTTGTTTCAGGGTAATGGATTGCAGTTTATGCTCCATGAGAAAAGGTGCAGAAGGTACAGTCACTCTGTAAAAAACCCAGAGATTAATTCATACCCATGGTTCAGCTGGGAATGAATGCAACCAGTTGATAGAAAACAAGGACCAGGCTAAACAACACATCACATCCAACCTACGGAAAATCCAGACTTGAAACAGTTGAAACCTATTTGCTAAGCAGTTCTTTTGACTTTTGCCTCAGCACCATCTATCTCTGATGATTAAAGACATGAAGATGATGTCTGGAATAGGTTTATGGAGCATCTGTGGAGTCCATGAGAACACAACATTGGATAGCCAAGGCATTAATAATCCATTGTGTGAACAGCCTAAAAGCAAAATAGTACTGGTTCATGCAATTTAAGAGAAAAGCAAATCACCCTGTTCTGGTTTTAGTACTTTGATAGATTTACCTATTTGGTTACAGATTACAAGGAGGGGAATGGAATGAAAGGCAGGGACAGTCCTGCAGGCTCTGAGGTGCCCTTCACACCAGGGGCCAGAGCACATCTGCAACTTCAGGAAATGCAAATGTTGGTTTAGCACTCTCCAGAGCAATGAGGAGGATATTGTCACTAAATCCCTGCAGAGATGCTGGCAAGTCAATATCCCATGGAAGTAAGGAAATGTGGATGATGCTGGGATAAGAGGATGGCAAGATCATAGACCTGCGACAGGGAAAAGAGGATGCAAGAACAGCGTTGGGGAAGTTGCAAACTCAGTTGGAAAGTTTTTCAATGAGAATTTTAGATAATTTCTGAATTTGTCATATGCTTCACTATAAATATTGTACAAAATTGGATGTATTGCTAATCTACTGGTCATCCTTGTTTTGGTTGTTGATATCAAGGCAGCATTCTCTTTTTGGCGCCATTGGCATCCATGCATGCAGGGACAGGGGGAGCCAGGCTTGTTTTTTTCTTCTAGTTTGGTAATATTCCATTACACTGACAGATTTTTTTTCCTAGAGTGACATTTAAGTGAATTGATTTTGAATCTTTGACATTGTAATCGATACATGTAAAAGAAAATACTAACTCACAACTGCCAGTTTCTGCTGTGATCATGGTTTTCTTCCTTCACACCAGATAAGATCAGTAACTATCTAAATGAAAGATGCTGAGTAAACACATTTTACCTGAAAGCGAAACTCAACCAAAACAAGCAAGGACAGAAAGATCAGAGATCCTGAATCTTTCCAGTTCCATGATGTCCCAGGTAACAGAGACCTCCCATCTCCTCTGCTCTCTGGGGCAGTGAGGACCTGCCCACTCCATTGGATTAATATAGGACTGGTCATGGGTCATGTGAAACAAGAAGAAACTAATCTTCCACCTTCTGGTTGTACACAAAACTATGCAAGATGTGTCTGCCTTTCCATCCACAGAAATTTTATTCCCTCTCTTCCTCAAAATGCATCATTACACTGATGCATTGCTTCCCAACACTGACTGCTACACATACCTCTGCAGTTACAAATGGAATGTGAGTTTGAGATGTTTTCATGGAGACTGGCCATAATTAAAGCAGCTTTTGTATTGCCAAGGCTCTTACGGGTTACTATGTGTCACTTATTAGTCAAATAACAGATGTAGCTCCTGCAGCATGAAGAGCTGTTGTTGTTTTCTCTTACTTTTCAATTACTGCCCTGTGAGCTGGGACAAAGTGTGTGAAATATGAGGTTATTGTTTTGTATATTTAGTGTCCCTGTGAAAAAAGAGGTGTCGGGCTCTGTTCTCAAAATTCAAAGGGAGCGCAGAAAAACAGACACTGAGGCTGTGCCTGTATTAGCAAATTCAGAATTGCCAGGCCAAAGCATTGGTAATCAATCTTCCCTAGCCCTGCCTTGCTAGAATAGTTCTGCACCACTCTTTCCTCTTGGCCACCAGTCCCTTCTGAAGCACAGGCCAAGGAGCACTGCATGTGTCCCTCCTGCTGTGGCACTCAGACACACCTGGCAGTGTCCTCTGCTGCCTCTTCCATGCAAACTGACCTCAGAACTGGTGGGTGGACACTGGTGTAGTGTTTGCCACTGGACACATTTCTGCTGCTTCTTACAAAACTGTGCAGCATGCTGCACTTTTACAGAAGTTTCCATCTTTTCCCACATTTCAGGCTCAATGGTCACTTCACAGCCCTTTGTTATTTTCATGCTGTTTGTTAGCTCCTAGTCTTAACTTCCTTGGTCACACACCACTGCTTGCTTCTCCTCACCTGGTTTTCCAGTGATCTGCATCCTCCTGGATGTTGTTTTATTAGGATGAACAAACCAGCCACAGCTAATCTGTCTCCTGTGATAGACCAATCCTCCCAGTCACCACTAAACCTGGAAGAAAAGCAATGATATGGATCAAGATCAGCCCCCACTCCTGCTGTGAGAACAAGAAGTTTCAGGGACCTTTGTGAACAGAGAGTAAATGCTGTTAATAAAGAAATTTAATTCCCTAGTATTAGATCTGAAAAATACCTCTAGTTAGTATAGAAAATGAAATTCTGTTCACTGACATGACTTTATAGTTTTCTTTTGTTTGACATAATTTAGGAGAAATTTTAAAATATTTTCCCAATAAGTAAATGGACAGGAATTCAACACATCCCTTGGGTTGGACTTCCCAATCAAGGAAGAAACTGCTGACTACCTTAGCAGCACAATTTCTTTTAAGTTTTCTTTTTTAATATCTACTCAATTTTTCACATTTTTCTTGAACTTTTTTTGAAATCATTACTAGTGAAAACTGGACTTGTAAATAAACTATTGACTTCTTTTCACTACAGTCCTCAGTTTCTTTGCATTCCATTACTTGTGGGAAATAGTCTCTATCTTTCCAAATTCCAGTTTTGATTCTAACATACAAAGTTTTGAATAGTTCCCCAGCTCTCCTCAGCTGAGTATTTGCAGGCACATCCACATCTACTTGCAATCACCCTCAGACATTTGCACCTCGATAATGAATATTTTAGTGTTCTTCATTACAGAAAGACGGAAGTCAAGAGTCACAAACGAAGCAGCTGTTGATTAAGACTGCTCTATTGAGAGCCCTGAACCTCTCCACAGTTCTCTAAGAGATAAACTAGGGAACAGCATTTGAGCTTCGTGATGTGTCATGTTGTAGTGCTGGAGAGGTTTTCTAAATAGCTGGGAGCAAGCACTTACAGGAAGGGTCAGAAACCAGGCTGCTATCATTATTTCAATGGATTGTGCAGGTAAAAGGTAGAATTTGGTTTAAAATAATCCAGAGTACATGCTCCAAACCTCTGTTTTCAAATGGAAAGGGATATTTTTCATTTGCAAAATCACCAAGTGTGTTTAAGACTATTACTAGCATCCTGAATGCTAATCTCATACCAGAAAATTAAGCTGTGCTTAACACTTGGGTGCTAAATCCCAGTTGTCTATATGCTGTTAAATTGTTTAATGGTTTCTGGCCAAATGCAATTCCCCCAGACAACTGTTGGACATGGTTCAGAAATTAACATAAGGCAGGAACTATTCCTAATCAGCACTTTGGATGCTGTCACCCTGATTTGAAGGTTAAGATAGTCTAATAGTATAGATGCAGGTCATCCTGTGCCAGTTGGCTTCAACTACTCAAATCTCTTGTCTCACCATTTAATTAGCTACTGAAGATACAGCCAAGTCCACCAAAGCAATCTCTTTTACTCCTTTGTCTTTAGTTAAAGGAAATATCCTAAATACAAATACTTCAAACATCGTGCTAAGTATGTAAATCAATTTACAGGGGTTGAAGGAGGAGTCTGAGGGATAGGAGATACAAAGGAAATAGTTCAAAATCACAGAGGCAGCAGAGGAGCTTGGCTCTAGACTTCACACAGCCCAGGTTAGGTAACTATGCACTAGAGGATCTACCCAAGCCCAGTTTTTCCCTTCACTGGGGCTCAACTAACCTTTCTCTGTTAGTTGAAAGAAGAAGAAGAAGAAGCCTGGCTAATGGCTTCTTTCTTATTTTGTATTATTTTAGTCTTTATAGTAAGGCTTTGTGTTATTTACTTGGGAATTTTGAGTGTAAAAACAACCTTTTCCATATCCATTTGCTCAGAGTGTTTTCACATACATGCAGTGAAGCAAGTCAGATGAGCAGGGAGACTCTTTTCACAATTTTCCGCTCTTTACCTCCCTGAATACACTAGAGACAATACCAGCTTTGTGTATATTAGTCCATCCCTAATATTTAACCTTAATGTTTGGAAGGGGCACTCAGGGATTCCAGCTGCGTTATAACTTTTTGTTGATTATGGCAAAGTAATTCAAGGCACTTCGCACTCAGCAGTAAACAGTCCATGAGAAGGAGAAAACACAGATCAAGCTGTGGACATCGAGAGAGAAATGCACAACCTGAGAACTTTTCTTCAGCTTCCTAAACTGTGTCCAGCACTCCAGACATATTAAATGCCTATTTAAAATAAAATAATTTAAAAGTGTTTTGCCAACTCTTCTTCATTTCCATTGCTCCAAATTATGCAATTTTCCCTGAATAATTGTTGGTATGAGCATAATCTATTAATTCCAACCCAGCTGCCCACTGGATACCACCAAGGATCATTTGCTCATGAAGGATATGTGCCTCTGCTCATTTGCAGACATATAAATGCATGACGTTCTGCTCTGCTCCCCAAGGGGAAAAGCAGTGCTGCATCTTCCATCAGCATTGCCACTCTCTCGCCTCCTGTTCCTGCTAATTTGGCTGGAAGAGCTGTGGCTGCTGAGATTTAAAGACTTCAGGAAACGCAGCCATTCTGTTGTCAGCAGAGTTAATAAGCCAAACAACTCAGAGGGTTGAATCCTGCTCTCCTTCCCCAGCTGAATTTGGTGGGAACGAAGCCAAAGGAGCCTGTGAAAGTTTGATAATGCATGGCTAGGAGTCAGTCTGCCTGCATGTGTGCAGCCACCAAGAAACAAACATTGATTAATCTCTGGTTTTATTGAGGAAGTTTAGTGCTGGCCAGTGTGGTAAAGATGGGATGAGGTTGAGCAGCTTGAAAAAGAAATCTGTACTCCTTTGCAGTGCTGTTTATGCTCCTCAGACAGAAAAAGGTCCAGAAACAGAAAATCCTGTTCACCAGAGAAGAAAACACTTGATGAAATCACATCAAAGAGATGTTCAAGGGGTCTAAACAGTCAAGCAGGACAGTTCTTATGATATTTAAATGTCCAATTTCATCAATTTTAGAATAAAAACTTATAATTTTAACTTGTTTGAACCATTTTTCATTTTTTATACACTGAGCAAAAATAGAGTGACCTATTTTGACTGAACTGGAGCTACTCTTTTATACCTCAGAAATTCACTGAAATATTTAAAAGGAAGACAAATTTCAGAAAGGATCTAAAAAAACCATGATTTCCTTTTGTTCCATTCATCCCATGGATGCATCCTACATAGAAAGAATTGGTGACATCCTCATCTGTAAACCAGGGGAACAGGCACATGTTCCCTAAGGAAATAATTAGGGGCAGTTGATGTAGCCAGACTGGGGAAGACATCATTCGCCTTGTGCTCTGCACTGGTGAGGCAACACCTCAAATCCTGACTTCAGTTTTGTGCCTCTCACAGCAAGAAAGAGGAGGGGCTGGAGTGTGTCCAGGGAAGTGAACAGAGCTGGGGAAGGGTCTGGAGCACGAGTGTGATGAGGAGCAGCTGAGGGAGCTTCTCACTCTCCACAACTCCTTAACAGGAGGCTGGAACCAGATGGGGATCAGTTTTTTCTCCCAGGTGAAAAATGATAGGACAAGAGGAAATGGCCTCAGGTTGCACCAGAAGAAGTTTGGATTGGATACCACCAAAAATTTCTTCCCAGAAAGGGATTGCCAAACACTGGAAGAAACTGCCCAAGGAAGTGGTAGAGTCACCATCCCTGGAGGGATTTAGAAGATGTGGAGATGTGGCACTTGGGGACATGGTTTAGTGGTGGAATGGCAGTGCTGGGTTAATGGTTGGACTTAAAGATCTTTTCCAACCTAAATGGTTCTCTGATTCTCATGAAATATAGCAAAGGAATTGCCAGGTGGTCATCAGTAAGTCTTTATGTCTCCATGGAGCAGATGCACACAAGATGAGAGGAGATCTATTTGATTCACAAAGGAGTTACTATCATCTTCTTTAACATACACATGAGGTTATCAGGAATGCTGAAAATCACAGTCTGGAAGTTCTCCTGGCAAACCCATGTAAAACACCAACCAGCTACTCCAAACCCCAAACAACTGGAGCTCAGAAGACAACACAGAAGGGATCAAACACCAATTATCCTGTTCACATCCTTCCTCTCTCAGTTCACCATGGAGCATTCTGCCTGGAAGCATTTTTTTCAGGACTTTTTTAAACCTTATTTTGGGATAGGAAATGGAAATGTCCTGAAAAATGAAATTTCCAAGTGTTTTTTGACCATCTGCAGTGATGGTACGTTCCAGGACATTGTGAAACTTGAGACCTTTTCATCACTGTTCTGTATTTTACCACTCAGGCACAAACCCATGCACACGATGTGACACAGGCCAGTGGAGCCTCAGTGTGGCAGTCGCTCTCACCAAGCTATCCACCCGGGACGCACCTCCAGGGGCAGAAGAGCCAGAAGAGTCGTGGGAACTGGATGTGGTGTAACTTGATTGGCTCCTCCCAAGAGCTTCCCCCCGAAGATAAGTTGGTTCACCCCAGAGGGCTTGTCCATGGTCTGCAGCTCCTCCCCTTGTTCGCTCTATAAGGTTATACTTCTAGAATGTTCGCCTTTGTTTGACAGTTAAAGTGTTCCTTATTGGTTCAATCAAATGTTCCTCCCTCCTTTGAGTTATGTCCATTGGTTGATGATCCGGTACGTTTTCCCTTCCTGTAACCACATTGGCCTGTATGCCAAAACCCCTCCTCCCCTCACAGTCCTTACAACCCTGTGCACAGAGGTGCTCGGGGCTTGCTCCCCTGTGGATACCTTCAGCCTGCTCCCTTCCCTGTCCTTACCGCCTCCTCCCTTAATAAATCCTCTGAAGCCTCCACATGAGAGCCTGCCTCTCGTCTTTCCTGCACCAGTGCCTCTCCTCGCCATGCTTCTTCAAGAAGTTCAGGGTTCCCCGGAAGCAGCCAGCTACAGGCTTTCCAAAGGCAGAGGTTCCCGACCTCCAGGGCAGTTGTCACACCTCAGTGCAGCACAAACCTGCTTTTCTCCAAAATACAACCTACAGACATAGTCACCACCTGAACACTTTGAGTGACAGCCTGATACGAACAGAGTGAAATGGAAATTTCTCCTGTTCAGCTGAATTAAACTGAGATTATTTTCCCAGTTAACAGTGGAAAATGCATCTGCTTTCTCAGCCTTGGCAATCTGTAGCATTACCATCTTCCAAAGAGTCAATCATGTACAATTTTAAAATAGACATTTTCTCTTCTGGACTTTCCTTCCTGGCATTTGTGAGCAGATGCTGCAGGGAGTTCTCTATTGCTCTTCCCAAACCAGTGCTTGCAAGAACAGAAGCCTTTGGCTTTGGCAAAAGCACAGGAAAATGCCCCCATGCCTGCCCAATGTATTTTGCAAACCCCCAGCCATCTGGGCAGAGAAAACTCTTCTTTGCAAAGGAATACATCCCCCCACGTGAGCAAGCGCTAAAAAGGAGTTGGATATTGCGTGCTAAACAATAAAAATATGCATCAGCACTTTCTCCACCTGCATAGAAGACAACTGTACTCTGCAGCAATGCTTTTCCTCTCCATCCTTTTGCACTTGTCAGGTTGTTTCTCTAGCTCTGTCCAGCAAGCATAGCAATTCCTCCTTCATCTCCCTGCAATGCCTCTATGCCTTGTACAAAGGCACTGTTCCTGTAACTTCAGTTCTCTAAAGGGTGGAATTAGAGCCGTGGTCTGTCACTGCAGTAAGAGCAGAGCTGACCAATCTGCTGACCAGCTGTGTTCCTTCCCCATCTATTCCACAGCCCCATAACTTGTGGTAACTTCTTGTGGCAACTGCAAGCAGAGCCAAGGCAGAGCTAAAAGACAGCAAGAATTCTTTAAGTTTTGAGTTAAAAGAGTCTTTTATGCTGAAGATGTTTTATCTCCTCAAGACCGTGGCTTGAGCTAAGCTCCCTCTGCTTGTGGCAAGTCTACATCATTATTTTAGGTACAATAGTGAGAACTCACACTTGTCCAGTGATTCATGCCAACGGTGTTTTGAAATCCCTCAAGACAACCATAGAGATGAGACCTATTAAGGAATGGAACCAGTCTGGAATTTCCCCTCTCCCAGAACTGAGTTTGGCATGAAAGCACTATTTCCACAACCTCTCATACAATTTTCAGAGCAGGCACAAGACCAAGAGCTTCATTTCACTGAGACCCACTAATGTCTCACCTAATCTTCAATATAAGCTTGATTTTACTTGATACACACCTTGAGTATATTCATACACTGAATCATATCCCAGCTCCTGTGTTCTCCCCATAGATGAGGGAGAGGAGTGATGCCAAGAGAAGAATTACACAAACATAGAAAAGTTTGAGTTGGAAGTGACCTCAAAAATCATCTCATTCCAGCTCCCTGCCATGGGCAGGGACATCTTCCACCAGACAAGGTTGCTCAGAGCCCTAATCCACCCTGGCCTTGGACACCTCCAGGGAAGGAATATGATTCCAAGTTCTCCAAGTTAGAAGCCCAAAGCTAATGCCTCCAGCATGTCTCCTGCTGAAGATCAGCTCATGTAGCTACACTACAGACCCATCTTTTCCCCCTTCTGATTTCCTTCACCTTAAATCCTTGGTGTATGAGCTTTTCCACCTAAACAGTGCTTCACACAGAATTGTTTTCATTAATAAAAAAGGCTTGCTGTGCGACTAATTCCTCTGTTAGACAGAAAGGGGCAGGTGTAATAATGACTGCAATTGGGTACTACATGGCTGCAGGGCAAGAAAAATATTAGAGAAATAAATTATTAGTATTTCAAACTTTATTTGGAATAAGTCTTAGAAAGTGCTTTTAGAAGCAATAATAACAGTTATAATTAATGAATGCACTGCCAAGTATTGACCAAAAGATTCTTACAAGTTCACCTTTCATTTCCTCAGTGCCTGACTATTCAATTTGTTTTCTTATTAAAATCCAAGGGCTTTGTGAAAATGTCTTTGAAAACAATCCTCAGGGTAAAATGACTCCTTGTAAAAAAAATCATCAAGAAGCAACTTTTATGCACCATTTTCCTGTCAATACCTATTGTTTTAGAAGGTTTGCATGGTATTTTAAAAGTCAGAATAAAAGTACTGTCATATTTACTTGTCAGACAAGTTACATATTTGAAGATATTTGTATAGATGATGGAATGACTCTGGGATCTGCAAAAGACCTGATTTGGGAAACTCTAAATGTACTAAATGCACAAGAGTAAAGTTATTTGGAGAATTAGTAGAATGAATGTCAATCAAGAGAAGAGGAGGAGAACATGAAAGCTAATTTTAATTGCTGAATAACAAAGGGCCAAACTTTGTTGTCCAAAGGATAAGCAGAAACAATAATGAAATACAGAGAAAAAAAAATAGATTTGTAAATCAGAATTCACAGGCTAAATTTAAATCATAATATTCCTGACATATTTTGTCTTTTGGTGTTTCCACTGATAGTATTTTATGCAAGCAAGCCAAAATATTTAAATCACTCAGATATCACACAAAAGGGTGCTGGAGGGGTCCTTCCCAATCCTTCCACAAATAATTCCAGAAGGGACATTTAGTGTCCTACATCAGTGCTCCCATGGCCCTATATGCTTGGGTGAGCCATCAGTTACAAGAATTGAAATCTTGAGCTTGAGTTTAACACTTTTAAATCACTGTTGCTTGAGCTAAAACCACTCTTTCTAAGTGAAAACTGTCGTGATCCAGGTGGTAAAGGGAGACAAATACATGCTTTCAGTCCAAATGTGAGACAGACAGCTGTGAGAAATGGGGCATGAAGAAGTCTTGCTTCCATGCAAGGCAAGGCCAGAGAATATTTGCAAAGTATGGAAACGTGGTGATAGATGCAATTAAATGTACTAGCAGGAATGTCTTACCTGCTGGTGTGTCAATACACAGAATTATTTGCATTAAGTTTTTCCCTGCAGGTGAGATCTATTCAGCAAAGGGAAAATTCACAGAATTGAAAGTTTTCCCTTCCTTTGTAGCAAAGGGCATGCATCATAAAGGCATTTTCAACAGGTAAGTCCTCAGCTATTTCAGTACCTACATTATCAAGGTCCTTTGCTGCAGGTCCCTGACATTTCCAGAGCCTTCACTGGGATTGTGCTCTTTTGCTTTCAGACTGAGTACCCCAAAGGCCATTGATGCAATTTCTGGTCTTTTAGCCATTGGTTTGCCAGCAGTCTCCTGAAACTTTGTAACTCATGGTCCATGGCATGGATCCTTAGACCCAGCTGTCCATAACTCAGTTTTCCTACAATTATGAAACAAACAGACTTCAATCTCCCACTGTCTTTTCCATTCCTATGTGTTCTCATGCCATGAGACATTACCTCATCATATATTTATACACCAGATTGTCAAACAATGGCTATTTCCCATTTTTGCCTCTGTGGCAGATATGCTGGACCAAAAGGTTTCCCTTGCTAATTAAGATATAAAAAGCAGGGCTTGGCATGTGGGCTTTGCTTCCATGTGCAGCTGCCAGATGGGCTAGAGCAGAGGATGTCTGAGCATGTGACTGCAGCAGCAAGCACGGCAAACACACAGCCTCCCTAAAAATAGGAACACTCTCTGCAGGGAGGTATTACCCTTTCTCTACAAATCACAGAGCCATAGAAACATTCAGGTTGAAACAAACCTCTAAGATCATCGAGTCCAACCGTCAAGCCAGCACTGCCAAGTCCACCACAAAACCATGTCCCCTAAATGTATCTCTGGGCTTCTGGAAAAGAGCAAGCTGTGGCAGAGGTAAGTTCTGTGATGCCCAGAAGGCAGGAGGATCTGAATCCATGAAGTGTACAAGTCCTAGGTCCAAACCTTTGCTTCATACTGCTGCCACTGTTATATGAGCTAAGGGGAGCAGTGTGTGAGTAAAGATGACAACAAGTTCTCAGGAAAACACTGAGTCCCAACTTAGTGGAGCAGACAGGCCAGACTGGTTCTGAGGCTGGATGTTGTACAACAACCCTCCCAAAGTAGGAGTCTATTCTCCCTAAGAGTCACTGCTGCTTATATTCACCCATTCCAAAATGCAATGCTCTCAGTTCTGGCTGGGCTGCAATATCCTCTGAACTACAGTTTGAGAGGCCTTCAGCCTCTTCCCTTCCTCTAATTTACCCCTTCACCTTCATCAGGTACAGACAGGTATTGACATTTTAACTCCTGTGATAGATTTGAAAAAAGGCTTTCATGTCCTGATTTGGTTCCCTTAGACTTTAATTTAATCATTCACTGACTTGCAGGTGCAATACAGTGCAGACTTCCTAACTTCTTTGAGCTGTCTAAATGATCTTCCAGCCCCACTGATATGCACAAATATTTTTTTATGTGTTCAGCCTTCCAAAAGGTGCCAAATAAATGTGCTGGCAACTGAAAAGCCAACGGAGACTCAGCTCTAACTTTTTTTTTCTAACTATATGTATTTTCTTTGTCCTTTAACATCGAACTACAAAGTGAGTGATGATAGATGATTTTTCAATTTGAATCATGATCACTGTTAGATGTTAAAGGACAAAGGAAATAAATCATCTGAAAAGACATAAGGAGGTGGTGGTGTTTTCATCATTCAAAGCCCTTTCCAAGTTGTTGGCAAATAAAAGTCTTCCTTGACAATGGTAATTTCATGCTCTTTATCTCTCCTTGAGGAGGAGGTGCATTTGATTGCTTTGAATTTTTTGTTATCAGCCTGGTGATTTTTCAGGGCAAAAAGGTCAAAACCTTGCATAACATTGAAAAGAAAGCTGTGAATAAGAAACAAACAGTGCAGTTGAAGAGGAGTTTTATACCCTTTGGAACTTCTGTAAGAAGAAAAAAGTCCCTCATCAAACTTTGTTCTCCTTGCAAACTCAAGGAAAAAAAATCAAACGGACTTCCAGTCGAGCCAGGCTTTGATGTTTTTGCTCCTGTGTAAATACCAGCAAACTATGCAGGTCCATGTCATCTCCACTCGTGACCATCTGTTGGAAAGCTGAAGTTGCTGGATGCACTAGAGTTTTGGATAACTCAGGTATCTTCTCTGGGTCTCTGCTTCCAAAGCAGTGAAGCGTTGATATTATATCCTTCAGCCATTTTAAACCATGGTTAGGAATAACCATGGTTAGGTTTTGAATGCTGAAAATTGTGCATCTACAGACTGTTCTGTTGCTCACCTATTGAGCATTGCCATTGTCCAAACCACCTTTGGTTCAGATTTAGTGTCCAGCAATGCAAAGCATTTCATCCGAGTTTCCTCACAGAAGCTGAAAACAAAAACATTTTGCACTTTAACACAGACTTCACTTACCCTCCTAAAGTACCTTTAGAACACAGTTCAGCACAAATTCTCCAGTTTTGGAGCTGTGTGATCCAAAGGTCTGGGTAACTCTAAATGTTAGTACTCTCCACATCTCAAGAGTCATGGACATGTGAAGTCAGTTGTGGTGTTACTGAGGAAAACATTCTTTCCTGTGCCATATGCAGTGATCCACATTCACTAGAGCATTAAAATAAGAGTCCTTGCCATCCTCTTTAGAGCAGATGGTGGATTCCTTACACCAGTACTGGTCCCACTGGAGTCCCTGTAGGACTGATATCCAAGAAATGCATCTCCTTGCGACCTGGGTGTTCTGACTAAATGACACACTGGGTCTTCTAGCAAGGCAGGGGAAGGTGAAGATATTTATAACTTTGCAGGGATATTTTTACCTTCTGAGGACAGTAGAGCAGCCTGTGGGTTACATTTGCATTCTAGAACAAACGAAAAAAAAATGTAATAACTGTTGCTAATAAATTAGCACATAAATATAAAGTAAAGCTTTACACCAGCATATTTCCAGAAATTGTGGAATCAACTTGCTGCCTTTTTGCTCAGATTTTGCAAATACTTACTGATACCTTAACAAAAAGCCCTGGTTTTACAGTCAAATGTATCTCAGCATAAATCCCAAGCAAGAAAGTGAAATCTGTAGAGACAGTTTTGGTCATTAACTTTTACTGGCAAACCCATTTGATGTAATTATCATATGTTGCAGGTAATGGACAGAGACAGAGTTTACCACTGCATTTTTTTTTTCATCCATCAACACACACAAATCCTTAAGCTGAAACACAAGCCAGAGCCCTACTCTGTGCCACAGTGATGTCCTAGGCTAGGAGAGAGCAATGTAGGCTGTTGTAGCTAGAGAACCACACTGCTGGTAACTGGCCATGGCTGATTGTGCTACAAATAGCATCAAATCTTCCTCTACATTTTTAAAATACAGTCAGGGAAGAGAGGTTTCCTTCTGAACTGACACACTGGGGTGGGCAAGCCAGGTCAATAAATCATCACAGCTCCTTACTTAACACTCCTGAGGATCTGGAGGTAGAAACTATTTTTAAGAAGATGCAATTGAACTGTAGCTCTACTATTCACATTTATTTAGTTGCTGTGTTGCCTAAGACACTATGAAACAGTAGAGATTTCTGTCATCTGTATATCATAAGCATCACAAAGCAACCAATTTAAGCAGTGTTATTGATAGTGAGCACAATGCAGTACTCACTCTTTCATCTGTTGCAGAACAGGCAGGTTTTGTAATAAGATGTTCCTTTTTTCCTATCTCTTTTCCCTTCCAGCATATTGCATGTGTCTCATCAATGCATCACCTCTCTCTCATTAACTATCTGTGCTCAGAAGACCTCATTTTTTCCCTTGCCTCTGCTCATTAATTTCCTTCTTCCTCTTTCCCACTGTTCCTCTGCCATGTTATTTTTTATATCTCTGGAGTCATATTAGGGGATGGCTGGGGGGAGAATATTGTTTGGTGTATAGATGATATAGTACACAAAATCCTATTTTTCTCATATGAGAAGCCTGCAGCAGATCTGGCTTAATTTGTCAGCAGTCTATGTGTAACCATGTTTTAGAAGGACATAGAAAAGATTTGGGACCAACCTGTTTAAAACCCAATTAGAGGGACATGGATCTAGGTACAGGTTAACGACTAAGGTCAAGGATGAAAAATATACAAGTTTGTGGTGCTTAAGCTGAAACATTAATAAAGGCAGGGAAAAAGGAAGCCTGAGATAGCAGTCAGGTGAGACTGTATTTTTGAACTTCAACTTCATAGTTCATTGCATTCCATGTAAATTTTCCAGGGACAGAAGGCCTTCAAAAAGGCTCCTCCCTTCATAGAAGTTCTAATAGCAAAAAAGCAACACAGGACTTCTGGCAGAGAAAATTGAAAAGACTTGTTGGACAAAAAAATACCAGAAAATCTTGTAGTACAAATCAGCACCTTAACACAAATATCAAAGGAGCAGTGGCAACTTCTACAAGCCAGAGTTAGAGGTCTCAAAAGAGAAACCAAAGTGTTATCAGTCCAGTTTTGGAAAGACAGTGCTGTCCATCTCTCTGAGGTGAAAAATGTTACAGTTAAAAAAATAGCCTAGCAAAAAAAACCAAAACCAAAAACAAACAAACAAAAAAAAAAAAAACCAACAAAAAAAACCCCAAAAAAAAAAAAACAAAGGCTTGCACCTTGGTCCTTAGACTGCACAAGCTGCAGTACAATTGTAGAAGTGAATAAATCAGGAATTCACTGCACAGTGACCATTGCATGTGAGGACAGCATTACCCATGCTAGGATGATTTGGGTTTAAGGTTGTTGAGTGTTCTTTTGGAAGGAATAATGCAATTATAAATGGCAATTGGCCATTAGCCACATTAAAACTTTACTAGATTGATAAGGTCCCAGGTTTGACCATCTGGATGACATTAGCAAGATCATTCAATCCAGTTGCTCTCTATACATAACCTTATTATCTTTTTTTTTTTAAATGAGTGTTTTCTGTGTGGCCAGTCTAAAGGAACCATAGTGTCCTGGCCCCAAAAGAAAACCTTCCCTTTCTGTACTCCCTTTTTGATCACCTTTCCCTGAACAATTTCTCTGTCTATTATATCTTTTTTATGACACAGAATAAAAAAGTAGGAATCAAGGTTGAGATACAGCACTGACTTACATGGAGCAATGAAAAAGACCCCAAGTATTCCTACACTGTTATTACTAAATAGTAATTCCATCCTGTCCCTGGACATTACTGACCTTCAGCAGCCATTCCTGGCAGTCTCCCGATGCCACAGGGATAATCAAGCAATGAAGGTAACCCTTTTTTTTCCATTATTTTTTCTCGTTCCCAAAGCATTCTGAGCTGATATTAATCTAGCCAGACCAGTGAAGCCTCTCCCTGCAGTGTTTCATAGTCACCATTTCTGCAGTTGAGGTAGCACTCATTGACTCATAGGTGTAAGATCTCAAAGCAGCAGGCATGAGTAGCACGTTTTACAGACTGCTTACACACATCAGCAGAAAGTGTCAGCAGTGGCACCCCTTGTGACACAGGATTGTCACCTCTGCCACAAGGAGTGATTTCTGTGCTACAAGCCAGCCCTAGCAAGGGCTGGGATGTGCTGCCTCCATGGGAGCATTTAAAAATAGATAGGCAATGGTGCTGCAGGCACCTGAGATCAGGTGAGGGGACAGGCTGTGCTCAGAAGTGATGCTGGTGGATTTCTCTAATGTTGGGAACTATTTCCTCACAAGTGCCATTTCCCACGCTCCTGGCAGGCTCACTTACGCTGTGGAAGTGAATAAAATGTTCCCATCGAGCCCATCAGAGAGACACACTCAGGTGTTTCTCCTCTGGGAGGAGTGAGGGCAGAATGATTTACTGTTCTCTGCCTATCCCTCTCTGCCTGAGGCAGGGCATACAGACATGTCACAAGAGGTAGGAAAGGTTATTTATGTGTTTACCACTTCCCTGCTGTATGCCCCTTCCTCCTGGCAAGTCATCTGTTACTTCTCAACATCTCTGTTTGGATGGGGTGTGACTCCAAAAACATCACAAGATATTCTCTGATTCTAAGACATGTGCAAAGAAACAGTTGAATTGGAAGGATTTTAGAACATATTAACCTTGCTGCTTGAACATCCTCAAGATCCCATGGCTGGCTTTCCAACCACTGGGATGTCATGCATGGCTCCTCAGAAGCTTGAGTAGATACAAGTGAGCATGTTCTCATTTTAGTCTTCCTCTTTTCAAAAAGCTTCACATCTCTTTGCCTTCTTTTGCTCTCCACACAGACAGACACAAACAGAGTCTTTCCCAGCCTTCCTCTCATTTTTGTCTGAGCATCCTTAGTTATAAGAGCAGAAACTCAAGAGTTTAAAAAAAGCCTCTACTTAAATAACCCCATTGAAAACCTGTCTGAAAGACACTTAAAAATGAGGTGAGTGGTACATTCAGACTGTCATAGGCCTATTTTGAGCTCCCCTTCTTGGATTTGGTGGGGTTTTTTTGGAGCTCAAGTTCAAAGATGACAGCACAGTAGCTCTTCTGAGAAGAAGTGAAAGAAGTGGATGACTTTTATAAATGAAACTATTCTTTCCTGTGATTAGCCTATAAGTAGGAAGAAAGATAAATATGACTAAACTTCCACAGGAAAAAAAACAAAAACAAACAGAATGGAACAAACTCCAAGCAGACAGTACCTCTGGCTGCTGTTTAATGGTGACTGAAGAGAAAAATAGAAATAACCTCCAAAGGGGGCTTACAGCTGGGTGTGTTTTGTTGGTAGTAGTGATCAGCTCCTGTGCCATCCCTGGAAGTGCTCCAAGCCAGGTTGGATGAGGCTTGGAGCAACCTGGGAGAGTGGAAGCTGTCCCTGACCCTGGCAAGGGGGTTGGAACGAGATGGTCTTTAAGATTCCTTCTAACCCAAAATATTCTGTGGTTCTATGACCCAAATTACCACGGAATGCAATTACCTAAGAAACTGCTGCTTATAACCTCACAAAATGAGAATTACTCTCCCCAGAAAACACAGCAATCCCTACAGAACATTGTTTCTTTGGAATTATTAAGACAAAAAGGTGGTAATGCTGTCTTTGAATCTATTGCAATTCAAGCTGTGTTACCTACCCTTACAATCTTCTCAAAACTCTTGCTGTATTTGACATTTATTATAAACCTCCAGCTCCAAGAACAGTGACAGGATGGAAATATCAAACCACCTCTGTTTTTTATGTGTTTCCCCTATGCCTGGCAGAAGCTATTTCATAAGAAACAAATAGTATGTCTTCCTTGGGCCCAAAACATTCAAAAGTTTGAAAATCCTTAGGAGACCTTTCCTTCTATTAAAAAAAAAATTATAATTTGTGATACTGTTTCATGACTTTGAAATGGTCTCTTTTGTGATTTTGATTATCAATACTAGGAACAGCTGCAGTGTTTAATTCTCAGTCTCAAGATAGGCCAAAATAAACCTCTGAGAAGAGAAAACAAGTTGTTTGACTTGTTCAGCTCAATAAAAACAAAGTCATCAGCTTCACTGTTAATTTCTAGCAGAGAAATCCATCTGTGAACAGTACAAGAAACAGTCAAGGGACAAAAGAAAGGACATAGATCTTTTTCATCTGGATCCCCAGACACAATCTCAGTTACTGTGTTGGGTTGCTAACACTTGCACAATAAATAATAGTTCAGATTTATCCCAGGTGTAATTCAGTGGAGTTAGTACAGGAATGAATTGCTCTGTTCAGATGTGATTACCCCCATTTATTATAAACACTTTTGATAACTTGTTATAAATCTGGAGTATTTCTAGCTTCTATGCCAGCAATACTGGTGATATGCTCCACACAACTGCAGCAGAGGTGGCAGTTTGTCTGACAGAGAAAGATATTTGGGCACAGATGCACTTTGCTGCTGTGTGAGGCAAGATAAAGGCTGCATTGGAAAAAGAGGTCATTTTAGAGCAAGGAACTTCACAGTTTGAAGGATTTGTATAGCATGCAGTTGTTGGGAGGCCTCCAGAGGCCCCCAGATATGCTGAACTATTCTGGTTTTTTCAGATAAATAAGCAAACAGAAGGTCTGGAGTGGAAAACAGGTCTTGATGTATGGATGTGCTTTATGCATTCCTCCTCCTCTCCCTCTGCAAAGACGGAAATCTCACCCAGCAACTTCCACCAGGAAGCATTTAATCCTGTCACACATTGCCATGCTCTCCACTGAAGCCCCTCCAGGAAAGGACCCGCTCCTGTGCCTAGTGCAGGACATGGGATCCTTCAGTCTCCAAGAGGTGGCTTTTTCCCCAGTTTCTTATCTTCACATATAGAGCCCAAAGGGCAAAGAAACTCTGACAACACATCCAGGATAAGCTTGAATAGAAGTGTAGAAGAAGCCTGGAAATATGTAATGGGGGAAGAGACACCTTGCAGTGAGAAGAGAAGCACCAGGGTTGGTACTGCCAGAAGCTGCCCTGTGTCATCACCACCCTGCCCAGGCTGGGATAAGTGTCCTTTCCTGGAAGATCATGGGGATACAGCACCTGCCCAGTAAGTGACAGCCAGGGGTGGTGAGCAGAGCCCCCAGGTGCTGTGTGTGACCTCGCAGGACATTTCAGCCCAGCAGGTACACCTGGAGCACCCACATCACACCCCTAGTGTTACCCCAACTGTATCATTGAGGTTGATCTGTTCAATTAAATGACATTGAACCTAAATGTTCAATGTTCAAATGTTCAGCAATTATCAGCTAATGGCATGTCATTATCAGTATATTTCCTCGAACATGATTTGGGTTTAAAGCATGTGAATCGACTCGCTGCAAAAAACAGTCGCATTATTTTTCATTCCACCAGTAAAACATGCCATCATATTTAATGGTGACTGAGACCCTTAGTTCCACTAATCATCTGTTAGGTCTCACAGGGAACATAAAATACAGTGTAATAGCACTGCAGTGTAATAGCATCATCCTTACCCCTTGGGATCTAACAAAACCCTGCTGCAACAATTCCGGTTTAAAACTTGTAGCTCATTTATCCATTTGCTAAAGTGCCTCAAAACCAATTTACAGTTAACCACCGGGTGCACTTGAGGAAAATAGAGCCCTAATATGGCAAGCCATTGTATTGCAGACATTATGCTTTCTTCCTCTTCAACAGTAACATCTTGCATCAAATGAAATCCAATGCTAAACCCAACTACTGCAAGTAGAACCTTGCCAGCTTCTTCTTCATCCCCCTTAAGCACAGCAATTTTGCAAACGGATATGACAAAAAACAAATCCCTTGAGCCTTGTTTCTTTTGCCTGGTGATTGATGAGTAATCTTGGGGTACATGGATGCATCACCCACGTGGAGGCTGAGCTCAATTGTTTGCTGTGTTCATTTGTAGGTAATGGGTTTCCTTTCTGAGAGGCTCAGAAGCTGTTTCCTCTTGAAGGATGGGAATGTGAGACACAGGGGGAAAACCATTTAATCTTTACAGCAGAAAGAGGTGACAACCTGGTTAGAGATCTGACTTCCCATCTAAACCACTCCTCTAGGAACGCCTATATGTGTTTTGATAATTTATTTAATTGAACTATACTGTAAAAGTAAAGGTTTAAAATCAGGACATGTTTTTCTGGTTATTGACTTCTTTGCTTTTTCATGTTGTCTTCTGCAGCAGTGGAGCTAAAAGCTCTACCTCATCTAAAACACACAAAGTGAAGAAAATTTCCCCTTTTTCAGTGCTTTGTCAGTCAGTGTCTTCCTAAAATATACATCAAATTATTTTGTGTAGTTTTCCATGGACTTTTTTCCCCTAGAGGAATGTAACTGCTTTTGGATATTTGTTGTTATAGTGTGGCTGTCAGTATCCTGGGACTGAAACGCCACCAAGAACAGTATTTGCCATAGAGGGGGTAATTATCATACAGCCCAATCCAAACACGTACAAGGATCTGCTCAAGTCTGAAGTGTCTCTGAAAACAGTGTTTAACAAAGATTTAATTTTGCAGTGCACCTTAAAAACTTAACTGTTTTGTTAAGTGCCAGAGCTAAGTTTTTAGGCCCAGAGGATGAGGTCAGTCCCTACTCCAGCTGTAACTATATTTACTCACGTGCATCTACAGCTTTTTGGACACTTGCCACCTGAATTTCAGAAAAGAACTGCGAAAGTCACCTTCCCTCAAGCACATGTTTTAGCAGATGTTGCATCAGCAGTTACTGATTCAACAGAAAATAGGATGTTTCAGGAACAAAGCAGATTCAAGAGCACAGTGAAGACACTAAGACACCTGATGGGAATGTGGTTATCATTCATCCTCCCTCCACTAGAGCAGAGGATGGCAGAGGTGTGTCCATGTGGAGCCAGGAGGTGAGGGAAGGAATGCCTACCGTGAGAAGATACACCACACAGGGAAGAGCCACAACCATCTTTCTTCCCTTGGCAAGTGGAGACACACCATTAACTGCCCAAGGACACAAAGAAATAAGAGACTGCAGTGGCCTGAACAGCAAAAAATTGCATCCTAAGTCACCTGCCTGAGACTGGTTGTTTTTAGGTTTATGTGTGATAAATAGGCTGAGATCCTTTAGCTTGTAGGTAGACTGCCTGCTACCTTACCCATGAGCAAAGACAGGGGGAAATGGAGTGTTCACAGTGTCAGGACTTAAGGCCTGTTTCCTCCTGTCATTGACAAGAGCAAGGTGGCTTCTTTCACCAGTAATTCAGAGCAGCAGGCTCCTAAGAGGATGAGATCCTCACATCTTGAATATGTTGAGTGGATCTCCTGCTGATTGTGCTCTTCCTTTTGACCACATAGTGACCCTGGACTAAGAGCAGTTTTAATTCTTTTGACTGTGTGCTGTCATCTACAAAGTAAATATCGATGTTTGTTCTAATTGTCCAAGCTCTAAAATCCATGAAGGCTCACTTTGATCTCAACAGACACTGGAACCATCCTGAGTCCTTTTGTTTCACTCTATCAAAGACAGCTAAAATAGAGAAAATTGCCCATTGCTTTCCATCTTGCCTAAACAATGTCTAAGATGACATTTTCAGATGCTGACATATACACTGCAGGTATACAAAACAAGAAGGATGGAATCCCATTGCTGAGTAAGGTGAGATGAATCCCATCATTATGAGTCTGTGCTCAGTTAATTCAATATTCTGCCTTTGGCAGCAGTAAATTGCTAAAATGTAAAGAAAGACCCAATTCAGCTGGGCTGACTGTGATCATTGCTGACTTTAGATGCCTTTCCAATTAATGAGACATTCATGGGAAGCTCTGACTTTTCATCTAACATACTTAGGAATTTTAAATATCCACCAAATAGTTTCCAGTAAAGATGATGTGATTTGCAAAATATCCATTTCAATTAACCCTCGTATGCAGAGGATCACACAGTTATCTATATCTCCTCATTCAGTGTTTTAAACAGTGGCCTGGTTTAAATCCTAATGAAGATGGTAAAGAAAATCCATTTAATTTTACAGGTTTTGCTTCTTGAATAAGGAGATATCATTGTATGATCATCAGGGTAGAAACTTCCTAGTACTGATCACGTGAAAAATGCTATTCCAATAATCTGATATTTGATAATCAATAAGCTAATATTTGATTATTTTCTTAAGAGATGTCAGGCAACTGCAAAGGACGATAAACTGACCACATCATTTTTCTTCATGAAAATAATGTCAACCTCCAAGCACAGTGGTTTTCTTGTTAAAAATATGCAATGCCTGCTAGTGTTGGATCCAATCAGGAGTGCTACAGACAAAAAGGAGATCTCCTATAACCCCAGAGATTCCTTTTCCATGCTGGGAACCACGAATTTTTCTCTCTCATCTTACTCTGAATAGTCAGAATTTTAACTCCAAATCTGATGTTTTTGAGATGTCTTTTGTTTCACAACTTAATGGGACATGGACTGGTCTCAGGCCATAGGTTTCCAGTTTAAAAAGGTGATATTTCCTCTTCTTGTCTCTCTGTCAAACCTCCTGTCAACACCTTTACCCAACCTATGTCCCTTGACACAACAACATGTTCTCCCTATATCAGCCACAGAGGATTGATCTGATGTGATGCTATCCATGAACTTGCTGACAGTGCATTGCCCCATCATCCAGCTTATTAATAAAGACATCATTCAACATTTACCCCAGCAATTTACTTCCAGGGTTGCCACTAAACGCAGCTGCCATTTGTACCACTAAACATCACTCTCCAAGCCCAGTGATCCAGAAAATTTTTCACAATTTATAATCCATTTCTTCACTCTTTTTGTTCTATATTTGCCAATAAGTTTACCATGGGAGATTATGTTGAAGACCTTGCTAAATTGAAGGTGAGCAACATCCACTGCTCTTCCCTTGTCTACTTATCACAGAAGGTAATCAGTTATTAAGCAATATTCAAATGAAAATGAATATGAAAATGAAATTTCAAATGTTTTGATTTGTTGGATTTTTTTTTTGTGGAGAGAAAACAGTGGGAGTAGATGTCATAGAAATCTAAGCACATAAATATCCCCTTGACATCAATCATAAAAAACATTGCAATGTCAACATTTTCTCGTGCCTGTTGGCAACACTAAATATATCAAATGTCTACAACCATGACAAGAAGAGACTTTTACTCTCTACCTTAGAGCTAAAAGGGATACCATGACTAGCATGATTTTCTAGTACTTCAAATTATGTGTTTCCAGCTTGAAATGATGGGCAGGTGGCCCAAAAATAAACGAGGAACCCGGGTTGAAGGACTTAGCTAGTTCAGTAAGCCATGGAGGGCTTGTGAGGTTTGCTTTTTATTCTTTTCAGTATTGCTGCTAAATTAAGAGATCTTGATGGGTTGAGCCTTTAATATTAAATACTGGTTCTCTCTAACTTGAGAGAAAACAAAGATATTTCTGGTCCTGCACCCCTACAATGTTCTGAAATTAGATCCTGTGTGAAGCTTCTTTTTCGTTTGCCACTGTTTGTACCTGAAAACTAACAGCACTGGGGCAGAGGTGCAGGAATTCCACATCCATGATGGTAAAAAGATATAAAAGCCCTTTTCTGGTTTTGACCCAGACCAGCCAATGTCTTTCCAAATGGTTGGGTTCCCCGGCATGGTTTAGGAATCATTTCACAGCAGGGACCTTCCCCATGAAGCTCTGGAGGGATGTGAAGGCCCTGGCACAGCCTGGTTGTGCCAGCTGGCCCCAAAGCTCCACAACAGCTCCTGCTACTGGATAGCTTGCTGGTAGTGACGCAAGTGTGTTTTCCCAACCAATTCAAAGGCAAATCCAGCATTTCTCCCATGGTGTAACTCAAATGTCTTCCCTCTTCCCTCTGCAAGGATGTATAGGATGGCTCCAGTGTCATTGAGGAGTTGGCATACGTCCCCCAGCATCTGGGTTTCTCAGTAGCTGACCTTAATGTTTCCTCTCTGTGTCAGACAGAGGCTGCTGCTGCCTTTGAAGGAATTCAGCACTAATAGCACTGTCTGGCAGGGACTGACAGGCTCAGAGGATCAAAGACAAGAACATAAATCTAACAACCTCCAGCCCAGGAAGCATCTCCCCCCTCCCTACTGATAAGGATGCAAGATTGAAGAGAGGTGGGAGGATTTAATGGGAGCAGAAAAGTGTATGAGGAATGTAGAGAGAGGTAACCACTTACTAAAGAACTTATGAAAGCAGGGCATTTCCCTAGATATTAATATGCACAGATCCCTTTTAAGTCCCTCTGAAGGTGATTTATTTTGCTGTATTTTCTCACCCTGTGGCAGGGAAATCCCATTGCTGTGATGCTTGGCAGGCTAAACAAGGTCACCTTCTCCCTTTCCCATGGGGCCATTCCAGCCACATTCTGCCAACTTGCCTGTTCCTGGCTTCTCTTAGGGATAATACCTCTCTTGGGCATGATTATTGCAATGTCAGGGCACTCTGGATTCCTAAACCGAAGGATTTGCAAAACTTACAGACACCTCCAGGAGCTGCAGGGCCAAGGCAGGTTTCTTGCTCGCTCTCTCTGCTTTGTACCAACACCCACTGTCCTTTCTTCCCTTCCTCAGTGGGAGCTGGACAGCTCTTGTTCAGGGAACCACACGCATCACAAGATCCCCAACACCAGAGCTCCTCTGTTGTTCTCTGTATCACAGAACCATGGAATTATTTGGGTTGGAAAAGACCTTTAAGATCATCATGTCCAGCCATCAACCCAGCACAGCCAAGTCCAGCAATAACCAATGTCCTTCAGAGCCACATCTACACACCTTCAGATATTCCCAGGGATGGTGACCCCACCACTGCCCTGGGCAACCTGTCCCAGTGCTTGACCACAGGGAAGGAATTGTTCCTGATATCCAATCTAAACTTCCTCTGGTGCAATCTGAGGTCATTTCCTCTAGACCTGGAGATGTCCTTCAGTCTCTTCTTCCTGTTTTCTGCTCTCCAGTGCTGCTAGGATACTCTCTGGGGAGCATGATATCCATATCAGTGTTAATGAATGGATTGGGGTCTGTTGGATCAGTGCTTCAAGAGCAGGAGAATTCTTAAAAGATACTTGCACGTAGCAAGGGACCTAAAAAGTTTACTGGAGCCCTCCACTGTTTTCATTTCTTCATCCCAGGTGGCTCTACTTAAACAAATTTTTTTTGTTATAATGTTAATTATGTTGGAAATCCTGGTTCAAAGAGATGATGATCCCAAATGGACTCTTTACCTGGACTAGTATAAATCAAAGCATGAAAGTATTTTATACCTTCAGAGACTTCTTTATCCCAAAGGAGCTCAGCTGCTTCAGCCCACAGAGGATGGTCCCTGTTAATAACTATAACACCATTGACATTGATGGTTTCAAAAACTGGGCCCATGCAATTTCATAGGCAGTGGATCTGGCTGAAGGAGGTTTGGATTGTAGAAGGTGATTTTAACCAAAGATAAAGTAAATTTTTATCTCAGCTTCCACCTAATCACTGACTCCCTGTCACTGGGGAAAGAGGAAGACCAGATTGTGTATCAGAGTTGAGCTCAAGTTATTGAGTGCAGCAGCTGAGGAAGAGGCTGTGTCAGGATATGCCTGGCTGGAAAGCTCCACAGTGTAGAAGTCTGCATTCTACTAAAAATACATACAAGTGAATTTTCTTGGTACTGTCAAAAAAGTGCTGATTTGAAGCCCATAACAGATGAATGAGAACAGTCATGAGGGTCAGCAGTGCCAGCTTGCAGGTCCAACATGAAGACTGGCTCAGGACTGGAAAAATAGGATTTTTAATCTTGCTGTGGAAGTGCATTTGACTGGCTTTCTAAGTGAAAAAGCAATTACCACTTTCTCCCTGTCACCAAAGCTGCTCCTGCCTTTCTGCCTCCTATCTCTTATAATTAGAGCAGACACCCATAAAGTTTGATATTGACACTGAACACTGCTGAGGGGAGGAAAACCTCCTGTGGAAAAGAACAAGTATGAATGGGTGTCTTGGAGTTTTACAATACCTTGTGCTGCAGCCTCCTAAAACTGCCACAAAACCATAAATCACTTGTTTTACAGGTAAATGGCTACAAGATAAATAGGTGGTCCTATTTCACTAATAACTTTAAACATGGTGGCTGTATTGAAAAAATTGAGAGTTTTTAAATGGAAAGAAGCAAGTGAAAATATCAGTAGTGGTTACTGCAGATGATCATTTGCTGCACTTCCCAAGAGAGGAAGAAAAATTGGGGTTTGTTTGATGGTACACACAAATAACATATACATCAAAGTTTAAGCCCTCCTAAGTTATTAACCTTCCTTTTGAAAATGTTCTGTACAGATACAGAAAGAAAGTCTTTCCTTTGGCTGATAAACCTGCATCAAGAAGTGCAGCTACTAAAATAAAACCACTCAAATCCCCTCCCAACCAGTTGTATGAATATAAATTGCTTTTTAAATGCAAATTAATCAGAATGAATGAAGATGAAATCCACATATAAGTGCTGAGCCACTGGTTTGTATTTTCTCTTGCCTTTGGTCTGAATTTTAAGTTTTAGGGGACCTTCCTTATATTCATAGTTCATTGCAGTCCAGTCTCGGTGGGTTTACATGAGTGTCTTTTGCTCTTCCTCAGTCACAGCTTCCATCATGTGTCTGAATTGTGAATTAAGAATATTTAGCATGCTTGTTTTGTGTATCTGTTTAATTGCACCAGACTGGGCAGCTGGGCACTTTGCAAAAAGACTAAAACCAACACATTGTCTTTTATTCTTCTTTGGGCCAATACCAAGTCTTTGATGCTTACATATTTTTTCATTTTAATTATGGGAGGATCAATTTTTTTTGCTTGCCATTGAAAGACTTGAGGTTAATTTTATGGTTTATGTGTTTGTTTTTTTTTTTAAAGATTGTGTCTATTAAAAAATAGATTTTACTATTCTAGTGAAAAGCAACCAATTGTAGGGGCTCTGTGGCCTCTCAGAAACAGCACTATGGGTACCAGAATGCCAGGTTCCATGCTGCTGTCCAGCCAAGACAGAAATATCACTACAGCTGTCATTTTCAGACTCTCTCTGTAATCATTATGCAGCAGTAGTAGTGGAAAAGGCCCTAAACTATAAAATCTTGTGCACAGGCGTAATAATAGAAATTTCCTTATTATAAATTTTTGTGCATTGCATGAGTTAGGCAGTTTATTTTTACTGGTAAAAAAACCAACCAAACAAATAAACTGAAAAATAAGCAGATTATGTGTTAGAATAAGAAACAACATTCAAATATGGTCTGTTGTAGTCAAGGGTGGAAAAGGGGAAGAACTGGCTCCAAAGAGGTTAGAGTTTGAAGGAGAATGGGGATATGAACAACATGATCTAGTGAGTGGCATCCCTGTCCATGGCAGGGAGGTTGGAACTAGATGACCTTTGAAGTCCCTTCCAACCCAAACCCCTCTGTGATTCCATGTTTCTATATCCCTGCTAGTTCCAGACAGAGCTCTTCTGAAACGAGGGGTGTTCCCCAAAAACCTGAAGTTAATACAGGTGAGGTCCCAGTTAAGCCAGGATGGCTGAAGGGAATAAATGAGTTGTGTCTTACTCCTCTGAGGACACACTCCAGTATGTTCCTTGTGTATTAAGCTTCCAGTTTAAGATCTGCCTGTGTTCCCCCTTTTTCCAACACAATAGTTACAAGCATTCAGCAGCATTCCCTCCATCTTGAAACCTTTTTTTTTTTTGGTCAGATGTTTCTTTCAATTTTATAATGATTTGCCTACAACTGACTGGCTGGGTCACCTTCCATCCAAAATGCCATTTGTCCTGGGTCTTTCTATTTCCACACCTGCACAGTTCAGTGACATTTTGTTCCATCTGTCCATCTGGTTAACACGCCTGCCTTCTCTTCCTCCAGGTACAGAAGCTGATGACTATGACAAATAAAAGTTTAGACCGAAAAACAATGCAGTCTTGTTCCTTCATCACACATGCTATTTTTAAAGGTAAACGTCAATGAAGTTCCAACTCACTTTTTATTTCCGCAGTAATGGTCCCCTAAAGATTTCTAGGGAGGGAAAGTCAAAAGGAAGATAAAGGGAAGCAAATCTATTGTTTGACCAGTCTGAAGCATCACAGCCTGCAGAAGAATTGGATCAGTTCTTTCATTTCTTAGATCACGTTGCCCACTATATTAAAGGCTGTACCAAAATATCTTTGCACAGTACAAATTTTACTTATAGTTAAGGAGCTCCAAGAATTTTTCAGGATAAAACAAGTATTCAGTTTTGACTGAAAAGAAGACAAAAGTGTAACAAAACTATGTCATAAATTATTGAGGTTTTTTTTTAACAGAAAGAGGAATAGCATAGCTCCCAAGTTACACTGAAAGAGGATTCACAATATATATTCCTTATAGACAATATGCAAATGAATTTTTGTATATCTGAGAGAAAGAAAGAACAGGGAGAACAAAATTTATTTAATTTGTGGTTTTTCCTTAGCAACATTTCACAGTAAATTATTTTGTTAGTCCATGGCCTAATAACTGGTGGTACTTTACTTTCCCAAACTTTACTGAGTAGAGGTGACAGATTTTATTCTCCCGACATCAGTACTTTGCCTGAGCAACCCTGAAGGGAAAACATCAACATGCACAGAGGAAAGGGCAGTAACTGTCTCACACTCAAAGGGATCTTTGACATGTGGCCCTCCCCTTCTTACTCAGCTTTTTACTTACTGATACTTACTTTTCATACAAGTTGAGACTGCTCCGAAAAAAAATGCCTTCAGGAGATTTCTGCAATTCCAGTGGAGTTCACTAAACTGGTCAATGACTGACCACCTTTTCTGTAGTGAATCGGGGATCTGATACAGATTGTGAGACCAGGAAGGAATAACATCAAGTAATTCAAGTAGTTCTCACTTGCATGGGAGCAGTTGGGGTAGCTCCAGAGATGTTTTATCATTTTAGATAAGCCTTAAAACATATGGATAGAAAAAGAAGGAAAGTATTAAACCTGGCCTTACTACAGGATGGTTTTGAACTTGCCTGTGAGTAAAAGTTTGCTTCGAGTTTCCCTTAACAGATGAGCCTGAGGTTCAGGAGATGTGGATTCCTCTGACCTCATTTGGGTATCAAATGTCTGCCTGTCTAGATGGAGGATTTAGATCCTGCTGCTCTTGATGAAAATAAAGGAGCAGAGGGTAATTTCTATTACCCTGAAATACATGTTTACAAGATTAATGGCTCCCTGATGCTCAGCAAGCCAATCTTTCTGAAGGATCTCTGGTGAGATGTTGCACCTGCCTAAGCAGCTGGTGCCAAAGGATGTCAGACAGGATTTCCCTCTAGAAGCCTTCAAATGCAGCTCCTGCAAGACACTGGTGACTCAATAAATGGAGATATTTACTTCCAGCAGAACTGTTTGACCATTACCCTAAAATTTAGGTTCATCCTGACAGCCTCAGTCTCCTGGACAATTTCTGGCCAATTTTCAGTCCTGCTCTTTGGGAATCAAGTGAGGAACCCAGCACAAGACAATTAACAAGTCCTATGTTTCTTTTGCAGTGGACTCTCATAGCAACACACAGGAGGAAATGCCAAACAAGTGGAAACATCTCCAAATTCTCTGTGACATAGGTATTTTGAAGTTAAATTGATCTTTAGAAACTCACACACAAAACAGTACCTCCCAGGTATTTACTCTAGGACAGGGCACAGCACAGGAAGCATGTCAGGAATGCTTCTAACAATGTCTTGCATCTAGAGTGGGAAGACAGAAAAACCTAAACCTGATTACAGCAGATATGGGGCTGATAAACTAAAGGAACCACCTTGGCACTTTCTGCAGCTGATTTACAGGGAGGGCTGGAACCCTGATTCCACAGTGAGGGGCTGCAGCTCACAAAACTGCCTGGGACTGGTGAGCTGTCTGAGGGAGAAAGAAATGGACAGGCAAGAAGGAAGCATTGCCATATTATCTGGGGTTTGGTGGTGCCTCTGCTGAGCACCCTGGGATCCACAGCCACACCTGCCCCGTGTGCAGCTGGGTGACACTGCAAGAGTGAGCAGTGAAACGAGGGTTTGCTGGTGTCTGCAAGAGGCAGCTCCTCCCTGGAGCCAAATTCTGCTCACACATAAGTCAACCATAAAGTTCACCCATTTCACTCTAGGAACACGATCAGGCCTTTTGTGTTATGTGCTTAATGCTCCCCCAATTGCTGCTCGTGAAAGATGATAGTATGCTCCACCAAGAGAGCACTTCATCAAGAGGAAAAAACAGCACCAAGGGAAAGAAAAAAGTTGTGGAATTGAGCAGCCCATTGTCCCAAAGCTGTAAAATTCATCTATAAGGTCATATTTGGCAATTGTTTTGCAATTACTGCTAGCTCTTAGGAGACAAATCTTTGTCCTTAGCTTTTGTCATCCCAAAAGAGCCACAGAAGCTTAGAGATATAAGCTGGGAAAGAACCACAATAGGTGATCTAATACATCACCCAGAGTCTTTGTTATTCAAACAAATAAAGAGTAATTTTTCTACAGTTGCTCTACTGCAATTACAGTTCAAAAAAAAAAAAAAAGCCCTTTACCACTATGGCAGTAACTAAAAACTCAAAAAGACTGTGCTATTCTCTGAGCTCCTCTAAGATTTACAGCAAAATACATCCCCATCTTCATTTTGCACCGTGAAGTACAGAGAAATTGTTATAACACATTGCAGAAAATCTGAGAGAGCCTTTCCATAAATCAGGTGAGAACTTTCCCTGCTCTCCCATGGCTGTGTTTAGGTGTCAAGCTGGTGAGGGTCCAGTGCAAACAATATCAATGAGTGCTACCTTTGCACTGTTCACACTCAGAAAAAGGCAGAAACATAGAATGAAGTCACAGAACCTTAGAATCATAAAGCCTGGAAAAGATCTCCAAGATCATCAAGTGCAACCTTTGACTGAATATCACCATGGCCACTAAACAAAACCACAAAGTGCCATGTTCTCTCATTTTTTGAATACTTACAGGGATGATGACTCCGCCACTTCCCTGGAAATCCTGATTCAATGCTTAGCCAATCTTTCAGTGAAGAAATTTTTTGTAATATTCAACGTGAACCTCCCCTGGCACAACTTGAGGCCACAACCATCATAACCCAGACTTTCATCCTGCGCAGGAAATGGTGCAGCACTTTTCTAACAGCAACCAAAGTGTGTCTGTATGACCACATTAGTTCTTATGTGAAAGCCAACAACGGTCAGAAATATTCTTCGTCTGAGTCCTCATGCTGCCAGATTTGACTTGCAGTGGTGCAGACAGCAGCCACTGAGATTGGGTCAGCATGGCACTGATAACACCAAGGCCATGGGGTTTATCCCTGTTTATCCATCACTTAAGTTGGATTTGATGATCCTTGTGAGTCCCTTCCAAATCAGAATATTCTGTATGGAAATGAGAATGTAAAGCTTTATCAGTGACAGAGGTCTATACATCCCTCTGCCTCTGGACAGACAGTGAAGAGAACACTGTTTCTACAAGTACCCCAGAGCAACACAAAAGCTGCAGCAAAGCCCACTGGATGGGTGTTTTAGTTATGTTATGAATGGAGATGGGAGTTTAGACAAGTCCCTGCCTGTGCCCAGGCCTCTGGCAGTGGGCAGTAGCTTTTTTGGGATGGCCAGCATCCCAAAACCTACTCACATTTGCAAGTGCTTTAATAATGGCCAATTGGGTCTATGACAAAATGAATTATTTATTTAATAGACACAAAACTAACAGACACAAGACTTTAAACGGACTATTTACTACACAGGACAAAACAAAAAGGACTACTAGTAGATAAAATACAGTGCACAATATTACAGCTGGTGAGGAAAAGTACAGCTTAAGATTCAATAGACTTACCACCAGATTGATGATGGGGTACACAGAGAATCTTTCCTCTCAATTCCCAGGAATTTATCTGCAGAACTCATGTCCAAGATGTGGCAAAAGTTCCCTGCACATTTCCAGGGTGTATGTAGGAGGTTTCTATCACCATAGAAATTTGTGTAGCTTTTATAATTTGTAAAATAGCATGTGTCTCAGTCAGGAATTTCTGGTTTATCTCCCCATATCTCTTCTTACACCCTGTTGTTTATTGGGAGTTCTATCCCTGGCACCAGGGAGGGGGAATAATTCACTAGCAAGTGACAACCTGGGTTATCTCATCTCTTCAGGTGGAGGGAAGAATGTCCAGAGCTCTGCACCAGCTGATGGACAGAACAGATAAACTCTTCTGTGGTAGGGGGGATGTCCTGCCACAGGGGTAGGGACTTTTTTTGTTTTATTTTTTTCCCACAGATTAAGCCAAATCATCATTTGCATGGCTGAATGATGCCTTGCTCCTTTCACCGGGTCACCTCTGAGGGAGACACTGCAGTCAGGTTTTATCTGATACCCCCAGAGCAGATGAGCCAACTTACTGTACATACAGTAAGAAAAGCTGCTAATAAAGATGTCTGACCTTGGGACAAAGTGGCTGAGATCCACAGTGGAGGGTGAAATAGCACTGACAGTGAAGGTCCATCGCACAATAAGCTAAATGCGACAGCAAACTAACAGAAAAATTAATTAGCAGCAACTGAACTCTAATATGTGACCCAGTTTCAGGAAAAAGAGTGTTTTCTTTAAGCAGCTTCCAACATCATAAGCTTCCTTGACACTTTGGGATCTTTAGTGAAAAATGAGACACCAGATGCAGGGGATGGTAATGTGCCCCCAGTTCTCTGTCAGTTTTGATTCAAACCACTGCAGGATACACCCCAAAGCCCCATATTTTATAAGCACTAGAAAATATGCATTTGCTGGTGGAAAGGTCATTTTTAATAGCAATGTGATAAATATGAACAGGAGCTGTGCTGGAAAATCATCCACAGAGAACTTCCATAGTGCAAAGCTTCATTTCTCAGGGGTCTCCTGCTTCACTGTACAGCCCAGACCACCAAAGTGCATCTCCATATCATCAAATCAAGACAAGTAAATAGCAGACGCGGTTCACCTAAGAACTTTCAGAACTTATTAATTGTTTCACAATAAAAAGGAAAATAGGTTTCAGAAGTGCAAGACCTATAAATGAAACCCAGTTCTTTACAAGGTTCACATTTAATTATGGCCAAAGATCAAATCTTGCAATTTTTGCCAAAGAGAAATCAGAAAACTCAAGAAGCAACAGGAATTATCAAGAAACATAAGCCCAGTATAACTGAGTGCTTCATGTCATTCTTGGGACTGGAAATTTGTTGAATTTTGCAACTAGACCTAAAATATAGCAGCGTGTCTTGCCTGTTTGCTATTTCTTTGCATATACAAGTGAATTTCAGTGATAAGGAAAGACTCAAGACCTGTAGCTTTAGAAGCTGCAATATTCCACAGATCTAGAGGTGAAGTAAACCTGGGAAAATAAATATGATTGTGAAACTTTCATTTATGCTGATAAAGACTTTATTTGCCTCAGTTTCTGTTACAGAAAAATCATTTTCTAAGCTCAAATTTATTTGCTAAAAGACCTGTAGCAGTTCTATCATTCTCATATGAACAGCTTCATCCAATTTTAAGGCACTAAAACACTTATAAAATGCTTTTAAAAATTAATATATAAAATAACTGAAATAAAATGGCAAATAACAAGAGCGTGCTGTTGATTTGTTTCTGGAAAGTATTTACTTGTATCCTGTGGACACAGGCTGGAAGTCTGGGACTGCATAATATCAGAGCCAACCAGGGAAAAAAAATATTGATTCTTCACTATTTGGATTAATTTTCAGCAGACAAAATAGAGGTGTTTTGCACGGTTTCGTGAAGAAAAAGAGAGATTTGCTCTTGAAAAAATACCCTGATCCTGACAGAAAATATTCACAGAATCACACTCCTTGCAACACTACCTGGTCACAAGAGAGGACTTCAGGTGAGTTTTCCCTTGACATTGAAAAGTCCCATGAAAGCTACAAGCTTTGCTTTCTTAATTCTTATCTCAAGTTACATCTCACTTAAGAGAAATCTTTCCAAGTGAACTTTTTGCCAAGCTGAGAACATTTCTGCACATACTTACTAAATATCGATAGCAATTTCAATAAGAAAGCTCTTGCTAAAAAATAAATAAATCCTCTCCCACTCTGTATGCTATAATCAACAGTTTAATTTCCCAGAGGATTGCTATGCAGTGGTGTTTCCATCTCTGCAGTGCTTAGCAGCACCAAGACAGACTCAAAATTCATCTCAGTGCTGAGAAGGTGCTGTTCCCCTCACCAATCTGGGAAAACCAGCCAGAGCAGCCCTCACTGCTCATTAACCTCCACCCCTTCCAGTTTTCACAGCTGAATTGTTTCACCAGATCCACACACAGGCATCTGAATCATGGCATCCCCACTTGGCTCCACAGCTGACAGCTCAGCAGGTTTGTTCTGGGCTGTTTCTCACCTCTTCAGACACTGGGATTGTGTTCAGTGCTGCCACTGAGCAGCATTGGGCTGCTTCACCCTCCGTGGGGATAAGTCTGTCTTTTAATGAGATCCCTACCAAAAACACTGCTGGAAGAGGCTGGAATGAACTGGTTGGGGTTTCTAGCCTCAAGAGAATGACCTGATCTACAGGGTAGCATCCCTGTCCATGGCACGGAGATGGAAGTAGATGGTCTTTAAGGTCCCTTCCAACCATTCTCATTCCCATTCTCTGATTCTATGGTTCCATGGAAAAGGGCTCTTGGTGCTTTTTTCCACCACAGAAAGGGTGCCCAGCTCTTCTCATAACCAAACAGTGCAAGGGCAAAATGCAGCAGACATAAGTTACATCAGGGGAATTTCTGGCGTTATAAGAGGAAAATAAATTCTAAGTTCCCAGGGAGATCATGAATTGTTGGCCTTTGGAGATATTCAAAACTTAAAACCTAACAACTTTTTGAGCAAGCTAAATTCAAAGTTAGACCAGCTGTGAGCAGAGGGTTGAACTGGAGACCTGCAAAGCTCCCTTCCAGAGGAAGACATTTGGTGAACCTATTCATTATTTTCTCCTATTTCCGAGAATTTAATGACAACCCTGGTTAGTTGCCCTGATCAGGAAGAGGTGCATTTAGATTTCAGCCAAGGTCATAAAGAAATAAACACTCATAGGATGCTGCTTGCATCCTGCAGCTTCAAACAGAGAAGATCTTCGTGATCACTTAACCCATATCCTGTCAGTTCTGTGCCAGGAAGGATAGCACAGGCCAGAACAGCAAGATCCAGACACAATTTCCACCCTCATGTGGCACTTTCTTAAGGATGTGAAATATATTACTCTTAACTTGCACCAGCACTGCAATCCATACAGATGAGGCTGTCCAAGGAAAGGGTAATTTATTTTATTATATTTTAATATTTCACTGGTACATCCTCCCAGAACTTAACCATTTATAACTGAGGCTGATTCCTAAGCCAAAGACTTTTTATTTCATTTTTTCAATAGAATAATTTTTTATTAGCTAGCTAGACATTTTTTTAGCTAATGGACATTTTACTACCTACAGCATCTTGTGTTAAATCATCCAGTGAAAGACTCCAAATAAATAAAACATAGAATAACATATCACATCACAGAAATAGGGCTTGATTTTGTTGAGCACTGCAGAGAAAGAATTCCCATCCACAGCAACCACAACAGCTCCATCAATACTTAAAAGCACTCAGACTTTTGATCAACTCGCACAATTTTTTAAAGTTCAGTTGAAAAAAAAAAAAGAAAAAAGCCAATTAATTTCATTTCACCCAGAAGAAAGTGAAATATAACCCATGGAAATTAACACTGTAATATAACTGCTCCAGTTTTCTAACCCCTCTGGCACAGCTGTGTCTGTCTGAAAAATGTCAGAGTGGTCCAAAAATCCCAGGCAGGAGGAGTGCTCAGCTTGTCTTGATCCACATGACTGCACAGTAGGTTTCATAACACAGGCTGAAGCTCTTGAACACAGCCCAGGAAAAAAGTCAATCTGGAAGCCACAGAACAAGTAACATTGACCATTTTTTAATCCCAGCCCATATTTCCTGCTACTTTCAGATGATTTTTCTATTATTATTTTTAATTACTATTTTTTAATTTATTCCCAGCTCAGGTTTGCAGATCAGTTTGAAGGGACATTGATAGCACACAGCTCCCATGGGGCCCTGAGCTGTGCATTTGCACCCCTCCTGCAGCACGTTGTGGGGTTGAGAGGGAAGCCCCAGGCAGAAGCAAAATGGTTTACATAATTTTGTAATTAATGTCATTTCTTGAAAGTTGAGTGCCTCAAAAAATCTGGATCTAGAAGGCATCCAGGCAGTAAGAGGGATGCTGCTGATGGTAAAAAGCATTTTCAACCCATTCTTTCTATCAACCCTGTATTTGATAATGCAGGACATCTTCTTGCTCCTCTCTGGGCACCAGCCAGGAGCTCTTCCCTGGAGCTCCACATCTGGGCCCTTGTTTGAAACAGGAAGAAATTATTGTCCTAAAATGTCTTTACCACTACTTCACTCCTCCAAGACCTCACTTCCCGTTCCACCATCTCCACAATGAGTTTATGCAACTACTGCCAGCATCTGCTGCATCTCAATCCTGTGCCCAGTTCTGGGCCACTCATCACAAAAAAGACATTGAGGGGCTGGAGTGAGTGCAGGAAGGGAACAGAGCTGGGGAAGGGTCTGGAGCTCAAGTCTGATGAGGAGCAGCTGAGGGAGCTGGAAAGGCTCAGCACGGAGGCAAGGAGGCTCAGGGGGAACCTTCTGGCTCTCCACAACTCCCTGACAGGAGGGTGCAGCCAGGTAGGTTGGTCTATTTTCCCAGGTAACAAGTGACAAGAGGAAATGGTCTCAAGTTGTGCCAGAGGAGGTTTAGATTGGATAATAGGGAAAAATTTCTTCACTAAAAGGGTTGTCAGGCACTGGACCAGACTGCCCAGGGAAGTGGTGGAATCACCACCTCTGGAAATGTCCCAAAAAAAGATGAATGTTGCACTTGAGGACATGTTTTAGTGGTGAACTCAGGGCTGGGTTAACAGCTGGACTCAGCAATCTTGCAGCTCCTTTCCAACCTAAACTATTCAGTGATTCTGTGATCTCTGCCTGGCTCTGCTCTGCCAGCACATTTGTCTGACAGTCAGGGCAGTGGATGCCATTCCCAGCTCAGGACCATCACCTGGCACAGTCAGCCTGCCCTGCCTGGCCTTGCTGCCTTGCAGAAACATCTGCCAAGAGCACTCTGATGGCTGCCAAAGCCCTCACCACCTTGGTACACATATTACTGCTATCAAAGCCAAATAATGCTGGGTACCACCCTGGCCAGAAGCTTCCATGGGTTAAACTTCCATAGTAATTCACAAGTCAGTTGTTGCTGCTGGTCCAGCACATCTTTTCTCCCACATCAGCAATAGCCATTACTGATTTTGGCCCAGATTTCATTCTGAATAATATGAAATATTTGTGACACTTGCTTTTTATTAGAACTCTGCTGATGTTACAGTATCTTTTGAAATTTTATTTTCTTTGTAAGTTTTCTATTTTCTATTATATTTCAAGGATTTAATCTCATTTCTGATGGATTTCCTTTCTTATCAGTGTGTAGCTCTGATTGATTTACCAAGTCAGACATTGAAAACCATCAAAACTGAGGACTCTTTAAGATAAAATAATGAGATCATATTGATCAGAAATATTCAAAGCCAGAAAAGGCTGAACTGTTAAAAAATTGAGTGTAACAAAACTGTCAAGTAAAAATATGTTTCTACCAAATTGAAATTAATTACAAAGCTGCAGATTCTCTTTGGAAGCTGCCAGTCATTTTCACAGTGTGAAGCAGCACACAGGCATTTCCCAAAAAATAAGCATTTTTTCCTTCACAGTTCTGTTAGTCAGAAATGGATTTCACATGTTGCTCAGGTGCAATTTGATAGATGTGCTATTGCAGCAGTGAGCTGCTGAAGCAGTAGGAGCAGTGAGGCATAATGGACAATATTCTACATTTATTTATACCTAATATTTTTCAAAGGACTTTTGGCTAAACACAGACATTTGCAAAGCATTAGCATATAATTAATCTTGCTGAAATCAGTAGAACGTATTTTTCTGCAAATCAAGCAGGGATTGTGAAGCAACAAAACCCTGCAGAAAGAGGAAATTATTATTTCAGTTTGGTGGCTGTTTTCAAAATGCAGAACAAAAATATGAAAAATGTCACGCTGGAATTCAGCCCGTGGTTGTGTTTTTCCATGTGTATGGGTCATTTAGTCCATTCTACATTGTTATTAGTGGATTAGAAAAACAGCAAAGAGTCCAAACAAGATCCTTCAGGGAACTTGGGAACCTGAGATTCAATGTGGGTTGCAGGACACGTGAGTAAAGTAATAATGAAGAGGAATTATCTCCTGCAATTGAAAGTTACAAAGTATGAATGAACCTGGATGGAATAAGTGTGAATGGTGCTTTTTTACCTTACTAGAACCAGCCTCTTTTCTAACCATGAGGTAGAATGGCTATACAGAGGCAAACATGCACACAGAAAATAGGTTATTTCAAGCACAGCTCAGATCTGTGCACAAGAATGATTGATAATTGATGAATTTTCATTTTTAATTAGAATTAAAAATGCTGATGCTTTTGAAGATGCTGGCAGCAGGGCAAAGCCAGAGGCATCCCTCTCCATTAAATGGAGGATTTCCTCCTGGAAGCAGGAATTGATGAAGGCAACGACATCATGAGAGAGCTGAGGCTGGAAGCTTCAGTCGTAAAGCTCCAGCTTCAAGCACTGTTGAGTTTCCCAGCACCCTGCAGGAACATCCCCTGTGTTTGCCTGGAGCTGCAAAGCGTGGAGGGGCTTCAAAGAGAGAAATCTGTGCTCTTGCTTAGGCTTCTGGCAAAAACAGAGTGGTCCAGGAGCACTTCAGGCAGGAGGCAAATACACGGTGGTGTTTTCATTCTCAGTTTGCCGTGGCTGACCTTGGGTGTCTGTGAAGGGCAGACACAGCTGTCCCTCAGGACAAATGATGTCCCAAAAGCCACAGGCACAGGTACATCGGTGAAATGTGCAGGTAAACCTCATCTCCATGCCTGTTTTTCTTCTCAAATAATTTTATTTCAAATGTATGTGATGTTTGTGGTACTGACAGTCACCTATTTGCTCTTGCCAGCCAGCACAGCTCTCTCCCTGCCACTGAGGCTCTTGTGGATTTCATTCTACTATTCTCATCTCTCTCATTCTGCCAGGGAGTAGTTGTTCTGATATGTGAACACATGTAAAACCTAGGTTTCTAAAGAAAGTCACAGGAGGTTTAGAGTCTGTTATCTTTATCAGACTTCTTCAGGAAGAAATACACTCACTACTCAGAATTTCCCTGTATACCTTTATCTGAGAGCCAAAACGAATGAGGTTCTACAGCCTCAGGGTGTCTTCTCTTCTGACTGTAAGGAGCAACAGTGCTTTTGGGGGTGAGGGAGTTGTTTGACAAAGAGTGTCCTCACCTATGTTATCTGGTTTAGAACAAGAGAAAAAAATCAAATTTCACAAAAGCTGTACTTATGTGGCAGAACTCATCAGCTCTTCTGAAAACTCAGACCCAGCAGCCACCTAAATGAGGTGCTTTGGGTAGAATTTGAGTAACCAGAGCTCTACAGAAAAGATACTTCTGCATTCTCCCAGGAAAACCCCTGAGCCATTATGGCCATTTTTAATAAGAGAACTGAAGAATTAATATCAAGAGTTTTCCTTGTTTGATATCTCTAAGGAGAGCATGGATTATGACACCTGAATACAACTCTTGATTAATTATGTAAAACTATTATTTCTTCACTCACTGAGATTGAGAAGAATTAAAGACCTCAGCGTAGGTTTATAAGGCTGTAACCAAGGATGATGTGGGGAAGAGAGCGATGGATGCAAAATTGCACTGTCCCTAAGCACACCTGGCATAAATGGCCCAGAAGAGATATTTGCACAGTCCTAACTCTGTTAATCTCTGTGGGTACCAAAGGTGCTGTGCAGGATGGGGATGTCAACACCTCTCTGAATTTGCTGCCTTCATGTTACTCCAGCCTCTTGGAGAAATCCCTGTTTGAAATCCTTCCATCATCAATGGAGAGAGACACAACAGTTCTCACATCTGCAACACAGAGAAAGTATTTTGAGATAGAAAAAGTATTTTATGATTGTAGCATCTTCATTTCCTTTTGGAATGCCCCTAACTGAGGCACTTATTTTTTAGAACTCAGGAAAAATCTTTTCTTTACTCTTGTGTTCCTTGCTCCCATGGTCCTCTCTGAAATGTCAATAATAGCTCAGCAAAAGCTCCCCAGCAGTCACATCATCAGAGCAAATGCAGGTTTTGTACAGGGGATGAGGTCCTGACTCACATCACTGCATTGCAACTCAGAGGTTTCTGATCTGAATTAAGAGAACACAGCCCAGTATAGCCCGAACACAAGAAAATTGTCCTTGAATAATTCATTTTTTCATAAGGAAAGTTTTTGAGATGTCTTCAGTTTTCTAGTATGCCCTGACATTTCTTCTGATTAATGTTTTCCTTTTTCATAATAAAATTAATACTATGGGCATCAGAAACATTGATCGTATAACCCCTCAGATTTATATAAAAATTTGAATGGGATCCAGTGGAAAGCTATCACATGTATACATTCACAGTGTATATTTCTAATTGGGGTCACAACTTAAAAAAAAAAAAAGAGGCAACAACAAACCCTTCATTGGAGCACATGTGGGTGTGGAGAGAGAATAGAAACTATTTTAATTCATTGTCATCTATATTTGATATGGTCTAGAATAATATCAAACCAGAGTGTAAAATTAAACATTGATCCCTGGTCATTCAGCCCTCAGACACTCCTGCTCTGAATGAAAATCATGCCTCTGAGAAAACCTGTGCTGAAAACTTAATAATTTTTAGCATCCCTTTCAACCTCCATGGGGAAGAAGAAAGAATCGATGTCCATAAAGGAAGAATATTTTTTATAATTTGAAGAAGGTTTTTAATGGAAAATCTCAGGGAAAAAAAAATTGTGGGTTGCTTTTCCCCAGAATGAAAAAAGGGGGAGCAGAGGAATGAGGGACATCTGTTTGCTGTTCTGTTTGTGCATGCAAAACACATAAATATGTATGACTGTATACAATATTCTATGTCTTACTACTGTGTAGAGAAAGTTCATTCATCCTTCAGCTTTGACAGGAAAATCAATTTAGTATCAGGTGTGTACATTTTACTATTATTTCTTCGAAAAGCACCCATTTTTTTTACTAAATGTTTAAAATTCCAAATCCTTTTAATTGTAAATGCTTTACAAAGGTTCACAAGAGTCCAGCACATAAATTATGTATCCAGTTCACTTGCAGAGCATGGTCAGCCTGAGCAGCACTGAGTTTGCTTTGAGGTCTTCAATCCTTCTGGCCATCAACCTCCTGCTTGGAGGACCAGGATGGAGCCTGCTCAGAGCAATTATGCTGGCTTGCATTTAAATCAATAATGAAGCAGAATATTGACCTGTCTCCACCACTGCCTATTTTTCAACTTTTGCAACAAATAAGGAGAGGATCACGTCAACCTACAATCTAAATTCCAGAAAGGAATGCTTAGGCTGTAAATCAAGCAAACAAAGTACCCATGTAACCAAATAAAATGTGCCCATGGAATTATGGACAGTTTCTACACAAGAGAGGCAAATTAAATTTTCATTTTAAATCTTAACTTGGACATATTTGAAGTCTTGGTTTCTTACTGAGTGTTCCTTGAACACAGTTGCATGTGCATGAAATTCCTCCCTTTTAATTTCCAGTCCTGAGTATTTCAGATTGCAGGGTGCATGTCCAGTGTCTGGAAGCCAGATTTTTATTGTCATTAGCTGGTTTTCTCCATGAAAAAGGTGCAGTGAGTGTTAGTTATTCTCATTTTCCAGGTGCTCCATTAATTCTGTGCTGCAAAAGAACGGGGGAAGGAAGCATCATCCATCACCCACTAGAACCAAAGTGGAGCTCTATTCACCAGAACTCAGGGATGGTTTCATTCAAGTGTGTCTGGGAAACCCCACACCTGTAGCCTGGGCTGAGCTCACTTTTCATGACAAATGATGGAGTTGTTCAACTAATTTTCGGGGTTTTTTCTCAGAAATTATTAAGGAAAAAAAATAAAGAACATAAATCCCCTAAGCACATTTTAAATTTGTCTTTGTCCAAAGATTATTGTGTTTGACAGAATGGCTGACATTATCCAAAATTCACATGACATTGCCAAGAGCAGAGGGGAGCAGTGAGTGGTTTCATTGGAAAGGACAAGGATCTGTCCTTGGGTGACTTCAGTGAAGTCACCTCACCGCTCTGCACCTCAGTTTTCTCTGCTGTTGAAGGGAATGACTCAAGGTTGACCTGTGTGTTGCACTTTTTGAAATACTGTTGCAGTTCAGTCTCTTCTTCCCTCATTATTCAGCAAGGCAAGATTTCTCACATTACGAGAGAGAAGGTCTGAGAAAACCTCCAAGGAAGTTTCTCTACCAGCAGGAAATCTAAGTTTTCCCATTTAAAAATCTTAGGCTTATAAGAAAGCAGTATTTCAATGCTTTAAACACTTTCTTTAGAATGGGCAGAGAAAACTTTGAGGCCTTGGGAATGCACAACAGTCCTCATCACTTTTATTTATGGACATTGAAAGTTCAGGTCATAAAAGGTGATGGTGGGAAGACTGTTATTATTCCCCTTTTATTCCTCAGAACAAACCAATCTGTGCCTAGAGGCACACAGTGACACTGGAAAGACGTCATGTAATGGAAATATGTCATCAAAAGATGATGAATACATGTAATTAACTGCAGGAGTACACACCCGAGATTATGGAAATCTACAGATAAAGGCATCAGAGTGCTCAGGTTCAAATCTACCCTTCTGCCTAGCTTCACCCTGTGCTATTGCCAATGTCATAAGAATGATGAATGAAAAATTCCTAATGTGCTCAGAATATAAATATTAAAAAGAGCTGTCTTTAGAGTATAATGTTATTTCTTACAGTTAAGAGCCTGTACCTGCAACTCCCACCTTTAAAGAAAATTGGCTTGGTACTTAACTTTACCCACATGCTTAAGACCTAGTGAATAGTTCATCCCTAAATATTTTGTCAGATTGCACCCAAGAGAAGACTGGTCTGTCTGGAGGGCAACCAGAACTCTTCAGTACATCCCCACTCTGAGAGAGAAATCTCTATTCTCTTCACATTGTCTAAACCTAACAACATGCCTTCCTCGTCTGTGGCACATCCATCCAGCTGACAAATGATAAAAATACAAACAGAGGAACCCTCTGTCAAATGCAGCAATGAGAGACACCTGCAGTGCTCAATCAGCCACCCCATGTCCCCAGACTGAGCCAAGCTGTGCTTTGCAAGGTCCTTGCCACCATTTTTCCTGGTCTGGTTTTCTTTAGACCAGGCTAACTTTAGCCTTTCTAAGATGATGTTTGCTAATCTAAAATCAATAGAACATCCTACTGAAGACTGATGGCAATTCTGCCCGAGTGTCACCCTTGTAGTTTTTCTAAAGCATGAGAAAAATGAGCTGTCCACAAAGCAAATATGGAGAAATGGAGACATGTTTCAAGCCATGAATACAAGTCAGGACAAAGTTACTGGGAAATTTGGGTGCAAATAACAGATTTGGTGCTGATTTAGACAGAGGTGGGAGTTCTGCCAGGCTACTTCAGAATTACCCTTTTGATTCAGGACCACCTAAACGGGACAATTACTTCCTCCAATAATTAATTTATTCACTTCTCCTGGCTTTTATTCGCACAAATGACACCAAGTTTTACAAGGGGACACAACAATACACATGGGGGTAAAGTCTGTGCTGTAAAAAGCTAATTTGACACCATATTAAGGGGTAGGAAAAAGGAATGTACACTTGGCACTAAGGGACACACATCAGATGATGCAGGTGATAATATTGTTTGTAGCATCATTGTCACATCTACAGCAATAAGCAGTGATGTCCAAATCAGGATTATGATTTCATTTTGTGTTCAAGCAAACAGACAAAGATATTAAAAAATTCCTCTGTAATATCTCTGCAGTAATAACAAGAAGCACAGAAAAAGAAAGCCCATGAATACATGTGGTGATATAAATGTTGACTTTTACAACTGAATAACACTAATAATGACACACTGGGGCCTGCACTCAAAATTTGTCCAGGTTTAGCTACTACTGTAGACATAACTCAATAAACCTCCCAGGCTTACCCTGAGGGTTAATTTGGACAAATGGCCACTCTCCAAGTGAAGTTCCATTCCTAATTCAGAAGACAAAGACATTATGACCATGGACAGACTGGTCTAAGCATGGACAGCAGAGGCCATGGCACTGCCATCTTTTGAAAATGCAGTCTCAGAGCAGAAGACAAGTGTCTTGGAGTGAGCTGTGCTCCTGAAACTCCTGGCCATGCATCTGGCATTGCAACAGAAAAGCACAGAGTTTGTTTTCATCTCTCTCCTCTCCGTGTGCTTGGGGTTAACATTAGACGATTTTACAACTGTAATGTAAATGACATTTTATTAAAGGAAGCATTTGGAGTATTAGAAGACCCAGGCCTTCCAATACCTAAAGGGGACCTAAAAGAAAGATTAAGAGAGACTTTTGTCAAGGGGAGATGGCTTTAAACTGAAAGAGGGAAGGTTTAGATTTGATATTAGGAAGAAATTCTTCACTGGAAGGGTGAAAAAGGCTGTCCAGAGAAATTATGGATGTCCCATTCCTAGCAGTGTTCAAGGCCAGGTTGGCAGGGCTCTGAGCAACCTGGTCTCCTGGAAGATATTCCTGCCCATGGCAGGGGGCTGGGATAAGATGACCTTTAAAGGCCCTTCCAAGCCAAACCATTCTGTGACTGATTCTGTAAGTTCAACAAGAACAATCTTCTTCCTATCTTCAAATTTTTTCTTCTGCTTCCATTCTCTCTGCAAGTTTCACGCAGCGTTTATAGCAAAATGAAAGTCTAAGCTACCAAAATACTCAAGCAAGGTGAAGGTGAGGAAGAAGACCTCTCCTCTGGTACCTGTTCATAATGTAAGGTCCAGCACTGGCTCGACAGACCTGAGACTAACCTCCCTGAGCATCCCTCACTGAGGTAGTTTAAGCCTCTGCCATGGTGCTTGCTGTGAATTCCCCTGGCAGCCACCCAGGACTTGCCAGCTCCAGCTTGCTGTGCTGCGATATCATTGCTAACTAGGGGAAAAAAGGCAGCCCACACAGCTCTCAATTGTAACGAACAGCGAGTTACAATGGTGTTTTGCACAGTCTGGAAAGACAAGCGCAGGGTTGGTGAACCAAGAGTAACTGCATAAGCTATGAAGCAGCTCTGGTGAGACTTAGGAGCCTGATTTTTGCCTCACAGTGGTTTTTTAAAATCCATTATTTCAGTGGTGAGAGGTTCACATCCCAGATACCTCACTAAGACAGTGCTTTGAAAAGAGAAAGTAAATTTTTGTTCATGATAATTAAGTTTTCTGATAGTCATTAGACTTTCTGATTATAATTAAGTTTTCTGATTATAATTAAGCTTTATGCATATATTTGTATATGGAAATAAATATTTGCATAAACAAAGAAAGTGAAGTTGATCTACACCTTATTGGTACTAGTTGTTATTCTTTATGAGTCAGAAGAAATACTGCATTGCTGTGTTTACTTTGAAAATACCAGCCCATCTTTTCTATTTCCTTGCATGCCCTGGTGTCATTTACATGATTAAGTCACTCTTTAATAAATTTTTGATAAGCAGCCACTATTACCTTGTACTAAACTTTCTCCTCAGTAATGCAGATTTATGTATCCAGGGTGAATAAGAATGCCTGAAAATGGAAGTGTGCCCTCCAAAAAAGATATATTATACTTTTACCCTGTAATTCAGGGATCAATACATTATTAACTAGTTTACTGCTGAAGATTTGTGGTATTCATTTATTTTTTATCAGGACTAGACAAATTTACAGCATTCCCCAGGTACTAATTTTGCCCTCTTCATAAAGAGAAAAAAAGTTCCAACAAATGGAGTTTTTGCATCAGAATCTTTTTATTTCCTTTGACACAATGAAAATTTTGTTATAATCTTTCAATACTGTCCTCCTGGAGCTCACACAGATTGTGAGGATGTGATTCTTCACCAACTTTCCACCATTTGCCTAATCAACTGCTGTACTGGATCATACTGGGAGCTGCACGTGATAAGGCAAAACCATTTTCTAATGTTCTTCCCTTAAAAAAAGCATAGGAGGTCCCTGAGATTAAAGCACTGAGAATTCAGAATATATGTTCAAAAAGCTCCACTGTATGTTTTCTCTGCTTTTATCTTTTGGTGAATGCCCAGCACAGGGTAGGAATGGCCAAATCCCAGACAGAATTGCCTTCCCATCGGCAGGGCTAAGCAAAAAGGGGACAACCATGTCCTTCCTCTGTAGCTGTTCAACATAACATATTTCTTCTCTGAAAAGGAGTGAGACAGAACTGCCACTGCTTGGGGCTGGGATGCTCACCCAGAAGCAAGCTGGAAAGTCAGCAAGGTCAAGTTGCTTTGCTATTCCCTCCTTCCCTGAGATCCCTGGGAGCCAGCAAAGTTGGAGTATGATTTACAGCTTTCTTGCAGAAATGGCCCTTGGGTTCACAGGGTTGGTATTTTGGAAGATCCTGTGAGCCTGGCTGGCTGCCTGCTGTTTATCAGTGCTGTCAGAAGAATGTGGCTTTTGGAGAAAGGTGAAACTTGCTACTGTGACACAGACACATCCCAGGCAACAGATGAGGCAGCTGCACTGTGAGATTAAAAGAAAAGCAGATCCTTTCATCTCTGATGCTAGGCTCTAGTTTGAAAACACAGAGAGAGTGGGTGTATTTTTATTTTTCTATTCTTCCTTTGAGGTGTCTCCTTTTTTCTTTTTTTTCTGCTTCACTTTCATTGAAAATGCAATGCAAATAGGTCTGTGAATATGACAGAATTGTTTCATAATCATCACACAATCCAGATGCTCGTGCTGTTAGAAACTGGTGCAGCAAGATATATTTGTGCCCTTTTTATAATATTTACCAAACCTCAGAAATTACCCATCTGAGGGATAAAGTCAAAGCATAAGATTTGAATGCACATCCTCCAAAAACTGAACTTAGAACTTTTTGCTCAGCTTCAGTGCAAATCAAAATTCTTCTATTTAACTGACAATTGCAGGGAGATAACACAGCAAAATTGGCTTCATTCTAGCAGTTTCAAGAAATAAAACACCCTGATATGCATCAGTGTATTATTTTCCTTTCCTATTCAATAAAAGTAACTTAAGCAGCACCTTTGGGTTTTTTGCAGGTTTTCTGTTTGTTTGTTTGTTTGTATTTTGCTTGTTTTTTTGTTTTTTGGTTTTTGGTTTTTTTGGGGGGTTTTTGGGTTTTTTGTTGTTTGTTTGTTTTTTGGGGCCAACTCCAGCCAGGGTGAATGCTCCTCTTATCCCAGTCTCACAATACAGAGGCAAAAACCATTCCAGAGACCTCAGTGCCTGTGTTTTCTGCAACGAGGTGGCTGGAAAACACAGCCTGTATCCATGCAATGTTTTGTTCACGGTCTGGGCTGTGAGCCTGGTGTTAGGTGGGCACAGAGCTCACTCTGTGGTCAGGAAAAGCCAGAAACAGGACAGCTGCTGGTGGCCAGAACTGTAGCTCATCCATCCTTCCTCAAGCACAGTTTGTGCACAGCTCCTGCCCTCTGAAAAGTTCGCTGCTTTGGCTTCAATCCACCCCTGGTGCCAGGGCTGGGTGTCCTGTGAATGGCAGGAGAGGGTGGACTTGGAAAGATGCACTTCACTGGCAGTGACAGATGGTACTCAAAACAAAGGAGCTTTCCCAACCACGGCTTTTCACTTTTTCTCTCCCTTCATGGGCTGTCTTCACCTGAGGGAATATTGCTGACGAGGACAGTTTGTTTGCATTGCTGCCTCCTGGTCTGTAACAGAAAGTGTTTGCTCACTTCCAGGCTTGCCAGGCACAGCTTGGAGCTGGGAGCAGCCTTGGGTGGATAAACAAGCCTGCAAGTGCAAGCAGAGGGCAGGCAGAAACCATTGTATTTACATGCTTAAATACACCACTTAAAGAATCCTCATGAGACTGTGGTGTTGAAGGATGATTATGAACAGGGCTGGGGAGTGATGGGCCTCAAACTCCAATGGGGATTCAGCAATTAATGTTTCATTTATTAATTCATTCAATTAATGTTTGGCCACTGACTCATTGCCAGCTTGCTTGAAACTGGGTGATGATGTCTGTTTACACAGAATTTGGGGGTTGGGGGTTTATTGATCTTCCCTATGAATGCTCATCCAATGCAATTCCAGTTTCTAAAAAAATAATAATTTAAAAAGAAAGAACGGTCTGAATAAAGAGACTGTTTTCAAAGCACAAGTCTGAGAATTGGAAGAAATCTGAATTTGCCCTTTTCTTCAAAAAGTGTGTCAGGTGCTGAAGGGTGCAGGGACATTTGGCAATGTCACCACAGTGCCCACTAATCTCTTGGAAGTCATCAGGCAAAGAGAAGGAAGCATTTGTTTCCAAAAAGTAGTAAAGGTGCTTAGTACTTGGGCATCAAAAGGAACTTTAACATGGTTCTTCACATGCATTCCATAAAGAGCAGCACACCATGAGTACTGGCAACTACAAGTTCAGATTTGGCAAATTTTAAATAAGAAGCAGTGATTTCCCTTTTGGAGGGAAATTGACAACCCATTTCAAACCTATATCTTTATTTCTACAGTCATTGAAATACAGGTAAAAAAGGAAAACTCACTTTGCCTGAAGGTAGCAGCAAAGGTTCCTACAGTGGATCTTATGACAGGCAGGGATTTGATGCCATCTGAAATACCCAGCACACTTCACAGGGAACACTGTGACTGATTCTTACATTAATAAGGCCAGTCTCGTTCAAAGTTTGACAGATTAGATAACAAACTTGCATGGAATAAACCTCAAGTAATAATTCTTTTCCCACTCTACTAAACAAAACAACAAGGCAGAAACAGAATAATTCAGCTCATGGTGGGACAGGCTGAGCAGGTTTTTTTGCTATTTAGCTCCAGACTTTTGAACGAGAGAAAGTGATTTATTATCTCAAGCAACCAATTGATCCACTTTCTGTGTCAAAATGTATTATGTGCCTGTCACTAAAGGGTGTTTCCCATCCACAGTCAGTGGAGACTCTGTCAATATATATACACTCTTCTCAGAAAATTTTTTTTTTTAACCACTTTGTCAGGAAGTGAGAGAAAATCCTGAGCTCCCAGGAACAGTGAAGAATCGAAAGGCTGACTGAATTCTTTAAATTCAATGTGGATCACCAGAGAGTCTGCAGAATATTCATGTTTTGACACCCATGGTGCAAACACTGTGGGTCTTCCCATATCCATGTATCCAGATTAAACTTTAAGGGAATGTATCATCTTAAAAAATATATCATTAAAGTACTTCTTCCAACCACAGATACTGGATCTCAGCTTAGAGAGTATTTTAGCCAGGAGCTGATGCTCCTTAGCAAATTATTTTCTTCATCAGATAAAGGACATTATAATTTATTAGATTCCTGTGAGTGAATGGCAAGGGAGCATTTTGCAATGATTCAGCAGTGAAAAATTAACTCTGATTATATTGCTGGTTTAGTGGCAATCCCAGGGTTGTCAAAACCACTTCTGATTCCTCTGACACGAGGTGACACCAGCTACTAATTATGTAAGACTCACATCCAAACCCTGAGCCTGAAATTGAATGAGGACTTATAAATAATGTATCAATAAGGTAAATTATGCAAGAAATCATTCCAGAAAGTGTCTGAACTCATCAACAAATTAGGTAACAAGGAGGTCTTTTTTCTACTAACTTAAATAAGCAAATTGAAATGGGATTTCTTCAAGAGCCTCCTCAGCACTTTCTTGGGAGCTACATGGGGCTTCTGAGTAATTTCTTTAAAGCCATGACTCGCAAAGACTGTCACCATTGAACCACCCAGCAAATCCCCATTTTGTTTTCTCTCATTCAAAACACTTCAATCTTTCTTTTCCTCTGTTGGTCGCTGGCCCAGCTGACATTGCAGGGGCATTAGTGTTTGCTCCCTTCTCCCCTGGTGCCTGGGGGGATTGCACAGGAAAGGTGGGAGCATCTCTGGAGCAGCACAGTGTGACAGGCACAGGGTGGAGGTCTGAGCATCAGCCAGAGCTCTCTGGGGTGGTGACACTGTCAGGGCTGCAGCACTGAGAGGCTCCTCAGTGACCTTGCTTCTGGCTTCGAGTGTCATTATTTGACCATCACACAGGATCTCACCTCTCAGAGCCTTTTTAAAGAGATTTAAGCATCTTGTAGGTTCATAACCTTATCTCCCTTTTGCATTTAGAGAGAATGATCATTCATGCTGCCCTTTATTAGAGGAGAAATTAGGTGTCCACCTCTGCAAACCATTCTGCACAGTGAGCTTAGACTCCTATTCAAGGTAGACGGCTTAAAATACTCAGTAAAGATTATTTCCAGGTCTCAATTAATATATTTAGTTTAAACACTCAAATTACTTCTGTTAAACAAACACAGCTACTGCTGTTACAATCCCAAAGGGAGGTTGGAAGTTCAAGTGTGTTTTTCCTTAGTCTGCTGACAGAAATACTCCAGCTGTTGACACTGAAAGGCATCGGTCCTAAATTAGCAGCAGGTACCCAAATCCCTCTGCAGTTCTTTGGAGTTACACTCCACATGCTGTGGATCCCAGAAAGCTGACTGAAAGATGCTGTGCAATGCCAGAATGGAGCAGTGCCTCCACTTCTGACTGCTCTTCCCCTGGGAATTGAAGTTCCAGGTCTTCCCAGCCTTCCCTAGGTTACTCTCTAAGGAGGCTTTAAGAGAAAAGGGTGAATATATTTGATTAGAATACAAACTATTAATATTATTATTATATTTACAGTAAGATGAGCAAATTCACATAGTTAATTGTAAAAAAATGGCTTTCTATGCCATGCCAGGTATCTATTTTAGGATGAGGAAAAAATCATTCTCTGGAAATAGATATTCCTCGGTACTGACTGCAGATAATCCAAGGTGATTGGTTGAGATCTGGACAGTGAAATTTTAGATGAAGAAAACAGGTGAGATGAACCCAATCCAATAGGACAGAAAAACTGTTCGTGTGATAAGCAACTGAGTAATGATGACAAAAATTGGATTTTGGTCCAACATCTGATTTCACTGGTAGCCTTTCCCTGAATATTCAAGCAGAATGGTGTTGTCAAAGGTTTTGAATTATAAATGTGTGGCTGAGCTGTGCTGGTCACACACAACCATATTTCTTTCATGACATGCAGTGCTCTCAGCTGCACACACTGACATTATTGAAGCTACTGGAATAATGGATGGCAACAGGGGAAACATTTGTGCTAAATGGCCTGTAGTAATTGTGGCACTGAATTGAGCTAATAATCATCACACTCTGCTGCAATGTCTTGGAAGAACATCTTCCCAGCTTATATAATACTATAAAAATGAGATTCTTAGGCTTAGTGAAGGCAGATTTCTCCTGGTCTGTGAATTTTATTTGGGTGGGATTGATGTCCTGATTCACTGTTTCCATCTCATGTCTGTCAGCTTGCTGCTGGTCCAGGGAGCAGTGGAGCACAACCCAAGTCCACCCACAGCCTTCTAGACAAGCATCTGCACTGTTACAGAGGTAATGTCAAACCAAATGTAGATTCCAAATCTTTTCTCAGACTTAGTTCATGCAGTATACATGATGACCTTGGTGAAGTCACACCTGATTCACCAGAGCAGAAACAAGTAGAGAAACAGATGTGATACATAAAGAATGTTTTTTTCATCTCTGTTATAAATATCATTTAATTTAGCTGGAAATCCATAGTGTTTCACAAGACTGAGCATGGTCTTGGTTTCCCAGTTCCCTTTAGACCTCAGCAGAGGGGGCTCAACAGCTTAGTCCAGAATTATTCTTTGTCAAATTCCTCCACTGGGATTTTCCAGATTTTCCCTGCAGCAGCTGTTTGAAAAATGCTGTGTTCATTGACTGAACTGCAAGGTGTTTGTTCAGAAAAATATTGCACTTATTTGAAAAAATGCACTGTTTATTTTAGTGAGAGAGGGTTGCCCTTATAAACAAATTCATGGTCTGATAGGGATTTCTTTAGTGTGAGACAATTTGAGACCAAGGTATTAAAATAGCTTCCAGTGTAGGAACTACACAGTTCTGAATATCAGTTTGTTTTGCAATGGAAAAACTGCCAGACTGACAATAGAGTGCCTTTTAATAACAATTCTTTCTCTAGAAAATTTAAGTGGAAACAGTAATTGTTTTCCTAATTCAAAAGCCTAATTTAACCTTGGCTAAGAAGTAAAGACCCAGCTTTTAGCTCAGCTTTCTTTCTTTGCTGTGTGCAGAGACCAGATGCAGAGATCTGAGACAATTCTAATGGCTTAAGAGCAGAGCAAATCCACAGGGAGATGATTCTTCTGTATTTTCACATCAGTGTATAGATATGACAATACTTAGTTTTCTCATTAGCCTCTTTTTCTCATTATTTCCTCCTTTCTCTGCTACAAGAAAAACAAATATCTTTGCTCCTGGAGGAAAACAAATAAAATTATTGCATCTGTGTTTTCAAGCTCCCAAGTCCTGCACAATCAGCTCCTACGGGAGTTAGTTGTCCACCATAAATATTAATTGATTCATCCAGGTGTGAGCAGCTGAAATAAAAGCATTATGTAATTGTTTCTCTGATTCTGTTGTTGATGTCACTAAAACTAACTCTTCAGACATACCTGCACTTTTAAATAAAACTCACATGACCGTAAGAAATTATCAAATTAAAGGTATTTTCCAAGGAAAAAACTGTCTTAAAACAGGTTAACTGACAAAAAAGAAATCCCACAACATTTTTTTATGCATTGCAAGCAAAAAAATATCCTTCCAGGGCTTCAGCTATTTCCTGAGCTTGATATCTGGGCAGTGGGAATGGAAGCATTTGTTCCAGCTGAACAGCAGGAAACAAGCTGAATTTATCAGCAAAGGAGAAGCATGAGTTTAGCTCCACATTAAATTTGCTTTCCTTGATGTCAAAGAGCTACATGGTTTATTGCCAGACCATGCCAGTTGGCCTCCAGGCCAGAGAGTGGGTCCTCATTTGTTAATAGCAGAAAAATGTGATTCTAGTTTCTGAAAACTGGTGCTTTTTTTTTTTTTTCCCCTCTCCCTATCAGGCACCTCTGTGTGATTTCTTCTGCTGTTTCCACCATGGGCAAGGATCACACCCACACCAGCATTAGCTGCCTCCTCCCAGAACCCCTGATTGGCTCTGTAGCTCTTCTCATACCCAGAAACAAGGCTTCAGGTTGATTTAGCTTGCTTTTTTATGATGAAACAGCACAGAGGTGGGTGTAAAGTCCCAAGGATCTGTCTCCAAACCTCTGCTATCAGGTTGTGCTCCCTTAAGAAATCAAAATAAAAAGATACAAAAGAAGAAGAAAGAGAGATAATGTAACATCACTACAATCACAAAACAAACAATGATCCTTGTCACAAGAACTTACAGACATGGGCTATGGTTCTGCTCCTAAACAAAGCTGGAGACAAAACAGCTGACCTCACCTATAAGCACATTCCAGATCTCTGTGCCCCCAGAGGTGGCTTGAAGATACATTTATTGTTACATTCACTGTGCATGTTCCAGCTCAAATCTGTAAGGGCTGTTGCATGCCATGGGGTGGTTGTTTTGGTAACATGAAACTCAGGGCAGGCGTTGTGAGTTGTGGCATTGGCTTGAGGACGTGTGTGGGACATTCAAGGACACAAAGCACGCAGGGACAGCTTTGGAGGATGGCACAGAAGGAGCCAAACCCAGTGCGATGTTGAATATATAGCCTGATGTATGATTTCCCATTAGCCTTGCCCAGGCTTTGTCTCATCAGTGGTACCTTGAGATGGGATAAAGATGTCCTAGGCATGTTTTAGCAGTTATGTAGCACGAAAAATCAGTGGTGCACAGCCCTAGCTCATAGCTCGGCCTGATTGTCCAAGCAGTGTAGTTTTATCTACAGAGAAGCAAAAAGATCTGAAAAAGGAGTCCCTATGCAAAGAGCCCATTTCAGAAAGAAAAACAACTTGGACATGGGTGGAACAAGACACAGCTGAAGCAGTGAACTCCAGCTGGCTGAGAAGATTAAGATGTGGTTCTCCTCGTCTCCTGAAGACAAGGTAGAAACAAAACATGAGAGAAAAGAAAAGGAGTTGTGTGAAACACAAGAGAGAAGTAATGGGTGAGATGAAGACCATGAGGTAATGGAAGCCAAGGGAAAACAAAATATTTTGGCCAAAGAGTAAGTAAATTTAGGAAGAAAACTAAAAAAAAAGAGGCTGAGAGCAGAACTCAGAATTTCCACCCCAAATCACCCATTTTCCTAATTTTGTTTAAAATAGTGCTTACTTTTTCTTCCCTCCACCCTGCCTACCATATTCATCAGTCACACTATCTTCCCTTCCATCCCCTCTGGTCAGGAAATTGAAAAGTCATTGATGTTCAGACCTCTCTTCTTCTGCGAGTAGGAGTGTACCACACCACTTATTCAGCTATATGCTTTCTCTTACACATCCTGTGTTCAAGGATTCCATCAGTGCAGTTGGTACAGGGCAAAGTAACAACACAGGAGGAATGTTCCATAGTTACGGAGTTACAGATGCACGTGGTAAATTCCCCATCTGGTCCAGTAATGTTGTTCAGCACCTTTTTTTTTTCTTTTCTTCTGGTAACTGAGAAATCAAATTGTCAATAAGCTGAATTTCCTGTATTTTAGATGCTGCACATCAATCCTCTGAAAATTACAAGCTGAGGACGTACAGAGGAGGCAGACACCACAGTAAGGCATTTGTCAAATGATGCACCTGCTTCCTGGCACATTGTCAAACCCAGAGGGTACACGAGTAAACAAATCTGAACAATAACTTCCCCCACACTATACATGAGCTAGTGCTGAAAAAGATCCTACCTGCTGCTCTAGCCAGACAAAAGTCTTAGGAAAAGGTAGACATGGAACAACTGAGGTCACAAAGGGTTGGGACAAGGGTTTAGTGACTGAGTGGTCACATCCTCCCTTTCCAAAGGCTACCCCTAACCTGAGGGGGTAGAAAAGTAAGAACCATCCTTCACCAAGAGGATGGTTCCAGACTCTTTTCAGTGATGCCCAGCAACAGGATGAGAAGCAATGGCCATAACCTGAAACACAAGTTCTACCTCAACCCGAGAAATAGCTTCTTTACATTGAGGCTTGCAGAGCTCTGGAACAGCTGCCCAGGGAGGATGTAGAGTCTCCATCCCCAAACCCACCATCCAAACCCACCTGGGCATGTTCCTGTGTCACCTGCTCCAGGTGACCCTGCCTTGGCAGGGGAATTGGACTGAATGACCTCCAGAGGTTCCTTCCAGCCCAAACAATTCTGTGATTCTGTGATCATAGTGAACACTTGCTTCCAGACCTAGTTTTAGACCTAAAGATGTTGCAATTCACAATGTCACCTCAGCCACTCCTCAGCCTCCAGGGTAGACATTTGCTGTCCCCAGTGACCTGCAGGCTACAATTGCCATGGGAGAGGATCCAAATCTGCTACAGCCAGTGGAAAAGGTTTGAGCAGAGGAACCTCTGTGTACTTGACTCACCCAGATGTTGGAGGGGCATTATCCAAATTTGTCTTAAAATGCTTGGGGCAATGTCCGCCTCCAAGAACGCTGTTCCAGTGTTTTACCACCCTCTTGGTGAAAAAATGCTTCCTTAACGTCCAGTGCAAACCTCCCCTGGCACAGCTCTGAACCATTCCTGCACATGCCATCACATCCTGCCCCTTCAGCCCTGGGAGAAACAGTAAAGGAGCTGACTGGGGAGCCACTGGGGTACAAGTGCTGTTGGTGTTGATGGATGGTTTTTCACTAGACATGTCCAGAGAAAGCCAATGTCTTCTGATGCTTGGGAAGGCACAGATGTGCAAACAACCATTTCACTGAAATATAGTTCTGGTTTGAGGCCTACAATCAACAAAGGGATTTTCACAAAGTTCTCTACAGGGCTTTTAGCACATGCTGTGTTTGAGATAATTACACCATTCTGAAAGACTGTACATAACAGAAAAGTGTATTTCTTCTGAAACTCCTCAAACTCAGCAGAAACTGGGTGGATAGATGGAACTGAAACAAAGAGTTATCTTTCATTCATGAAACCATCAATAGAGCTGGCGCTTCATAACAGTCTCTGTGAGTCTGTGAAAATGGCTATACATGTGCAAAAGTGACTAAATACTCACCTTCCAGCTCTCCCCTTCACAACAGTACAGCAACCTGTGAGCTCTTAGGTACTTTTCAACATTTCCAAGAAATGGAAAAATACCTATTTTATAGGCCAGGATGGGAAATAAGGGGCAGGGATATGAGAGATACTTACACCTTCCATCACCAAGGCAATCACATTAATTACAAGGTCACTTTCTTTTTTTTTTTTTGCATCTTTTATGTACAAGAATGTTTGACTTGGTTGCAATAACAGGCTGACCAGAAATATGAGAACTCATTTTCATTCACAAAAAACAAAATCCAATTTTTCTTTTTTCTTCTAGTCCTTCCAAGGGGAAAAAACCAAACTAGAACACGCAGAAAGAAAGAGTCTTGAGGCCAGCATATTCCCCTGGGAAGTAGGCAATCCCGATGCAAATCCTAACTGGGAGATTTAAGAGGGTGGATTTGAACCACCTTGTATGTGGCCAGTGCTCAGTGACTGATAAGGTACAGTTATTAATCACTAAGAAAATAAATATCTCACTGTGTTGAAGTGGAGCAGCTACAACCAGACATATTATTTGCCTAAGCAAGTATCTGCCCCTGTTCAATTTCCTGCTGCAAATCAGGTAGAATCCATACCTCCATCACCTCCTAACCAGGGAGATGTTTCCTGATCTGCTGAGGCATTGCTGATCCCATGTCCCAAACCAGATGTGGCAGAGGATCTCACTGTGCAGTGTCATGTGAGCAGGCTCCATCCACAGCTGTCCCATCTGTGTCCTGGAGAGCCCAGAGAGCAGTCCAGAATGGCAGACTCTTCATCTGTGGCAATTAGGACTTGTGAATGTGTCTGGTCTGTTCTGCACCAGCTGCTCCTGAGGATGATGCACATGGAGCAGATGGAAGCAAGGGCAGCTCGAGGCAAAGCTGGAGCAAAGCAGCCAATTCAATCAATCTGTCCCTGCTCAGACCTCCTCTCTCTCTACTCAGTGGTTACACCAGTGGCTGGTCTGCCACTCAGCCCTGCCTGTTGCCACAGGGATTAGGTTCTCTTTTTTTGGTGAGATACCACATTTTTTGTCATTTGACCATTCAAGAGAAATTAAAAACATTTGAACAAACAAGTAAACACCTTGGCTCTCCAGTGCCTTGCACCCTCAGCCTGGTTTTGACAGCAACACAAAGCAGATGTGAAGTGGCACTACTTGGGAGACAGAGGATGTGGAGGATCACAGCCATATCCTGCAATGAAGGTTGGCATATTTCCACTGAAATCAATGTGTAGCTCCAATGACTGAGTCAGTGACAGTTTCTGTAAGCTGAGGGTCTGCTGGCAGCTTTCTGTGCAAATTCTTTACCATGTGCCATCCATTCTTCTATACCATTCTGGGAATGGACCAGAGGGCTTCGGGGATCTTTGGTGGTCTTGATCCCCCCTACAGTCCATCCACACTTCTGAAGCTCATTCCTGCTCTTACCCTGTGCTGTGCTTATCTCCAGGAGCCAGAATGCGTACATTTGTCCCAGAAAAATTCTTGCCTTATCTCTGTATGGCCCCTTCTCCAGCCATGTCCTGCTCTTTCTCTCAGTGTGTTGTCACCAACAATCCTTGGTTGGCTCCAGAGCTATCCCTCTGTCCATGTTTGAGACATACACATTATCCCTCTGTTCTCCAAGGCTTCTACAGGAGTACCTGACACATGGAATCCACCCAAGCACTCACCACCCACTGAGCTGACCATGGTCATTTTAGCAGAAGTTTTAGCTCTCACCAGAACCTGAAACAGCAAGGTCTCCACCGAGCTATGGTGTGAGCTGCACTGCTGACATGCACAGCAGCCGGACCGCGATCTTTCTGTGCTGCTAAATTCTTAGTGAAACCCGAGGGAAAAGACAAACTGCTCCATATCTCCATCTCCACCACCACTGGTTACCCAGAGGGGTAACCAGCACCAGCACCAGGGTGGATTGACTACCTGACCAGGTGCCCTCAGTCAAGTAGAGTTTCCAAACAACTCCTCAAGTTCATCTTCTTCCCTTGGTATTGGATGTCCTGATGATTCAAGCCAGGAGTGGTTTTCTATGACTTTAGAAGCTCCCTGAATGCTAATAATGAAGGGAAAAGAAAGGGAATATCTTTATCAGGAACTAAAATACCCTGTGCAAGGAAAAGATATCTGATATCTAGAGAGCTTTCCAATATCACTGATGAAGGGCTAATCAAATCCAACAGATGTATCTCAGCCCTGGGGAATTTCAAAATGCAAACACAAGTGTATTTTTACAGTCGAGGGAATCAGGAGTGGTTAACAGGGAAATGTGATGAGCTTTATCCCTGTTAGAGTCCTTAAGTTGGGTTCAATTCTGGAATCTCAGCTCACAGCAACCACAGCATATCTTGGATTCATAGTCACTTATTCTTGTTAATCTTCCAGCCTTGCATGTCGTAAAAGCTACACTTGATTTCATCCATAACCTATTGGATTCAGCACAGGAATTCCTGGATGAAATTCTATGGCATGTGTTGTCAGACTGGATGAATATAATAAACTTTTCTGGCCTTAAATTATTTGCGGGGCAATTAGTGTAAATCTGAATAGGCTTACTATCTACACTGGAATTCTATGGATTTACACTGGCTGAGAACACGCACCATTTTTAATTTCTTCAGTGGTTTGAATCAGCATGACAAAACTGGTATAAGCAGAGTGAGCCCATTTGTATCCTGGGAGACAGCTAAGGAGAAGCCCCTTCTGATCCAGATGGTAATTGAACCCATTTTAGAAGCAGAGGTTTTTTCCTCTCCCGCTTTGATTCAGAATTTGTCAGTCCTTGCGGGGAGGAAGAGGCTGGGAGGCAGGTGCATAGAGAACTGCATTAAATTATGCACAGCAGAAAATCTGCAAAATGTGCTTCAAAAGCTGGAAACTTACCATGTGTGACTGACAATTGCAGAGAGACAGAATCCTAATTTCCAGATTAACTATTTCATCAATTAAAGCTGCATTTGCAATCCTTTCTCATTTGTCTGCCAATCTGTGACTGCTGCTAATACAAAGCCATCATCATAATAGAAACCAAAGTGCATATTTGATGCCATATGCATATGGCAACCTACATTTTTTCCAAGCACAGTAGTTCCAGCTAATTAGTTTTGCAATGTATTTGCATTAGTTTGTAGAATTCCATGGTTCCTATTAAATAGAGACAGGTAATCGAATGAGAAAATTAAGCAAGTCCTGCTGCATGCTGAGTGTTTACAAAATTGAGAGGGCAAGATTTATCGTTAAGATAATGTAGTAGCTGCTTACACAAGAATGAAACACCTCCAGCTGATCCACTCAATTCTCAACATATTTTGCAAATGTAGTTCAGTCCCCAAACACCTCACAAGTCCAACTCTCTCCTAAGGGTTCCTTCCAGGTCCCCAGGACCCAACCTTTCGTGTTGCTGTGCTAACCTCTGGTATATTTTGCTTAAATCCCAGCTAAATTTTCAGGGACTCTAATGAGAAGCTGTGAGCTGAGGAAGTCCAGTGGCATCTCTTTTGCTAAAAGGAGATGATGTATGGCTGTGTTTTTATCAAAAACCAGGTCTGCAGGAGAAGTGGAACTGAAAGCAGTGCCAATGGCACAAACACTCACCCCTGGAAAACACATCCAGCCCTGCCTCGCTGTCTGCATTCACACTCAATTGCTTCAACATTTCTGCTTGCCTTTAGAGTCATGCACTGCATTTGTCCCAGGAGACAGAGTTCCACCATCAATCTGCAGATCAAGCCTGAGATAGGAGCACCAAAGGTGAGCTGCAGTCAGCTTCTGCTGGGAACCGAGCCTCGTCCTGGACACTGAGCCTCTGCCCACTCATCCCTTGGTGACCAAGCTGAAGCAGCTCCTTGTGAAGAGCTCCTTCTGCCATTTCATTAAGGAAGTTTTAGTTCCATTTTAAGGAATTTTTGCTTCATTCTAAAGTCATCTTTTCTATCTGCATTTGTGTATGTGTTCTTTTAAGATCGTTGTGTTTAACTTTTTGCTTCTGAGTAACTTCTTTTGAACCTTTCATATATCCTGAACTCCCAAAGCAGATACCCCATGTCTTTTAAATTATCATTATATATTCTACCATTTTAAAAGATACATGCTCCTTGGCTGAGAGCTAGCAGTACTGAAACTCTTCCTCTCTCTCTTTTTTTTTTTTTTTTAAGTTAATAAAAAGCATACTGCCTGGAATACTTATTTCAGAGCTATATATCTAAGAAATTGTTTGCAGCTCCAATACAGTAAGGTTTGTTAAGGTTTGGCAGAGGCAGGGGAAGAGTGGAGTTGAATTATTGTCAGGATATCAGTGAGAACTGAGTCCAAAAATGCACCAGACACTCTCATAAATCTAACCATTTTATACGGTAAATTTGGGAATTCTTATTGTCATTATCATGGTGGGCAGAATACCAGGTACATGGTCTTTTTAAATTCTAGAAGAGAATCAAATGAGTTGCTTCCTTATAAGTAAGTAAATCACATACAACACTATTTGAATTACTTGCAAACCCACAGGCTCCTACTGAGATTGAGCCCTTATTGTATAGAGAAGTAGCAAGAGATAATGCCCATTCTTAAGAATTTATGGTCTGCATGCACAAAATGTTAAAGACTATCAGCAGTGAAACTATTCCCATTTTTCATATCGAACACTATGGCAGAGGGAGATGAGGGGCTCTGATTTTAATTCCCTCTCACTGAAGTTAATCCCTGTCTTTAGCATACAATTCCATGTGACCTCATCAGATGTCACCCAGGGTGCTCTTAGGAGGGTTTGGGGATAATCCAGCCATGGATGTTATGGAAATGCAGCTGCTGCTCCTCTCCATGCCCTAGCTGAGCTAGGAGCCCTGGTAAACACCAGCTGCAGGTGGAACTCATCAGGATTCACTCACTGCAGTCCAGGAAGTATATTGGGAGCATCTACAGATAGGAACTGTAGAAGCAAACACTGTCCTTTGGTAGCCACCTTTCGTTGTTCATTCATCCAGCCTGGCTTGTTTGCCCATTCTCTTTCTCATTAACTCACCGCCTGCTTCAGAGAAAGCCCGACGGCAACCTCAGCTCACCAAGTGCCTGATTTCTGAAGTTATTTCCCTTCTTAATGTGGGATCCATAACTTTTGAAACCTACATTAGAATTCTCTAAATATCATCTAGTCATGGAACTCTTTTCATAGTCAGTAGAGAGACGTGGGCATCACTACCAAATAAAACATATGAGCTGTTTCTCACCTCTTCTACTTTGCAATCAGACAAAACTTTCTCTAAAATCACCAATTTCTCTCCTGCTGCCATTGACAGGCATTCAGTCAGACAGAGATATCTATAATTATGCAAAAAAATTCCACCTGCAAAACTTGTGAAGAATGTGCTCTGAGCCTTTCAAGGCCTCCAGCTGACACCTAAATATACCAAAATACATTTTTAAATCCAGGTTTTCAATGCCTGAAGGATCCCCTCTGACCCTTTCTGGTCTCAGCTAAGCTGAATGCATTTCAGATCTGGACAGGCTGGAGGGGTGAGGTGAAGGTAACAGTGTGAGGTTCAATAAGGCCGTGCTGAGGGCTGCCCTTGGGTTCCAACAACCCCTGCAGTGCTACAGGATGGGGCAAGAGTGGGTGGAAAGTGGAAAAGAACACCTGGGGGTGCTGGTGACAGTGGCTGAACATGAGCCAGGTGTGCCCNGAGGGAACTGGGATTGTTTACCCTCGAGGAAAGGAGGCTCAGGGAGACCTTCTCAGTCTCTGCACCCTGAAAGAAGGGTGTAGCCAGGAGGGGATTGGGTACTTTTCCCAAGTGACAGGACAAGAGTGTGCCAGGGAAGGTAAACTGTGCCAGGGAAGGTAGAGGTGGCACATCAGGAAGAACTTCTCCATGGAAAGAGTGGTTAAGCATTTGCAACAGGCTGCCCATGGGGATGGTGGAGTCACCATCCCTGAACTATTCAAGAAATGACTGGATGTGCTCACTTTATTTGTTCAGCCTGGAGGAGACAGAGAGGAGCCCTCATTGTGGTCTTCAACATCCTTGGAAGGCAAGTGCTGATCTCATCACTCTGGTCACCAGTGACAGGACTCAAGGAAATGGCTGGAGCTGAGTCAGGGGAGGTTTAGGTTGGATTGGAGGAAAACATTTTCCCCCCAGAGGGTGGTTGGGCACTGGAACAGCTCCCCAGGGCAGTGGTCACAGCACCAAGCCTGTTTGAATTCAACAAGTGTTTGGACAGCATTCTCAGGCACAGGGTGGGGTTCCTGGGGTGTCCTGTGTGAGGCCAGGAGTTGGATTTGATGATCATGGTGGGTCCTTTCCAACTCAGCATATTCTATGATTCTGTGACATTCCATGACAAAATCAGCTCCCTTTCCAGCTTGTTTTCCCACTCATGGGGGAGGGCTTCTGGGTGAGCTCACAGCCTTAAAGCCACACAGATTTAAATCTGGCACTGAACCCACCTGAGACCCCCTGAGCCTGAGCTGAAAGCAGATCTGGAGAGCAGCAGTGTCTCCTATTTGTCAAATATGAGCAGTGTCTCATATTTGGTGACGTATCCAACCTGTGTGTGATCACACTTGTCAATCAGGGAAAAAAGCTCCAGGAAGCCCCTTTTCCATATTGCCTCATTCGTTCATGTTTCTCCCATACTTTGGAAGCAAGTACAAGGAATTTTGCACAGTCTGCCCAGGGGCTGAGTGGCTGAAGGTTTCACGGGACTGACATTCCCAGCCAATAAAAGCATCTATGAGGAGCTTGCTGACAAGGAAAGAGGCAGTCAACTGCTCTGCATCCCTGAACCAGGCAGGAAAAAAATCCTCTTTGCATTTTTTATGCCTAATTTATGGAGCAACCTTCTGCACTGCCCCTCTGGAAGTCAGTGATTGATACATCCATGATATCACTGGATCAGCAAAACCTGTTATGAAAGTGAACTACTGCCTTTCTTTTAAAAGCTGGTTCAGATGCTTTTCTAATCCATTCCAAATGCCAGGAGCAAGTTATCCTGGAGCAAATACCTCAAGAGCACCAGTCCCCACATGCATTATACAGGAAACAGAGGTTCAAAACAAGATGGAAAGGAGAATTGGGTTCCTCAGATAAAACACCAGAATTCAAGCAGGGTAAGGGTTAGATTACTACTCCTAAGACTAAAATCCCAGACAGAAAAATTACTAGGAAGTACAAGACTTAATAAGAGTAGGATGACATTATACTGCCTTCTAGATGCAATTATTGAGCTCACTTGCATAATTTGCCTGGCATCATAGAATGGGTTGGTCTGGAAGGGATCTTAATGATCACATCTTTCCAACTCCTCTGCCATGGGCAGGGACACCTTCCACTAGACCAGGTTGCTCCAAGCCCAATCCAGCCTGGCCTTAACACTTTCAGGAATGGGGACCCACTTCTTATCTGGGCAATCTCTCCCTCATCATCCTCACAGTGAAGAATTTCTTCCTAATATCAAATCTAAATCTATGGTCTCTCAGTTTAAAGCCATTCCCTCTTCTCCTATCACTCCATGCCCTTGTAAACAGTCCCTCTCCAGCTCTCTTTTTATTCATCCCCCTCACTGGAAGTCTTGTAGAAGGTCTTTCTGGAGCCTTCTCCAGGCTGACAATCCCAACTCTCTCAGCCTTTCCTCACAGGAGAGCTGCTCCAGCCCTTTAATCATCTCCCTGTTTCTCCTCTGGATTTTCTAGTACACACTGAACTACCATTTGCAACAACAGAAATGTCTCCCACCGCCAGGACCAGGTTTCCAGAGCAAGAATGAGCAAAAGAGGTAGCACATCCAGTCTCACTCCAGCTTCCACCCTTTTCAGCAGGTACACAGGAGAGCTAAGGATCTTGTAGACCATTGTGCCTGTTTGAATATGCCTGAGAACACCTTATTCAAGAGAGCTGCTCTTAGTCCAGAAAGTTCCAGAGGATGCTCTCCAGCACTGCCTCCAAATTTATTGTCAACACAGGCAGCAGAACTGCTTCGCCTGCAATTTAATTCCTAACCCATTAAATAGGTTATTATTTTGTTGCAGATCATGAGAATATTGAGGCTTCAAGGAAATGGGAGTTCCATCACTAATTTGGAGGTCAGGAGTAAAACACTTCATTTCCAAAACTGCCAGTGCTTCAGCCTCCTTTTCTTTCAGCAGTACTAGGTCCTCATAGCAAGGGGAAAGACAGCATGAGTGAAAGGTGATTGATTACCTCCCTTCCCTCCTGTTCAGCAAATCTCACATGTTTTTTAACCGCCGAAAGGGTTAAAAAGCAGGAAACCCAGATACTTCCAAATCTGTAAGCTCCAGCAGAAATATACATCTGCCCCATTTGCAATGCCACATGAGTTCCCATGCCTGGTGGATAGCATGAGCAAATCAAATCATGCAACTTGAGGTATGTCCACAGGAAAGGCTGCAAAATAAATTAGAAATACTCAAAACGCAAAACAAGATTTAGCCATGCAGAGCTTGAATTGGTTTATTTCAGCCTGCTGAGAACAAGAGTAAATTATCGTCCCTGAGATAGTTCATCCAAAGCTGTGCTAAGGATTTCTCCACTGCAAGCACAGAAAACTGTGCTGCCTGAGCTCATGGATGGGAAGTAAAAGTGCTGCTGTCCTTGCTCCCAGACGGTCACAGCTTTCTCAGTTGTAGGAGTTTTACTCCTCAGCATCTTATCTGGCCTAATCAAGCAGGCAGTGCCCTTTCCTGCCACTGAAACAAGCCGACAGGGTTTTAGTGCTGGCAGATGCACATGGCCTCATCTGCATCTGCCAGCACTATGGGCAGTGGGAATGCCAATGGTTTCTCCTTGGCAGAGCCACATCCCATGAATTCAGAACAGAAACCCTCTAGAAATACAATATTTTTGCTCTTAACTTCCCAGCAACTCTTTATAGAGTACAGTTGCTTGCAGCAGTCACCCAGCTTTCCTTTCAAAATATATTTTGACAGAGGGAAGTGTCAGTCTGTGAGAATCTTTCCTTGGAATGACCAAAGGGTGTAGGTGGGAGAGACAGAAAAGCAATGATGCTTTCTGAGCACTTTAGAGATCATTATATAACCCTAAAATGTTATAGATACCTTGTAGCATGTGAATGTAATAATTGAAAGTTGTAGTAAATCTGTCTTAATATACTCTAAGGCAAGAGAAATACATAATATATGTAATTATGGAAATGCTTACCACAGAGAATTCTGATTTTTTTCTAACTGCCATGTTTCAGAGTTTCCTAATAGGAGAAGCAAGCAGAGCAATCCCCTTGGTACAGAACCTATGGGGTCACAACTCATACCTGCTTATCCAGGACTGATCTGTGCTTCAGTGCAAGCCCTGGGAGCCTTGCAGCCGTGAGAGGGAAGAATTCATATTCCTACCACTCCAATATGAACTTTGCCACTAATCTCCAATGCATCTCAGTGCCTGAGCAAGAAAACAAGGATCAGGCTTATTTCTTCTCATGCTTTTTTTGCCTGGGTAATTTAGGTTAGATGATTTTCTGAGTGATGGTTGCCTCACTTTAATCATCTAGCAATGTAGGGTTGTGGTCTCAGCAGTTAGCTCTCAGTGAACAGTAGCACAAAAAAATCACAACAAACCAGAAGGAAGAAATAAGATCAATTTTAAGATGTAACGACATACCTCTAATATAGAAAATTTGGTTGAAAACAAACTCAGGTTCTATACTGAACTGAAAAATAGAGTAGGTGTTAGGCTTGGAAAAATTAAGAAAATATATTTGAAAAAGCACTTTCATTTTCTGACTTTTTTTAAGCACTAGCAGTTGAAAATTGTGCAATCTTTTAAAAACATTTATATACACAACAGTTATGTACAATCAGTGTCTGTCCCGTAATAAAATTAAAAATAATTAATCTCATACTCCAGCAGGAAAGAAATAAAGGATGCAAGTATTGCAATGATGATGGATTTTAAAAATTAAATTAATAATTAACTCTATTAAAACATATTTAAGAAATTTTTACTCTTTTTGCAAATAGTCATGAGGAGCAATTCTAACTTAAACAGATGCACTCTTAACTTTTGTCAATTCATTTTGAACTTGGAGTCAACAGTGTGATTTTTACTACAAAAAAAAAAAATACATTCATTTCAAATAGTTTTTCCAGGGTCAAGGAAATGCTTCAGAAATATCAGCACAAAGAAAACAAAAATAGTAATAAAAATGAATCAACTGACTCAAATATATTATTGGCAACAACTTTTATTGTCCAAAAGGGTAAGACATAGTTCTTTTTTGATTGAATATATTGGCCAGCACTGGAGATAGGAGTCACAGTCATCAGGCCAGGCAACAAAAACAACAATATTAACAGATAACTCATATTTATGTCAATTCGCTCTGTGCCTCAAGAAAAGTCTAATATGATTCTCCTCTCTGCAATTCAGTGTTGACATCAGAGCTTGGATGGACGGCTTCAAAAGGCACAGAAAACACCTCACTTCTAGAAAAAAAAGGGCTCTCAATTTTCATATTACAGCAGGCATTGGAGCAGGTTTGAGGGAGATGTCGGATCAAAGGATTCAGCCTGAAATAAATAAAAGTTACACAAGTCTTTCCTCCTCAGTAAAAACAGCAATTCAAAGCTTGTCTGAATGAAAATGACTTTTGATCTTTGTTATTTGACTGGATTCGAGCTGGTAGGTTTTATGCAGAGTGCCTCTCAGATGTGCAGTCCTACTTTTGGAAGCAGGGAATGTTTCTGGGCTAATGGGGACACATATAACACTTAGTGTAGAAAATATCTGCATATAACAATTATGAGAAGGACCACTACTTCCTGATGGAAATGTTCATATGAGCCATTAAGCAACACATTGATTTCATGTTAGCAGAGGGTTCTCATTTTCAGTATTGCTGTAGGATTTTAGAACAAAGAATTGCTAAGAGATAGCACAGCAAAGAAAGATTATTATAAGGTGCTTTTGACACAGACTTCTGCCAGAAATGGTGTTTAACACGAGACACATTGCATATATTTCTTCACATAGATTTCACCTGTCTGCCTGTGCTTTATTAAATCCAAGATATATTATGCATATAAACCATATGTTTTAAATTAACTCCCTTGTTTTTAATTGCTGTGCAAAGATTCATTAAGGACATTAAAAATATATATTAACCACCGCCTGCGTGGCTCTCTTAGCAGACAATTTTTAAAATGCTAGTGAGCTGTATATTCTCCCAGAACAGAAATTGTAGTTTCTGAAAGATTTCCTGTGGGACACTTTTGCCTGATGAAGGTAATAAATAAGATAAGTAACAAAAAGTAAGGAGTAGTGAAGAGGAAAATGCATGTGAGTGGGAGTGTTGCACTAATGGATCCTCGCTGGACTGCAAAGGTAGGTGGTCCAGGTTGATTCCTGCATGTAGGTACAGTGTAACCTCCTCCCACCCAGCTGCAGGACGTTCCCCATTCCTGCTTCAGTGCCTGATCAAAGGATGATGTCTGTAAAGCAGCAAATTAGGTGATTTGGAAGGAAAAAACATCTGGATTTCTTTGAGAAGCAAGATCAGCATTTACCTGGCCACCACCCTGAGTGGTCCAGAAGGTTGGTCAGAAGGACATGACTTCTCTGAATCCCTTGGGGTGAAAGGACGCTCTTTGAGAAAGTCAAGCCCCTCTTTGAGAAAGTCAAACACTTAACCTTTTTTTCTAATATGAAAGAGTTCTATTTTAAATTTACCTGAAATTTCTTTCAGATTTCTCCAAACCAGAAAAATCCAAAGTCATGCTGAGGGCAAATGAAACTTTTGCCACAAATCAAACAAAATGTTCTCATCAGACTTCATATAATTTTACTTTTTTTAATGTATTGATTTTTCACATAAAGACTTCCATTCACTCCTTGCATTTTTATTGGGATTTTTTTATTGCTAATAAACCCAAACATCACAATGGCAACTCACAAATCTAATTCAGCTCTTCCAGGAAAAGATAATTACCATTTACACAAAATACTGACAAATGAAACCTATGCTTTTGTCAGAATATACATTTTAATCTTTTAAACCATTAAGTCAATTCACTGTTTTCGGTTTCAGAAGTATTAATTGCACTCAAGAACAAATGCTTAAAAGGGGGCTGTGGTATTGCTTCTAAGATGGCTCAGTACATGATCTGAACATTCACATCATGATGTGCAACCAAAAAGAGATGCCAGGAGCTAGATTATGAGCCCAGTCACCCTGGAGCAAAGCTGAAACCAAAATGAAGGAGTGAGGCACTGGAATCCCCAATGTCAGGTCCCACTCCTAAGCAGAAGGGAGCACCCAAGATTTGGAGGTGCCTGTGATTGAAAAAGAACAGCAAAAGCCAGAAGGTCCAAATGACCTTACGAAGATTTCTTAGCAAGTTACACACTCGGCAAGGATATTGGTATTGTTCTGCCCCTATCTTTTAATAGTAGATAAGTAAAGAATAAAAGAAAAGAGGAAAGAAAAGGAATGAGAGAGACCAGATAGGAGAGGAAAGGAAATCACCAGTCCTGGGTCTAGCGTTGATCCAGACAATGGGGCATCCAGGGTCTGTGGTAGCACCCAAACTCTGCAGGTCATCCTTTTTATAGACAAATTTTCCTCACCCTCAGGCTGTTTTTTTCACTTCTCATGCAAAGGAGCTATCATGCACAGTTCATTCTTCTAAATCTTCCTGGAAATGGGTCAGAGCACTTCCAGGGTCTTGGCTGGCCCCAATCCCACTCTACTGGTCTTGCCCACTCCTTGACCCCATTCCTGCACTTGTACTGCTCTGTGGAGTCTCCATGGACCAAAGCAGGGAAGTGAATTCCAGGAGAAGTGCTGCCCAAGCTCTGCACATCCCCTTCTCCAGCCAGATCCTGTTCTCACTCACCCTTTTCCACAGTGGTCATTGCTGCTTGAGACAGTGCAATGCTTTAATGCTCCTTGTTGCCCAGGCTTCTACACCCACTCACTTCAGTTTAGTTTTTTTCACAGTTTGCACTATTTCTGTTCGGCAGTTGATTGGCATTTCCTCACAGCTTTGCTGTAACAGATCAGCAGAAACAGGTGAGATTTCTGAGGAAAGGTGAGAGACAATTTAAATTAAAAATAACACCTGTATGAGCAAAGAAAACCTTTCATCTCCCCTCACTGAATATATTTTTTAAGATGTATATATATGTTTTCTGAAGAGGTGTGAGTTTCAAGAAAGTTAGTTACTATATGACTGAGATTTAAAATAATATTTATGTGTTAATATTGTCATTGTTCAAATTGAAAATTCTACCATAGGCTGACTGCATAAATAAATCAAGCTATGTTTAAACATGAGCAAAAATACTTAGGATATTCTAATTTTCTCCTCCACTTTCCAAGTCTGTTACACATGTGTCAAGTTATATGACATCAGTGGAATCTGTCAAGAAATCTGTCCAGGGAAGTGGTGGAATCAGATTCTCTGGAAGTGTTGAAAAAACATGGAGATGTGGTGCTTAAGGACACAGTTTAGGAGTGGGTCTGGCAGTGCTGGGTTAATTGCTGGGTTTGATGATTTTAGAATTCTTTTCCACTTAAATGATACTATGATTCTAAGTATTTTGTCCTTATCCTCTGAATTAAAAAAAATGCTGGAAGCCATGAGCAGAGACAGGATGTGCATGGCGTGGTGCACCAAAGAGAAACCCTGAATTCCAGAGTCACAACTCATTGAGAAATAACACAGCAAATGAGACAATTTAAACTCCATACAATCATCTGCCTAAGTTAAAACTCCAAAGTGAAGCAGATGAAATTCCACTCTGGATCCTTCACAGGAATCCTCCTGTGTTTCTAAAAATGTACTCACATGCCTGTGTCTGAGTGTTTTCTCTGCAAAACCTGCAAGTCCCTGTTCTCTAAATAAGCCCTTAGTGAAACCTTAATACATAGAAATTAATCTTGGGTAGGTGTTATTTGAGATAACAACTGGACAATATGATTCCTTTCTATGAAACCATAAAAGACTGGTTTATTTAGGAGAAAACAACATTGTTGCTGTGTTTGTCAGTTGACAGGTATAAGGAGCATCTTCAACAAAAAGTGCTTCAATGCCTGTTTAAGCATGGTGGGCAAAGTATAGTGAAGGAAACTTTGCTATCACAACATTTAATGCATAAGACCTTGAGATCAACGGTAGATTACTATCTTTGTATTTCCAATTCAGCCCTGCTCAACAATATTTAGCTCGCTTCTAAATCAGAACTCAAAATCTAACTTAAATGAAAATAAAGCCTGCTATCACCTTACATCATGTTGGAGCCTGCCATGGACACCAAATTGCACTGAATTGTTATTATTAGATATAATAGACAGAAAAAAAGGTCAAAATAGCTGCCTTATCTGGGAGCTGTCTGGTCTGCACTTACTATCTTAATATCCTAATATAAGTCTTAGCAGCACACATTTCATACTTCTGGTCTGAGCTTGGCACATTTTTGTTCTATTGCAGAAATACAAGGAAAGACATTTCCCTTCCTAGATCAGTGGATAAGGACCTGGAAGGTCAGTGTATTGGTCTGTGTATTTACTGGATTAGCAATTCTGCAGAGTCATCTCAGGAAATGCAGAGAAATGCTTCTATCTTGCTTGGCTCGATGCCTTGCTATTCACAAAAACAGAATTCATGACCCTTTCATTTAAAGGCTTTTGCCTCCTGCCTAAATCTTAAATCAATCCTTTTGCCTCTGATCACTGCACATTTAATTATTAACATCTCCTCTTGAATTTGCCTCAGATTCCTCAAAGTCAACACTGCCTACACAAGTAACCTCTTTCTATCTCAGTGTCTGAAAATAATAGAAACACGTTGCCTAAGAGAGGTTTCTCTTGTGTGTCTACAGAAATCACTTTGGAGTTTGCCAGCCTGTCTTGTGCTGCCCAATGTCTCAGCTCCCACACAGCCCAAGGCTTTGGCATTACCATGCTAAATATGGTTGCTTTTAATCATTAATTAATCCAATCAGGTTGGGAATTGTGGTAGCATATGGCTTTGAACAGAAGCAATGCTAATACACAGAGGTTAGGACAAGGGTTTTGGTTGTCTAGTTCAAGGTGGGATATCTCAGCTCCTGGAGAAACGCATCTCTAAGTTTTTTAAAAGATTATGTGCCTTGTATAGACTAGATGCCTGCTTTTAGACAAGTGAAAGGGTGATCCTCACCCTTAATGAAGGGTAATATTTTATTTCACATGGAAACAAGGGGGTTCAATCATGGTTTCATTGACATTTATAACCAGACTAAACACCTCAGGCACCACAGCAGTTCACACATGTACAGATGAAGAAAATGAATTGGAAAGGATGGGTTGGAAGGGATCTTAAAGATCATGTCCTGGGCAGGGACACCTTCCCCTAGACCAGGCTGCTCTGAGCCCCATCCAACCCAGCCTTGAACACTTCAGGGATGGAGCAGCCACAGCTTCTCCGGGCAACCTCTGCCAGTGTCTCACTACCCTCATAGTAAAGAATTTCTTCCTAATATCTAATCTAAACCTGCTCTCTCTCAATTTAAAGCCCTTGTACTATCACTCCTCTACATCCCTCACCAGACTTCTTGTAGCCCATTTAGGGCTTCAGGTTTCCCCAGATCCTTCTCTTCTCCAGGCTGAGCAATCTTTTAATTTCAAGTAAAGGTTTAGTGTTTCAATTCACCAAGCCACCCTTGAGGGGAAAAAAACCACAAAAAAAAAAAAAAAAACAAAAAAAAAAAAAAAAAAAAAAACCAAAAAAACACCCAACCAAACATTTTCCATGAAAGCTACATGCATTTTGCAGGTTAAGAAATGTATTTTTGAGTAAATCATATTTTAGAGTAGGTTTATTATAATTCATTGTGTTCTTGTTTGTAAGGCATGTATTTAATACTTTAATCCCTTTGTGTCTTAACATGCTTAAAATATTGACAAGCTGCATGACCTAGTTCCATTTACAGAATAAAATGCCATAGTTCTAAAACAGGAATTTGCACAGAAAGTTTTATTTTGCTTCAACTGAGCAACTGAAAAGAGGTATTATAAGAAGCAGGATAAATAAGCATGGTAACAGGTGGGTGGTTGGTACAAACACCTGAGAATAAGGAGTGAAACATCAACCCAGTAATCTGAAAAGTTCCACGGAAACACTGTCACATAACTTCATAGTTTCTTGTTCCCAGAAAGGATGAGCAGCTGGAAAAACTGCATATCTCCAGATAGCTGGAGATTTCTAGATACTTGCAGTGACTCTCTGCTCCTGAATACCACAGGAGCTCCAAAACAAACCACTGCGTTAGAAACATCCTTGCCTGAAATCCTAAAAATGGATTAGCTGACAGGAAGACTTGAATACAGGGATGAAGGGTTCTTTTTGAGAATTTGTGGAAATAGTGCAATCAGGTCCAAGCACTCCTGCTTTCACTGGAAAGGCAGGTGCTCATTTTGGAAAATTTGCAGATGAAGGAAAAAGCACAGGACAGGTTGGGTTGGCATTCTTCACTAGGGGGGAGGTGAGGCACTGCAACAGAGAGGTTGTGCTCTCATCACCCCTGGAGATGTCAAGGCCAGGTTGAGTGGGGCTCTGAGTAACCTGACCTGGTGGGTGACATTCCTGCCCTTGGCAGGGGAGTTGGAACAAGATGATCCTCAAGATGATCTTCCAACCCAAACCATTCTATGATTCTGACTCCAAGACTGACCCTTCTGTGGAGGTGTCTGTGTCTATGTGACTGCTGGCATTGGAAGTGTCTAAGCAACTTTTACCATCTGCACAGACCTCAACTCTGCTGCTGAGGCACATCTAACACCATCCAAGACATCTGTGGGCATCCAAGATGTCCCACAGGTCTGCCAGATATTTGAAAGGACACACAGGAGAACAAAACCTGACTGGTGGCTTTGCTCTCCTGCTTTTCAGTGTTGGTGTGTGGGCAGTTCAGACAAGTCTCGAGGTGAATAAATGTATCTGCTTTCTTTTTATATGTTGTGCTCTACAAGAAAATAAAGTTGCAAAGCTATGATAGATTGCTGAAGAAGTATGCCAATAGCTGGCTCACTTTCAGCAAAACTCACTTCCTTCCTGGTATTCAATTAAAAAAAGAAAATTACTGCATTTCAAATGCACTCTATTTTAGAATTTCAGAAGCAGCCTCAGATTCTGTGGCAGTCATGAAATTTGCTTTCCTTATTCAGATATTGCAGTATATTCTGTTCCACAATAAATTCATTAGGCATTTTTTCCATATCCTGTCCAAGTGTCACTGTGCAGCTGAGCTTTATCTTCCCATTAATCAGGAATTGCTCTTTCATCTGAAACACTTAAACATGTATAATTTTAAATACTGAAGGAATATTGGCTGATTTCAGAAGTATTCTTTATACGTTTAAAATTGTATGTGTGCTGAAAATAGGGAAAAATCTAGTTATTTGCCTCCAACTCGACTTTGTTCCATAGATCACCATTCTCTGGGCAGTTTCAGTTTCATTCAGACAGTTTTCAATCCACTCTCTGCTCTCACCCAGCTGGTGCATCAACTTCTTTTATATGAGGATCTTGCCATATTTTGCAAATTAAATTATGTGACTTAAGAAAGTGGAAAAAAAAAGTCTGTGTATAACAAACATCATCTGGTGAGAATTGTGTATCATCTCATTCCATTAATATCAGTTGAAGTATTTCTGAATTTCATGAAGAAGAATTGGGTCTTCAAAACTGACCAAGTACTTTAGATTTTTGAGTGTGCTGGAGGCCCTAAAGTAAAACATTTGGAAATATTTGGCTAATGCATTTTGTTTCTTTTATTAATTCAAACCTATTCTTACCTGTTCTTCTTGATCCAAATTTGTAAAAACTCCAGCAGAGTTTTGCACCTTCACAAATGCAATGAGAATTTAGCATGGAAATGTCACTTCTGCTATCAAGTCCCATTAATATTTTTATAGATACAATTAGACATTATTTCTTTATCAGACACGCAAAATTTTGAGCTAAACAATGAGCTTAAATTTTATTTAACTGTGTGATTTATTTACTTGGACTAATACAGCTGCCTTTGCTCTCCTGGTTGTTTGATGATTCTTTACTTTTTTCTAAAACTTTTGTAGTATAATTTCCTTTCATTTCCCCAGCATTTCTTTTTCAGAAATTTCTTTTTTAAAAGATCCAGCAGCAGTTTGAACTAAAATACTTCCTAATTTCCTATTTTAAGCATTAAACAACTTTCCTTGTGTGTCAAGAATCTCAAAGCCATCAGAAACTGTGTCATCTCAAATGACATTGCTCATAAAGGCAAATGAAGACTCAAAGCAATCAAGGGACTGGACCCACACTAACCAGTAGGCAAAATTGTCAGTGGCACTGATATCTGCTATATTTCATGGCACAGATGTTTTCACTAAGCATTTCACTTCTCTTTTTTTTAATTCCCAGGGAATAGTGGAAGGTCCCTAAGGACGTCAGTTCCATTATTATGACACCCTGCTTAGCTGTGTTGGTCTCAGGAGGGAAACCTTTATGTTCTGTGCACTTTCCTGCAGCTTGTATGAGGACTGTGGATAATCCAGAGAGAGCATTTTCCAGGAGCAATTTTCAATTCTCAGAGAAACCATGGTACTTGTGACGGATGACCCCTAAAAAAGCCTGGCAGGTAGGTGGACATATAGATAATTCAATATTAGGACACCTTAGGTGGCCTTTGAAGACACCCAGCACCATGGTAGGACATGAAAGACACTAGCCAGTGCATAGCTGACACTTGTGGCACAAGATCAATCCTACAGGAAGGATTTCTCCATCTGGAATTGTAGATCGGACATCTCAGGGCATCCTAGGTGACACAAGACACATGTTCAGGCATTTATCCCACAGCCCCAGCCACTGGGTACCTAAATCTCTCCAACTCTGCTGACTCCAGCCCAGCTGAGATCCCTGGAGAGCCTATACACACCCCTGTGTCAGTGGCTAAATTTAGACACTAAACTTCAAACTGTTTAAATTTAGTTTAAATTTCAAATGAAATCACACTCCTAAATCATTGCTCTTGACATGCCAAGTGCATTTGGAAAAGGTCTGAATGTGACTTCTCTAGAGAGGGATGCTTCTTTGGTAAATTGTTATGGATCTAGTTCAACTTTGTGCACGTTTCTGGTGGGTTGATATATAGCTTTTCTTTATTTAGCATCACAGTTTTTCTTCTACTTTTAATTGTGCTCCAGATGTTCCTGACAGCTGCTAGAAGGCTAGGCCATCTGAACACTCATCAAGCACACACAAAAACAGCTAGAGGGGAAAGAGTTCCTCTGCCTGTATGAGGACATGTGCAATATGAGCATCCACGTCTGAATTAATCACTCCCTTTTCTAGGCTGGCAAAAATCAGTTCATAGAGAGCCCTTGGCAAGCAGATCTACCACTGCAGTTAGTCTTGTTTTGAGCAAAGGGGTGCCCTAAATGACACCCAGGAATCAGCTCCAGCCTAGTTTTTCTCAGTTAATTTCTCTGGTGTTTTCTCATAAATATGCATTTAATGGCCTGTGAGTCATCTGAGCTGTTTTGGAAATTTAAGTTTAGAAGGAAGGAGATTAGAAGTACTTGTTTTTCTCTATTATCTATAAAAGAAGCCTAGAAAATCAGCTCAGATGTAGACATTTAAACAGAAAACATTGAGATTCTTTAGATTAGCAGACTCCTACAAGTATTCTTTGGAGCAGTGGGTGGACAGACTGTTCTGACTCTCTGAGCCTCTGCTTAAAACAGAGACAATTTGAAAGACTCTGGCCTGTATTTTTCAAAACCATTATGTAAGACAAAAACAATAGCTAATGATTTTTTAATGCCATTCTCGGCTATGCCTTACCTTAGAAGTATTGAGACTAAAAGTCATGGAGGAGCTGATTCAATAGATCTGCATTTCCTGGCACAATCTTGCATTTCAGCCTATCAAGCCCTATAGCATCAGCTGACTGTGTAAGGAAGCCCACTGTTGTGAGAGGCAGCTGACATCTGTGCTGCTCAACTAATTAGTGACATCGTCTTAACTGGCCCAGTATGACCACAGACATGCTATTAAATTCCCATTTTATAAAAAAAAATAGAAAAAAATGGGTAAATGCAACCAAATTGCTTGTTATGGATGATATACAGCAAATAACTCCTCAGCACGAACACAAATCACATGGGGAATATTAGGGGTCTCCCTTAAACATATTGGACAATCAAGTCCCAATGCCCAGCCCCTGGCACTGTTTAATTTATAACACCAACTATAGCTGTAAAATACCCAAAGGTTTCATCCATGAATTATCACTGCAGCTATAGATTATATCCCTTATTTTTTGGGAAAACAAGTTTGGTGCACACTTTGAGATAAATCTTTCGGTAATTTCAAAGAAACATTTAGATGTACAAAGAAATCAGGGACATAGAATATGAATCAGGAAGTGCATTTCCCCAGGTTCTTCCAAAGAAAAATATTTCTCTGTAAGGTCATAAAATGCATTTTCTGCAAAGAGAATAATTTCTTTGCAGAATCTGTTATTGAAATAGCCTAAAAATTGGGAGCTTTTGGGTATGCATTCTAGCAGTCTTCATGTTTTAACATTCTGTTTCTAATCTAGCTGTCTTAAAAGGTTTAATTGCAAAGGATAGAACTAAATTAAAGATAAACTTTCAAATGTGTTTTAGCTATGTGAAGTAATTAGACTCACTGAAAGCAAATTCCAAAATGGCACAGTGTCTATACTGTTAATTACACTTTGCTCACAAGTACGAGCTTAATTGTCCATATCAAATGGCATCGTCACGTTTAATTATGTAAAATATTGTAAAATGTACAATAGCATCACTAATTCATGACATGAACTGAGTCCTCCTGAATATGAGAAATGCCACCTCTGCACCAACTACAAAACATGCACATCTGCTAAAGTCAGCAATGTCATTTTGTAGACGTTCATAATGTTCCTTTCTCACAGCAGACCAGAGAACTTGAGCATTTGATGGTCGCCTAGAACTAAATAGGGCAACTCAAGAACTTCACATTCGTTATACAAAGATATTTTTTAAAAGGTTAAAATTCAAACAGTTGCAGTGCAGAGAGAGGTGTATGCCTATAAGCATCTGTGTTCATGGTTCTGTAAGAGTCAGCAGCTGATTAGAAGAAAGGTCAGGATAATTAGGATTTCTTGCATGATTATGGCTTGCACAGCCTGTGTTTTATGGCTCACAACCTGGTTCTTCCTATGGCAAGGAGAAGGGTTCTATGTGTGGATCTGAAAGCACGTAACACAGTATGTTCTAGAGAAAAGAGCAGCTCAAAGGCTGCTTGGTCCCCCCTGTTCAGTGGCAGCTGAATCAGCCTCCAGGCGCTCTGGGCCAGGGGCAGCTGACTGCTCTCTCTAGAAGCTGCGAGAGATCCCCCAGCCCCAGAGCCTTGTGGCTCCCCTGACCTTGACCTTGTCCTTTCCTGGCAGCAGCAGACACACTCAGAGGGTTCCTGCACCACTGTCCCCAACAAAGTCTCCCAAAGGAGAAGTCAGAGGCCGCTGCACAAGGTGCCACATCTGCTGGCTGCTGCCTCTGTGCTCAGGAGCCTCAAGGAGCTCCATGCATTCTTATTCAGGAATCTTTAATAAAAAAGCCTGGGAGAGAGATCAGAACCTGCAATTTCCCAATCATGCCTCATGACCAAATTTTCACTTCTTGTTCTCACTCTGTCCTCATAAAGTTTGTGGTCTTGTCTTCACGTCTCAGATAGTAGGAAGTAGGGAGTTCCTCCAGATGTTTTTAGTTAATAGGTGGCTGGTTCAGGCACTTGCAGTTGAAAGAGGAGTTGCTGATCCTGGAGAACTTCACACTGAGGAGATCAGATGTCCTCCATCCTAGCTGAAAACAATAACCAACACAGTTCTTATAAAAAAGCAGGCTACTTTCTCTATTTCCTCTCCGTTCAAATGGAAAAGGAGCCAGCTTGTCTGTATCCAAAAGCAGAATTTGGGTACGTGAAGCTAACTTTTGTACATACACCTAAATCTAAGAGAGAAGGAAGACTTTAAAAACACTACTCCAATAAATATTTCCTGCTTAATACCTTTTACATCAACATACAAGTGTGGCATGTCTGTGTGTTGCCTTCCAGTGTACTGGGAATTATTAATATATAAGTTGGCAGTAGAATCAGTGATTCCATTCCCCTTTCTGTATTTAGCTTTCACTTGTTTGTAAACAAATCTCACACATTCCCTTAATTGTCCCTGGGAAGGAAAGGCCTGGACTTAGAAAGAAACTCAAAGAGAAATCAAGTCTTGTAATAGCGACAAGAGATTGGGAGCAAAAGTGTTTGCAGGAGACCATTGAACAGAACTGAGTGGGGCAGCTGGATTAGGATTCCTGGACAAGCATAGGGTAGTTATCTTGAGAGGTTATGGTGACAGCCTGGACTCCAGCACTGCCCAGGAAAACACATGGATCCCATTCGACACAGATGTGGCCAGAGGTGGGAGAAGAAAGAGTAGCAAAAGTAGCTACTAGCCAATAGCTCTCAGTAAATAGGAAAACAATATTTTAATCATGATAACAAGCTTGTTGTTAAAGACTCAGCATTTAATTACACAGCTAACAGTAGCTGCAGTTCTGTTTAGGACTCTCACATGAAGCAGACACCAAATCCATCTCGTTCCTTAAATCACTAAACCACTGATTGCCAGACCCAGGGTGAATTCAACAGGGAAAATACCCACAATATTTCCTCTCTTGTTGTTTTATCTTCTTAAGCATTTATTGTTTATTTCCACCAGAGATATGCATGCACTGTGCATGGATTAGCACAAACAAAGTTTGGACCTGGCTTCTGATTTTGAAAAGCAGGGAGTTAGAAGGATTAGCCATGTGAGTGAAAATGAATAGTCCCCACTTAATTTACTAGCTATAGCTAGAGCTCACAAGTATTTGGTCTGGCTTATTATTCTTATATTTTAAACTTGTGGAAATCCATAGAATCATGAAAAATAGGATGAAGTGGACTCCTGTGTGTTACCTACTTTGTATTTTTTCCAAGGCAATATCAGCATTACCTGAACCTTTCCACAGGTCCCGTTATTATTACATAGTAGTATAATACGATATTTTTGCAATCCATTTCTCGTAGGCTTTTCATGCAGGAATAGTTGCACTTGGAAGAAGTTCCGCAATTGTAGTGAACTGCTTTTTAATTGCTTCTTTCAGTGTATTTACTCGTAGGCAACTTCTTCCAAGTCATCCTCTCTGGTGAGCCAGCAAATACATGAATTTTATGGGGAGTTTTTAATGTGATGAAGCTTTGAAAGAGTGCAAGGAGGAAGGTGATGATGGCTGGCTGGACCTGGATACAAGGTCATGACTAATGTAAAATAGAAAAGAAACAGATATTTCTTAACAAAGCTAAGAACAAATTCGGTTAAACATCTGCTGTGGTTACATAGTTGGAAAAACAAGTCCCTTCCAACTTCCCAAACTTGCTGAGGTTGCCTGTGCTTGCAGTAAAAAGTGGTGAGTGGTCACAGTGCTGAAACCTGCTGTGTTTCATTCTGCTGCTCTTGAGTTCAGGAGAAATGAGTGATTTGCTCTCTCAGGCCCGGTAATACACCCCCAATCTTCATTAAATACTTTTCATCACAGTTTCAGTCTCAGAATGAAAACTGCCTTCAAAACCACAGTCTTTCTCCTGCAAAAGAAAAAAATCCTTTCCCTCCCTTTTTCCTTGGGAATCAAACTCTTAAAAGTCACTTTTATTTTCATTCCAGCCTACCTAGAAAGGCAAATAGAGGCTATTGTTAAAATTTATAACTTAACTGTTAAATGGAAGTGATTTAGAAACCAATCACTTGGGAACAGAAAAAATCGCAGGGTTCCGTTCCAAGAACATTGCCAATAATAGTTGGAATTGAGAACATTGGCTTGGGTGTGCTTTTTCTGAGTGTAAAGTAATCAAATCGACATGTTCCTATGGAAAGTTTTTATATTGATGAAACTGCAATTTCTCATTTAAAAAATGCCAGGTCTCGTCCTGAGCACATGGAGTGAAGTTTTTTGCAGCATCACAAAATAAAATGATAGATAGGATTATCCCTAAATCATCTTCAGTAGATAGATGCCAAAGACCAGCACTAGTTTCAGCATTAAAACTTCTACAACATCCTTTTGCAGCTTTTGCTTTAGTGATTCTGTCTTCTCATTTGACACACACATTGCAGTGGTACCAAGCCAGCCCAAATCCCTCTGTGCAAAGATCTATTTAACACATGTTCAAAAGACTTTTGCCTGCATCAGAAAGACTATGGGGGGATGAAACCAAAACAAATCAATGTAGGATTGTAATAAATGTATTCATAATTCTCCTAGTGTTGAGCGTATCATGGACAATCAGGTGCAGAAAAGATCTGACTGTACACAGACACCAGAGCATTTCATGTCAGCTCAGCAGTATTCCTATGGTCTTCAGTATTTTCTCCCAGCCACAACTGGAGTCTCTGTACACTTCCAAAGTGATGGATAAGTGGAGCCGCAGTTCTGATTGGAATTGCAGCTGCCTGTGCCTTTGCAAAGTCCATCCTTGCTTTTCAAGAGACAACCGGATGCTCTGGGCTGGTGGAGCAGCAGCTCCTGTCCCTGAGCCGCAGCCCAAGGCCACCAACAGCTGCCGAAGAGAGCTCATGCCATCGTGTGGCGACACAGCCTCTCCACAGCAGGCTGTTTTCATCGCCGTATCGATGTAAGATAAATGTACAGTCAGCGAGAATCCTCCACATCCTACCAATTTCCCTGCTTCCTCTAATACTGTGGAAGATGTCTGATAAGACAAGGGGTAATTGCCTCAAGGTGTGCCGGGGAGGATTAGTTTGGATTTTAGGAAAATATTTTTCACTGTAAAAGTGGTAAAGCATTGGAACAGGCTCCTCAGGGAAGTGATGGAGTCACCATGCCTGGAAGTGTTTTCAAAAAGTGGATAGATGTGACACTCCATGATATGGTACAGTGGGCACAGGGATATTTGCTCAAAGGTTGGACTTGATCTTGGAGGACTTTTCCAGCCTTTATGATTCTATGATTTTATGCCTGAAGTGTTTTTGTGTGTTTGTGGTGTTGCTCCACTCGGTCAGAGCTTTCAGAGGCCACCACCAGCAAAAAGCACAGAGGCTGGAAGCTGGGGTGCCACCATGAAATGTGACTTGGATTCCTGTGAAAGACCCCTAGAACTGCTACCACCCTCTCTGAGCCTTGCCAGCCTCCTCACCCTCCCGTGATGAGGTGGTTTCTACCTTCCATGAGCCTGGCCAGCAGAAGGGACCCAGGTCTATTCACAGGCAAGGCCTTTGTCTCATCCCCACTGCATTTGCTGGAGCTGGGCTGGTGCACAGAGATGGATCCAGGCAGGAGCACAGAGCTCTGCCCTCTGCACCAGCCCTTTGTGATGTCCCTTGGGTGTCCCAGGGATGGGAGGTCCCAGCTTCACCAACACAGTTCTGCAGAGAAACTCTGCACAAAGTGAATCTTGCCAGGTTCAAAGGTTCACTTTGGCTGTGGATGGGGCTGAAGTGTCCTGAGCTTATCCACACACACCTGCAACACCAGGTCTGTGCTTCTCCTGCCTAACTGGGTCCTTCCCAAAACACCAGAGCAGGGGCATTGCCATGGGAAAAGGGCTGCAGAGAGAATCTGCAGACAGAATCTGCACAGGGATAAACAGCACCCCACAGCAGCTTTAGGTGCAACAGCCAAGCAAAACTATGAGGATGAGCAATGTCACAGTGTAGGATAACTCAAAACCAGCCTTTATCCCGAGCTGCACAAGCTCTGAGAATCAGCCAAGCACAGATGACATCACTCCTTTGTAAACTAGACATAAACACAAATATCAGCTGATCCTGGTCATGTTATTGGTTTTCACACTGTAGAATTCCCAACATCTGATTTTGGGGTTTGGCCTCAGTATGCAATTATAACGGAGCTTCTTAGAGAGGTACAGATATATTTTATACCCTGGAGAACACACAAGGCAGGGAAAGGACCACAACAACAAGATATGGGTGTCACTGAGGATATGTGGGAAGGACTGCTGGAGGAAATAATCATTAAGTTTTTGGAGGTAAAAGAGCTGGGAAAAAACAGAGACACTGTCCAGATTTTTCAAGAGGTTGACATATCTTTAGAGGATGACTTTCATGGATATTTTCTTGCCTGCAACATTTCCATCATGTCCAGACAGATTGTTTCAAATCTAATCCTTGACCCACTGCACTATTGATCGCAGGCAGACACAGAGAAAGTAATTGAACCTATTTTATTCCTCTCACAGTTCCCCCTGTCTCTCTCCAGCCTCAAAACCTGCGCCCTCCCAGTTCCCTCCGGCCTTTCTCCATGTCCATCTGATCCTTCAGGTAGCAGCACTCCTCCCAGGAGGAGAACACCACAATCCAGAAGCTCCAGTATTTCCTGATTTCCTCTAGATGGAGCCATGGGCTTTCCCTGGATTAATGTGACTCTAAGGTCGAGGCTTTGGTGAAGAGGGATTCAACCAACTGCAGGCACACCTAAGTGGCTACTCTGGCAGAGGCTGTGCTGCCTTGTGGTCGAGAGAAAATACGGGAATGGAAAACACAGTGATTTTTTTTTCTTTTTTTTTTTTTTTATTAATTGAGTGCAGTCTGGGATAGCTGAATGTCCTCTGTTGTAAGAGCTTTAATCTCTTGCCTCCTTTTTTCATTGTAATTTTTTTTTGCCATACTTTATTGTCCTGAGTAGCCTTTCTCAGTGGAATACAAAACAAACCATACGAGAGCATTTAACTGACCTTTGATAAACAAGGAGCAGGATTTTTCTGTAGATAATGCTCTCTGGACTAATCAAAGATATTCTACAGTCAAATGAAGGGAACAGAGGTGGTTCCTCCTGGCCTAGGGAAGGTACCTGAAATAGAGCAGTGAGCTAGAGCATCACCAGCAAAGCCTCATTTCTTTCCAGGTGCTGCAACAGGAACCCCCGTTATGTTGTTCTTGTGTAAGTTGTCTTATGTGTGTCTGCATAGTTGACACCTAAAGTTAGGGGAGATGAAAAACATTTAAAGCTTCCAAAACAACTAAATGGTATATATTTGTTTTGAGTACCAGGAACAGCATAGGTGAGACTCAGACAGAAAAGAATAGCATCGTTTTGTTGTGGTAAACCTTGGAGAATATTGTATTCCCAGCACAGAGGAGTGGTAGATTTTAGTAATGAAAAGATTAATTCTGAGTCAAACTAATCCTGGCCTGGAGATGGCTCAGGTGCGGCTCAGAGTTCAGTTTCAGTGGTCAAGCCTTTCTTTGCTGGCCTGAAGAGGAACTCCAGTGAGACCCACAGGATCCACACTTGAATCCCCACATTTATCCTTGCATAGACTTGTTCTGCTTGGACATGTTATTACATCCAGAGGAGAAGATGACAAAGGATCAGGTTTGAGGTCTGCAGCTGTTTGGGTCTGGGCATCACAGTGAGTGGCAGAGAGCATGAAAAATCTGTTCAGAGCTCCCAGGCAGGACTGGGGTGGTGACTGCAAAAATTCCCACTAAGGGGTGCACTTTGCCACCACGTTTATTCCTCTTCCTTCTTTCCATTGGTGTTACGGGGCAATAAAATTAAGGTGTCTTTCCAAGAAATAATTTGCAAACATTGCATTGCACTAGCATTTTGCAGCTGCAGTTTTAACAGGGAGGCACAGTCCTCCCTAATCTTCTATTTTTTCCCCTCGGGAAATGCATAAATTGCTGTTTTCTATGTCATTCTGCAGCGATGTCATCTGCAATTTTTCTCCTTCATTATACGTGGGGGAGTAGGAGGAAATTGCTTGTCACCCAGTGGCGATATGCAGCTTTTATTTACATGGGAAAGCAATAAAATTGATTGTTTGTGAACTGAACATGTCACTTGGCTGGAGTTCAAGGAAAAAGGGCATGTGGGCAGCCCTGTCCTCTAACCCACAGAGCAGGGACCTCTAGGCACCAATCTGGCCTCTGCCCTTGCCAGGTCACTTGCTCACCCACATTTTAACCATAATAAAACTAGCCTCTGACATGGTTTGACAGAAGTCTTGTGATATTTAATTGGATAACTCGGTACGACTTGAGGGAGTATGAACAGGAGAATGGAGATATCTTCCTTCATCTGATGGGCAAGTAGTTAGGCAGAAATATCCACAGATGGCTGACAGAACTCTGCACGCAGTTGGTTTTAAAACCATGTTGAAAAAGCAACGGCAGGAATCACAGAAAAGGGCCATGGATTCAAGAACTGGGAAAAACACCTAACACTTAAGAACTTTGACTGGAACTAGGTGACCTTTAAGATCCCTTCCAACACATTCTGTGAGTTTATGAATTTATTCTGTGAAGCGTTGGAGAGGGGGAGCACCAACAATTTTATGAGAAAATATCAGAAAACACTGACAAGCTTTCAGAGCTCTTAAGAAGTTTGTAGTAAGAACCAGTACATAGAAATGAAGCTTAAACAACCTGCACTATTGAATCCAGGCTGGGTTTAGAAAGTTCAGTTTCAAAGCAAACAGACACCCTCCCTGAGAAATGCAAGTTCTCCCTCCCTGAGAAATGCACTCTGCTGTAGGACACAGTGGGACAAAGAGAAACTCAAGTTATCCAGTAGCTCTCCTCAGTGGAGAGTCAATTCTCAGTTCCTTGGAGCTGTGCAAGGGAAGGCTGGTGGAGATCACTAAGGCTGCACCATCAGTCACTTCAGTAATCCACTGGAAACTTGGAAAATCAAGCTGAAACACAGCGAGATGAAGGATTTTCCTTCCCACATTGTGACCCAGTAATGAGAGACCAGGGCTGGTTTACTGACAGGAATGTTAAGTGCTGTGATTTTTGAGTGAGACAAGTCTTGCAGGGCCAGTTAAGATTTCTGTCCACAAACTCTGCCCCAGTCATGTACTTAGATCATGACCGCTAAAACAACTCTGTCCTTGGAGACTTCAAAGACCATTTTCACTTCATTCAACATCTTTTATTTCCAGGTTAGGTATTTATTTACACAAAAAGCATCAGAAAGAACAGGCTGAGTGTATTTTCTCCATTGTGATATGAACCTCTCAATATATTCCCATGGGTTAACTTTGCTCTGGTAAATGCCATCCCACTCCCTCTGGCTGTATCCACCATGTGCAGTGTGAGGCCAGGCTGGAGCAAGAGCACCCCAGCCCAGCTGTCTGAATTAATGCTTTGCAGGCAATTCACCTTTTTATGAAGCAGACAAGTCCTGATGAATTTGTGTGTCTCAGGGCTTGGAAGTGTCTGGGTCCAGTCTCATTTTCTCCATGCATTTCCAGTCACCAGGATGATTCTTGCTCAGGTGCACTGCTTTGTCCCACAGAGACATGGCATTATATATATGTATTCCATGTCAAGCACTCCTTGCACTTAACCTCATGGAAGACATTAAACTCCTTATGCTGGTCACCCTCCCCTCTCCAGCTCACCCAAACTCCATTAAAAAATGTGACTTATTGCAGTCAAGTTCCTCATAAGGAGAAAGATGCACCGAGCATGCCCTTTTACAGCCACAGCCTTCCCATTTGTCCGTGGCTGCCAGAAGAACACACTGGCTTGCAAAATACCCACCTGAATGTAGCTACTGTATTTTCTGAGGGACTATTTCTTTTTGCAGAACCCATGAAACATGTGCTGCAGCTGTAGCAGACCTCCTGAGAAGGGAACGGCATCCTAGAGAGCAACTCCATGCAGCAGCACTGGTGGGAAAGAAAGTTCAAAGGCATCCAGCTCTCTCCAGAGGATACAGCTATGTGAGACCCTGCTGGATAGATGACTAGGTACCTGTTTTAGCACCAAAGTATTACAAAGAGCTTGTTCTGCCTCCAGGCAGTAATTTGCTGAAGCACATAAGACACGTTTCCCATTGGCAGGATGAAAAGAAAACTTTCACCCCATTTTTTGTTGGTTTTTTTTTTTTTGCAAAGCACTACATTATGTCATCTCTGAAAAGAGCTCTATTGTACATGTGGGCCATGGCAAATATGCATGGAAGAGAACTAAAATGACAGCTTGTGGTGCTTATATAAACACACATTAACCCTGCAGGTCCCAGGTTTCAGTTAACTCCTAAGCCTGACTTGTACCAGATGCCTTGAACTGCAATTTATAGGAATCCTGCAGCTTTCTCGTGTTTTCTTAGCGTGAAACTGGTGAAGTGCCTTGTCCATTTTTGTTTGCTTTATTGCAAGACTGGGAGGTGGGGAAAAGTCCTGATTTTTCCACTCCCAGACAGATGGTGTGCTGTTCTGGTTTCCCATTTGTATACATTGGTGAATAGTTTTAATCTAGATTGAACTTGGAAAGGCAGAGCGCAAGAAACAAATTAGATTTTTCCCAGGCTAATTCTTCTCTCATTTCCTCCAATTTTACACCGGTGACATTAACAGGGTTAGCTTTTGATTTACACTGGTACCAGGGAGAGAAAAATGGGCTCTTGAAGAGCTGGCTTTAATTCAAAGCAGCTGGGCAGAAAAAAGGTGGTGTGGGAAAATCCTGTTCTCCAGGAAAATGAGAGCTGACATAGCCATTAGCTGTCCCTACAGATACCTGTTTTAATTTGCATTGCTATAGAAGCATAGCTAGTCATTCTTGCTGGATCTAAACCCCACCATGAATGAGTGGCTTTCTTAAATCAGTAAGTCAGTGCAGAGCCCAAGGCAGGATGGAAGATGATCAATCTACCTAGAATTCACTTATTTTTAATCTTACCCACTTCTCAGTGCCAAGCCTGGATCACCAAGCAGGGAAAATTGTTTATTATTAAACCGCTGAACTACACAAAATACTGCAGCAGAGAAAACTTAACAATTAAAATCATGAATGTTTTTCTACATAAACTAGGAAACAGTTTCTCATGAATTCTGTCAGAGCCCCAGCCTTCTCAATCTGGTAACTTGCTGAAAATTGCTTTTAGCTCTTAATAAGACCTGGGGGAACAGAGTAATTTTCTCTGTTGATTAACATGCATTAAATATGGGGACAATAATTCTTTTGCAGTAGAAACTGATTTAGCAGATAAGAGCACAATCAAGTAGGTGTTCAGCTCTGTTTGAATCTGCACATCAGTTTTATATCATCCTCTTTCATGGCCACTTTGGATGCTCAATACCTTCAAACTGTGAAATCACTCATTTACATGCCTGCATATGGGTCTCAGTGCCTCCCTCTAAGCACTGCGTTTTAATATTTTCTAATATTTTCCTAATCTGCTTGGCATCATTTCACTGCAGTGGTAGTTTCCATGCTCTGGGTGTCCAGGTGGCTTCTGAGGGGTGTTGTCATGACGCACAGCACAGACCAACAGCTTTTTATTTCCCCTGGGCTGCAGATAATCCACATTTATGCATCTGGGAGCAGGCTTTTCTCTTGAGTGGCTGCTATTCTGCAGGTTGATCAGAGCCATCTATTACACAGGACACAGGGTATTTCCACGAGCAGCAGAGCAGAGGTTTTTCTATTTGGATGTCCCTGCCAGGGAGCTGCTGGAGAAGGATGCAAAGATAGCAACACAGAGAGAAAGTTCTGTTAGGGCAGGCAGGCAAACACAAAATGGGGAAAATCTCTTTGGGTTTGCACAGACCGCAGTGGTGCCACCAGCAGGGACCACCTGAGGTCAGCAGTGAATGGAAGGAACCACACTGGTGCATGGTCAAAGCCATGCTCACAGATACACTGCCTCCTGCAGCCAAAAAGTCAGACATCTTGGGTGAAATTTCTTTTTTCTTTGTTTTCTTTTTTTAAATAAAGGAGGCATAACACAGTCACTCATGATTAAGGGCTGAGAGATTTGGAGTTGTTCAGTCTGGAGAAGAGTCTGGGAACACCTTATAGCAGCTTTCCAGTACCTAAAAAGGGGGTCTACAAGAAAGGTGGTGACAATTATTAACAGGGCCTATTATGACAGGACAAGGGGTGATGGTTTTAAACTGAAAGAGGGGTAATTTAGATTAGATATAATAAATAAAATTTTACACTGAGGACGGTGAAACACTAGCCCAGATTGCCCAGAGAGGGGGCAGAAATCCCCCCATCCCTGGAAACATTCCAGGCCAGGTTGGATGGGGCTTCGAGCAACCTGATCTAGCTGAAGGTGTCCCTGCTCATTGCAAGGGGATTGGACTAGATGTCCTTTAAAGGTCCCTTCAACCCAAACTATTCAATGATTCTGTGGCTAACCTGACATTGCAGACTGAGAAACAGAGATATGGCCCTTTCCCATCTTCCTACCCCTGACAGTCAAATGTGGAAATGGATTTCCCAGGTGGTTTCTTTGGCCATGAACAAGCTGTGTACCATGGGTTCCCTCTGGTGACAGGAATAAGCAAGGGGAGCTCCATCTATGAATGACATTATTCAAAGGATTTAGTGAATTTGGGCAGAGTCACACAGGACATAACTTCTCCAGGGCTTGCAGAGTTTACAGGTCCTGTTTGGTAGCCTGTCCCATGCTGGCACAGCACTTTACAGTCCTCCTTGTCAGGTATGTGCCCCAAGCCATCAACAGGCTGCCAGAGGAAGCTGGTTAGAAATGGATGCAGCATGTGGTGTATAGATCAGCAAATAGGGTGTTTTGGAGCCAGTTGGAACCCCTGTGAGTCCTTAACACTGAATTTGCTGTGGCAAGAGCGAAGAACAGATGGTTCTAATCATGATGCAGTCTGTCTTCTGCAGCAGACCCTCTAACAGCTCAGGCAGAAACGCTGGATCTTTCAGGCACCTGAGGGAATGGTCAGACCCCACATCCAGACCTTATCACTCACCCTGCTCACTTCCTATTGCTACAGCCCATTAACACCACTGCTCTCTGAGCTCAGCACGCTCACTCTGTGGTGGGATGAGCTGCACAGCCAGTTCCACCGCTTCCCCCTCCGCAGCGTCATCTGCTCAACACCTCACCTGAAACATTATGCAATTCAAAAGCCAAAAATAACTTTTTTCCCTGCTCTTTAGGGCTTTACGGTTGGCTGATACAGAGTGAAGCCTGGGACCAAGGGACAGAGCGCTGATTAAACCGATTTTAGGCAACAATTATTCTTCTGTTCTGCAGAAAAGATGCACAAGGAGGGGCTGTATTTTCTCACCTTTGCCTGGCTTGTGCTCTCATTCCAAGGAGAAGAGAGGATGTATCAGTGTCTCAGCAGACCTCAGGAAGTTATTTTTTTTATTTAAATCACAGTTCATACAGCCCTGCAGTGAACGAGCTGCTACCTGAGGGGTCACAGCCTCCATCCAGCCTTGTGTTTTGGGCTGCTTGGCCAAATGTCTTCTTGCTCCCAAAATATTTGCAAAGGTTCTCACAGTGAGAATAGGGACTTTTAACAAATGATTGTAAAATGTGAACTTCCAGTTCAACAATACTTACAGAACTGTCTTCTTAGAAGCTCTCAAGCACTAAAGGACGCATTGGCAGCCTCCAAGGAAATCCTTGACTGGGGACATTCATTAGACATTTGCTCTTTCAGAACTGGATGGAATCCTCAGCAGAGGGTGGAGCAGATGACAAGATATTTTTCTCTAGCAAAAATTTCTCTCAATTTCCTCATTTTTTCCCAGTCCCTTCTGGGATGAAAATACAAGGCTCTAAATTTCATAATGGAATAGAAGTTACCCAAGTTGTTTCCCTTTGAACAGCTTTAAATCTAATACTCTATGACACTCTTCACATCAATAACATACTCCTCACCTCACTGGCACCTAATCAATGAAAAATGCAGGAAAACAAGGGAAACCCTAGCAGAGAAATGAAAGCAAAAGCCCCAGATAAAACACAACAGTATTAATTCAAAATAAAGGCAACCTTAAAAAAAAAACCAACAGGATTTCAGGACATTTTTTCTAACACTTTCCAATTATTGTACCATTTCTTAATACTGGTAACTCTTCAGACATTTTCAAGAGGATTTGAATTTAATAGGAAATTGCCTTTCCAAAGAGCATGCATCCACATGGCCTGTAAGACCCTTTCTTGTAATCAATATCCATCTTAGAACTCCTACCACATTTAGCTCATTTAAAGGCATCTGAGTTCATAGAATAGTTTGGGTTGAAAGGGACCTTCAAAGGTCATCTAGTCCAACCTCACCTGCAAAGAGCAGGGACAAGAGATGTGTCTCCAACAGCATTTTACTAATGATTTACTATGAGTTTGCTCAGATTGCTGAGATACTTGGAAACTGACAATCACAGACACCCACAGATGTCCTCAAACCCTGAGGCCAAGTCAGAACAGGACCTTCAAAATAGTGCATTTTTTTTGCATTCCCCAGACTTACATACGTGACTCCACTGATGTCACTTGTCAGCTAAGAACCATTAGCTGGAAACTGCAGTATCAGCCCCAAAATGCAGCATGAAAAAAGCCCCAAGGGTTTAGCACATGAGCAAAATAAAGGAAGCACAAGAGCCAGGTGGGGGTTGGTCTCTTCCCCCAGGTAACAAGGGACAGGACAAGAGGGAATGGCCTCAAGTTGCCCCAGGTTTAGCTCAGATACTAAGAAAAATTTCTCACTGAAAGGGTTGTCAAGCATTGAAACAGGCTGCCCAGGGAACAGGCTGACTCACCACCCCTGGAGGTATTGAACAGATGTGCATGAGGCACTGAGGGACATGGTCTAGTGGTGGAAGTGCTGGTTTAATGGTCGGACCAGATGACCTTGGAGGCCTTTTCCAGCTTTAATAATTCTATGATTGTCTGCTCAAATATGCCATAAGCTGACTCTGCAGAGAACCATGGATCCTGGAGGAGACTACCCAGAGCTTGAACCCAAATTCCCAGCAGGACCATGACTCACAAAGCCAGGGCTGGACTTGTCTAAGTCTGGAGCCTTGTCTAAGCACTGCACTTAACCCCTCATTCCCTGCTCTGATTCCAGCCTTAGTTCCAAGAATTGCCACCACTGCATTCTTCTCCAAAAGGAGAAGAGCAGCAACAACCAGTACAGGAAACCAAGCACTAGCCCAAAAACCCCCAGGATTCCTCAGCTTGCAGTCAGAATAAAAAGCTTAGCCAAAATCCTTTCTTCCTCTTCACAACAGGCTGTTTTTAAATATCTAGGAAGGTCATTCTACTACCTGCAGCATGTAGCTGTAGAAACAAAATGAAATAAAGCAGGGCACTGACTTGTTTCAGTAATGGAGGATATCCAAAATGCAATGGGCCTGGGCCTTTTGCTTGGGACCAGTAAAACCCTTCAGTTTTTATTCTGATCACTTGTCGCCAAAGACAGCAGAGAGACCAGCCCTTTCCCAGAGGTTCCATCCATGCCAGAGCCCGACAGCATTCCTCCTCCAGACCACTGGCCCTCCTACGTGATGTCTTGAGAAACAGCTGCTGCTCCACAGCACAGCTCATGACCCTTCCCACATACTTTAGTGCTCTTTGCTAAAAATACCACCATGGTCCCTCTGGGCTCATGTGCCCTGCAGAGGGAGGAGCCCTGCACAGGCTCCACAGGCTCCACGCTGCAGCTGAGGCTGCTGGCCAAGCTGAGGTGGCAGCACAGTGTGTGTTTGATGGCCAGCAGCTCAGGGATGGATGAAGGAGGAAAGCATTTCTCCCCTTTGGTTCTCCTGCTCCCCTTCCTTTGTCCTGCTGCAGTGCTGCAATCCACTCCTCCTGGCACTATTTGCAACCGTGGTGCCAAGTCCTGGGGGGGGTTCCTGCTTCTGGCATCACCTCCCCCTCAAGGAAAACAATTAATGCAGAAAGAAAGTATCCCCTGAACTTGAAAACTTGACTAGAATAGTCTCATCTATTTCCTTTTTTTGAGCCCAGAGGTGAAGGAAAGCGCTGTAGATTAAGATGCTTGGTAAAGAACCAATGCAAGCAACAAGGGCCATGGATTTAAAGTCTTTGGGAGAACATCTGGGAGTTTCTCAGGCTTCCTTGGTGGGTGCTAGTGTTTGGAAAGCAGCTGGTTACAGGAGACTGGACATGGTGCTCACGCAGCTGCAAAAATGTGGAAACTCAAAGGCAGCACATGTAGAAGGTGAGATTCCCTCTCACCCCTTGGAGAAGGAAGGGCAGCTGAGTTATCCTCATCCCCATCCCAGATTGGTTAAAGAACAGACCAACTCCTCACAGGAGCAGAGGGAATTGGGAAAACTTCCGGGAGAGAAAAGCAATAAAGCCCAGAGAAGCAGGCTGGGTCAGAGGTCTTGTAAAGAGTGACTCAGCCAGTGCCTCGCAGCTCTGGGTAAGACTCCTTGCCATAAAGAGCTCCTAAGCAGAGGTGCTGAGTGATTGCTTTATTGTTTCTTACAAACCTTGCTGTGAAACCCCTGTAAATATGTTTATGAGCTTGTTGGGGCGGCTTCCCCGCTGCTGGCAGCTCTGTAAATAAACATGCGTGCCTTTGATTCACGGAAGTTCTGCTTCTGGACTCCATTACAGCTCTGCTTCCAGCTCAGACTGGGGCCCCTCCTGCCCCAGCTCACAAGGAGCATGCCATTTCTGCTCTCAAGTGAATAACTGGAATGATCAGTGCATATGTTTAGCATTACACATCCCCATATGGCAGCCTTGCTTGCATCCTCCTCCCTTGTCTTGCCCCCAGCAGAGCTCTGTGATCTTCACCAGCTCCAAAAGAGCAGCCTGTGGAAATGCCACCATGCCTGGGGACAGCCTGCATCCACTGTCCTCGTTTCTCCCACACAGCAAGGACAATTTGATATGACCCTCTGAGCTTGGGAATCAAAGCAAGGTTTGGGGGATGCATGTTGCCTTCATCCCAGAGAGATGTTTGCAAGCATGGGGTGCATCTACATTTGAGGGCAGCCTCAAGAAACTCTACATATTTTGGCTTCCACCATGCAGTGTGCAGGAACAACCTGTGCCAAAACCATATTGACCAAGGTCAGACAATGAGCCCAGCTGAAAAATCTGCCACTTTGTGCTGTCTACCCCATCCTCCTGCACAGCCAAGCTGCCTCTGTACCATCACAGCCTTGTGTTCAAAGCAAGCTGAATTTGCTGCTGGTTTACCCTAAAAGACAGGACTTTGTGATGCCAGGAAAGTTCAGGCGCTGCCAGATGAGTGGCCAAGGTGTGCAAAGAGGGCTCAACACAGGGAGGAACAAATCATAGAACCATAGTAAGGTTTGGGTTGGAAAGGACCTCAAAGGTCACCTCGTTCCAACTCCCCTGCCACGGCAGGGACACCTTCCACTATCCCAGGTTTCTCCAAGCCCCATCCAGCCTGGCCTTGACCAATTCCAGGAATGGGGCATCCACAGCTTCTCTGGGCAGCTTGTGCCAGGGCTTGCACCACCTGCACAGGGAAGAATTTCTTCCTCATATCCAAGAATCCACTGCAGCCATCCCAACGCAAGCTCTGAGAGAAGGGTCCTCCAAACCTCAACACAAGCCTGAAGACAGATAATTTTTACACATAGTTGTCTGCTCGCTGCCATTCCAGTGTGTCCATATGAATACATGTCCCATGCACACTGGAGATACCCATGAACTTCAGTGAAACCTCCCCTTTGCCTTCCAGGCATCCTCCTGTCTCTAACCAAAGCAAACCCCAGTGAGGGCTTCTTCAATATCAAACAGTGTGGCACTAAACGTGGACTCCTAACCACAATATTTAAAAAAAACCCCAAAACTTAACCTGAAGAAAACATCTCAGAAATTCACCAGCAGCAAAGGGAAATTTTATCAGTCTCTTTGCTTCCACCCACTCTCCTATTAGGGAGTTAAAATATGGGGTTGGTCCAGGAAACAATCTACACCAAAATAAAAGAACCAGGATATTTGCCCATCAATATAAACTGAACAAGAGACACACCAAACATCACAAAGAATCTCAAGAGCAAAGTAACACCTTTTGCACCCAGTAAGCAAAAAGCTCCTATTTTGTGTAATGCCTTGCAGCCCAACTGTGATCTGAAATGTTTGAAGCATAACTTAATAAACTGTGATAGACATAAAGAGGAGACTAGAGAAATATTTCTTAGCTGGCTTTTGAAGTGAAACAGAACCAGCACTGCAGGACAGCAGCTCCAGAGGACCAAACACTGAACAGAAGTTTCTTGCAGGGGGAAAAAAAGGACCTGTTTGTAAGCAGGGACCATGAGCTGGTTTAGTGCCACAAGAGGCTGAAGCCAAGCAGAGGTGAAAGGTTTATGCTGATGTGCACCTGTGTGTCAGCACAGCTATATCTGTGGTGTATATATATATATATATATGAGTATATGAGTGCCTGTGGCATTGGGTTTGTGTACACAGAAAATTGGGACTTAACCAAAGAGCAGAGAGTGACCCTGCAGCTAGAGGTTAGCTCAGGTCAGGGTGTATTTCAGCATGTTGTTTTCTGTAGCACTGAATTTCCACACATACCAGTGGGAATCAGGTGATTGTTTGCAAGCAGGAACGTGGGGCTCCAGCTTTCTGAGTCCGCCCAGTCACTTGGATCCTATGTATTCATAGAATGGTTTAAATGGTTTGGGTTGAAAGACACCTTAAAGATCATCTAGTTCCAACCCCCCAGGTTACTCAGAGCTCATTCCAACCCAGCCTTGAACACCTCCAGAAATAGGGCATCCACAACCTCTCTGGGCAGCCTGTTCCAGGGCCTCACAACCCTCACAGGGAAGAATTTTTTCCTAACACGCAATCTAAACCTGACCTCTGTCATTTTGAAGCCTTGTCCTGTCACTCCATGCTCTTGCTAATAGTCTCTCTCCATCTTTCTTACAGGCTCCTTCAGGTACTTCAAGGCTGCAATGAGGTCACCTGAAGCCTTTTCTTTTCCAGGCTGAACAGTCCCAATTCTCTCAGCCCTTTCTCACAGCAGAGGTGCTTCACCCATCCAGTTATCTTCCCTCACAGAGGTGTCCCACCTCTGGACTCACTCCAACAGCTCCATGTCCTTGCTGGGCTGGGACCCCAGAGTAATGCAACACTGCAGGTGGGATCCCACCAGAGCAGAGCAGAGTGCAGATTCCCCCCCTCACCTGCTGCTCACACTGCTCTGGATGCAGCCCAGGACACATTTGGCTTTCACCCTGTGGGTCTCCCTTCCCTGTCTGTAGGGTATGAATAAAAGTCCCAGTTCTCCTGTCTGCCTTGGTTATTTAGGTTGCTGCTGCAGCTGGGTTGAGATTGTCTCCCACTGCAAGGTCCTATTAAGTAGCAGGATAAACTGAGAGCCCAGGAGTGTTGTGACAAACACCCCCACAGCTGCCAGACCCTCCCTTTGCCCAGGCAGGGAAAAGATGATCAGGAGACCAGTCTGGCACCAAGTAGCTGAATCTCGTTTGGACTGCCTGTGCACTGGGAGGATAAAGGAACTGTCTCCAATTAGATTCTGAAAAAGTCAGGAAAAAACCTATCAACAGATCTCCCATCTCCCTCATTTCTGCCTGCGCAAAAATGTCCATTTTCTTCCCTTTTTTTTTTAATATCCATTTTCCATTTGTGGTTTTCAACTAAACCTCAAGCCTAATGAAGCAAGATGAGTGATGAAGAGGTCTGGTGCTTGATGATTTAGTTTAATGATTTGACCATGGGGTCTCAGCCTGGTATCTACAACACAAAAGTTCTTGTTAATTCCCAGCTGTCTGTGAGAACCTCTGGGGAGGAACAGGGTAGGAAGGGAACTCTCAAGTAGAAGAAAAAGCTAATGGGGCATTTCTGAGATATGTGTGCAGGGACATCCTGGGGAACCAGCAGGATTTATCCAGTCTGGCAATTTGCAGTGACAATGAAAATTTTCCAAAGTAGATATCCAGAACACTTTTCCTGATATGTTCACATCTTTCATCTCTGTCTCAGCTTGCCTCCAAATACTCCCACTTTTTGAAGGAACTCAGATCCTACTCTGAACTCTCTGGGTACTCCCATCCTTAATTTCAGCTTCCAGTTATCTGGACTGTGTGACTTCAGTGAAAAAGAAATTAAGAGGATTTCCCTCTCTCGGCATGTGGTCATCAATTGATCCCAGAAACAACTCAGATTTATTGTTCCCATTTGATGGCTCATGGGAAAGGAATTGGCTCCCCAGCAGTAAGTCAGAGATGGGAAGAGACAGTAGCTTGAGCAGTGTGACTGATGGCCACAGACAGGAATACTTTCCTCAGTGCTTTGCAGGCCAATTGCTGCACCTCAGACCTTAAACCAACATATGGTGAGTGACCTCCAGATGCTGATCTGGAGCTTCACCTTTCTTCTCCCTTCACTGCTCAAGTTTTCCTCTCCTTATTCTCATCCAAGCCATTGCAAATATTCATCTTTTCTTTTTCATCTCCCTTTGCTTTAGCTCAGCCAGGGCCTGAAGGCTCAGGACAGGAATCATTCAGTGTAACACTACACCTTGTGTTATGGAGATAGTCAAGTAAATGATCCAATGGCCCCTTCTGGCTTGAAAATGTCTTCAGCCTAAATTCATAATAGTAATGCTAATGCAGACATTTTGCAGATGCATCTTTCAGAATGTTTGTGATTCATTTTATTTGACGTCCCAGAATGTTTCAGTTCCCAAACCAGCACCGACAACCGTGTTTGTTAATTTATCAGCACTTAATTCACTTCTAAACAAACTTAAAAATTCTTCTCCATTTTATTTTAGTATGTATTATTCATGTTGGCCCCAGAAATGGGAGTTTTGGACAAGCCCATTGCATTATTTAGCACGTCTGGACGTTTGCTTTTAAATTAATTGTTTACAGCTCATGAGGAAATTTTTAGTCCTTCTCCTCTAGTCTACAGGGCTTGAGTGTGAAAAGAAGCCAAATCAGTACTTCCAACCAATATGAAAGTTTCCTCAAAAAACATAAACCTCATAGCTTCTTCAACTATGAAAAATATTTGGTCATGATGTTAAGCTCTTGCAAATGTTGTCTGTTCCAAGAGAAAACCATCCAGAATCAGATCTCAAATAGCCTCGGTTTGAGTGCCTGTTCTCAGATTAACAGGATTATGTGTCTTCCAGGATTTGTTCTGATTGTAAACATGAATCCTGATGCAAGTTATGAAGTTAGGTGATTCACCCCCCCTTCTGCCAGAAACATTTCCAAGAGATCAGGTGCCAGGCCATCCTCATAACTGAACAGAAAATTAACCCCAAAAAAGAGAGAACATGGAAGGAGAGATAAATGTCCAGTTAATCCAAACACTGCTTTGTCCCTCAATCCAGATGCTTAAAAGATTAAGGGTAGAGCTGCCCTGTAGCCTGCACATATGTGCTAGAGAACAGTTAATGTGCCCTAAAGTTTGATAATCTGAATAAAAGTGGATTTGAGAAATTGATTTGGATTAACATGATCTGCTTTTCAGTGAAAAGATTTTGAATCCTCAACAAGGAGTTTAGCCACGATTAACTCATTTAAACACTTTCACAGCTAAATGTGCTCCCAATGCCCCAAGCAGTAGGAGCTTTACCCTTTGGGGATTAAGCTAAACCTCATCTGGGGTTCTCCTACCCTTCTCCTGCATGTCTGCTTATTCTGCAGACAGCTCCTCATGGTATCACCTCTATCCTTCCTTTCATTGTAAGGGGCCAGAGAAATCCAGATGTGGGAATTTCCCCCCATTCATTCCCATCTGCTTGAGGTTTCCTCCCCTCATTGTCTGGTGGTAAAAGAGATGATCTGAGTCACCCTCAATTTGCCAGGTCACTGGAGAATCCTGATCATGGAGAGTCACCCAAGCGGCTGCTGCCTTAGACTGATGTGCAATATTCAAAGGGAAGGGGGTCTGGGTCCACCTCTCTGTTTGGAGATTACCCAGTAATAGGAATTAGTGCTTGAATTATATCTGAGCATCCAGAGCAGTTCTGCTGCCTTCTCCTTGCCTCTGGACCTGTCAGGACTCATTCTCTGTCTTAATAAATTAAATTAAATTAAATTAAATGAGGACATGGGCCTCAAAACTGCCACTCAGATATCCACACTTTTGGATTATTTGCATCCCCCTTGGTATGGGTCAGACCTGCACAGGTTAGCACAAGGAGCAGGAGGTGATTTCATTGCAGCCATCCTGGTTTGGGGATTAGAGGGATTAATAAATGCTTAAATGGCACAAATTGGCCTCAGAGCCTAAGGCAGCTCCTCGCCCATTTCATTTGCTGCTATGGATGGAGCTGCTAAGGGCAACCTAAGGATACAAGGGTATCCTTGGGAAGTCAGGGCAAGGAGATTCCCCTCCCTGTTGCACACAAGGACAGGATCTGCCTGTAAAACCCATTTTACTCCATCGGTTGCAGTCCATGTCTGTTGTCCCAGAGTGAGGAAAAAGGCTACTTGCTCAGGAAAAGTTAACACTGGCAGCTGAGAAGTCCTCCAAAAGTGAAATATTTTCAGCCCATTAGATAAAGTTAACTATGAAATTCCAGTGCCAGAGCTCATCAGAAATAATCAGTTTTTCCCATAACTTTTTTTTTAAATAAAATACTATAATTTTTTTTTAATCACCACAGGAATGTTCTGGGGTTTTGTTTTGTCTTGTTTTGTTTCTTTCCCAAAGGAGGGGGAAGATCTGTTTTCAGGACTAAAAGCACCTGGAAATAAAATGCATGATTTATACAAGACCTTAAAAAATTTATGCCTAGGCTCTTTGCATTTCTTGAGGCTTACTGGTGAACACTGGCATTTTGTGTCCAGACGCAACCTATTACAAGGCAGATGTCTAACCTTAAACTGCTTCTCAGCAGACATGCAAGCTGTGCTTTCTCATCCAGACAGTTTTGCCTTAATTTTTTTTTTTTTTTGCTTTACTGCTTTTTTTTGCAGCTTTTATTCATTGTTTTTAATTTATTTTTTTTTTAAAGTCCTCTTTTAAAACGAAATCATAAAAGATGAACCAAAACAAAGTGTAGTGAAGAGAACATAGCCTGAGCCTCTCTGGCAGGACTAAGCTGCCCTTAGCACTAAATGGCAAAGTCTTGCTCCAAAAGCCCAGGCAATACGAGATACAGAGAAATTCAAATCTAATTAGAAATGTAGCTTCATTTAGTCAGAATTAATTATGTCACTTATGTAGAAACTCCGTGTTGCCACACCAGCCTGGTGATTCAGCGCAACATCTACGAAGTTTTTCTCTCTTTCATTTGCTAAAATATTAATGCAAATGCAACATTCGCCAAAGGCATTGGAATCAGTATCCTCTGGGGTCCCACACTACAAAATGTGATGTAAAGGGGCAAGAGCTGCAGGGAGAAGTAAGTTCCTACCCTGAGTATTTAACTCTGCTTGTCCTCAGGACACCCTGGGGCTCTCTCTGAACCACCTCCATCCAAAGTTCTCCAGAGCCTCAGGTTTCTCTCACTGAGCCTAAGCAAAAGTTCTGAGACATTGCATTGTCTTCCTCACCTGGATCAGGGCAAAGCAGACCTTGAAGTCTTAAGGGCTTGATGGCACCCAGAAAAGTCCTCATAGAATAATTAATCTGTTCTGCCTTACATACCTACCTCAGGATGAGCTGAATCACCTTTCAGAGGTTCTGTTACACTTGGGCAAAATATCCAAAGACCCTATAATGCCTATTTCTCTCCCAAAATGCACACATGCAGCCACCTCTGTCCAGAGCATGGTGCAGGAACAGAGGATGCCACAGGGAAAGAAACAATCTGCTTCTCCTGACTCTGAGTCTTTGCAAGGTGGTGCCAAGGTCTGCTCCACACCACACATAAGTCAGACAATCAGACAGCCCCCAGAGTATGTTAGTATTGTTTTGAAGTCCAAGAGCAAGTAAGAGATGAGGAGGCAATGCTGCAGATGGATACTTTGTTGGAGACCTAGACACTTAGTCAGGGCTGTGAATTTATCTAGATTATATTTTAGTTAAGGGTTGGGCATTGCCATGCCTAAAACACATTATGGTCACATCTTCTAGACTCTTCACAAGAGGGAGATGGGGAAAAAAAAGAAAAACTTTCAAACACACTGCTCCAAGCATCATCTGACTGAATAGTTATAGAGTAAGAGTAACTCTCTGGTAAAGTACTTTCCTTGCACTGGCTCAATTTTAAGGTTATTATTCAGAGCACTTCACTTCTTTCAGCCTAAACAAAAGCACTGATCACTTTGAGTAGTGCCCACAACTCCTTAGTTCTGTTTCTATGCTTCTGTCTTTAAAAGATTTTTTTTCCCTTAAAGCTCAAGCTTATAAATTGCTTGCTACACACAGGGATATGCCACTAAGTTGTGGACATGGCTCTGCCTTTGGAAAAGTTGGAAGAAAGTTTATGAGAAAACTCAGGAAAACAGCCTATTTAATGATGGCCATTCCATGTTTTCCTGCTCGTGATTAACACTGGAGAACTGTCACTGCTTAGCTCAAGTGGTGTTTTCAGCACAGATCTGGGAAGGGTCCAAAGCTTCTTTTCATTAATTTGTCAGAGTGGATTAATTTTTCAGCAGCCCATTACTTGAATGCAGCCTGCCCAGCTTCAGGCCTCATTGTGAGCAGGGAGTCACACCGAGCTGACAGCAGTCGTGGGCAGACAGACAGAGCCCAGATGTGGCACAGAGCTGCAGGAACCTTTCGAGGACATCTGCAGATCAGCTTGCTGCTCCTCAGCAAGATTCAAAGGATGTCTCTCAGACAGAGCTTGCCTATTTCCACAACCAAGCAACCACATCCCAAACAAATCAGTGCCAGAATCACAACTGTTGGTTCTTGGAAATTATCTGCCCTTGACTTGCAGCTCGAATGGGACACCCAGAAAGGCAATATACAGCACAACTGTCAATCAAGCACTGGATACAAGCCCTGAAATGTTTCACTAAACAGGCTCTTGTTTGGCACTGACTCTCACTTAACACCAGTAAGAACTTCTAATCAGGATCAAGTCCCAGGAAATACAGACAACCAAGGAGAAGCTTGGTCAAATCCAAACTTTGCCTCATTGGGATAGTGAAGAACAGAACCTTCACTATTAATAAATCACCTCATCTCCCAGTCAGAAAAGGAAATCAAAACAAATGGTTGTGATGAGCAGGTCTGACTTTTTCAGGCAAGCACATATTGTCTCACCCCATGCTCTGAAATAACCATCTCTGTCCCACAAGGCAGAACTGCAGCACAAAAGCATCAAGTTGCTGCCTCTGCATGACTTTGTATCTCTAGGACAGCACAGAAGAAACAATCTCAATATAGCACAGACCTCAGATAAAAGGCATGGGAAGCTGTGTTTTTCCATCAAGCACTCGTCATTTCCAGCTAGACAGAGGTTGCTGTAACAGAGACACTGTCCCCCAGTCCATACACATAGGGTGTTAGAAGAGTCCCTGCTTCCTGCCCTGTTGGCAAAACCCCAGGTGAGTCTATACATTATTTTATTTATGAGATGAATGAGAAAACTAGGTCTGATTCAGACATAAAGGTGGATTCTTTTTCAGCAAAACCAGAGCATTGTACTTTTCACTCCTTTGGATTCAGTGGAGGTTTTGTTGATTTCATTGATGCATTTATTGGCCACCTTCTCTTGTACAACCTAAATCAGCATAACTCTGCTGAAGCCAGTGCTTAGATGTGGCAATTATGGACATGGTTTAGTGGTGGAATTGACAGTGCTGGGTTAATGGCCAGACTCAATGATCTTAGATATCTTTTCCAACAGTAATGATCTTTCTGTTCTATTGCATCCTGTAACAGATCAGTGTAGAAGCTTCTCTGTAGTTCATTTGCTATTAATTAATGAATTAATAGCATGGGACCCTCTTAACCCCTTAGCTATACATTCACAAAACAGATGAAAATACAATCACTAAAAATAATGTGATGGGAAAAAGCAGCATGAAGTGAAATTCAGGCCCTTTGCCATCTGTTCACCTAGTTGTTCTCTATTTAAAAAGAAAGATCTACAGCACATTCATCTGCTTTACCTGAATAAAGAAGCGTTTGCATAAATCCACATGGATGTTGGGCGGGTTAAGTGTGAAATTCATGAGCAAATGACAATGACAATTGAATGAAAAATAACAAAGGAATCATTGTGAAAACTGCAATGTTAAACATCATGGGACAGCTTGCAGGGACCAGCAGTGAAGCCTTGATTTGGATGTACCTCTTTTTTTTCTATAAATGCGCATCTATAAAAGTGGTAATTACATTCTCAAAAGCTGCAGCTTTATGTGGCCAAAACCTGCTGCTCACAAACCTCAGCAGTCTTTGAGAGGAGAATTGAGAGGAGAGTTGTTTGGTGCTGCCCCAAGGGATGCTGAGGCACAGGGCTGTGTTCCACCAGAATTCCCCTTCCCAAAGTAACTGTCACTCTCAAGTTTTGATTACAAACTCTTTAACTTGTTAAATTTTGCAGCTTTATGGTGCTGAATACAAAATCCCTAAGCACAATTTATGTAGAAAGGCAAAAAATCTTACAAACTCTTTGAGGTGGACTCCCAAAAATTAAAATTAAGATATCATTGTGGTTGAGTATGCAGTGCCAATTTTCTAGAAGAGAGTCTGATCATCAGGATAGAGGACTGAGTATTGCTTAATTTTGTGTGTTTCTTTGTACAGATGTGTGCACGTGCATGCATTTCAATATGCTTCCTATTTTCCAGCTGAACTTTTCCTTTCTGCATGGGATGACAGAGTTCTCCCTGAGACAGAAACCAGGAGTGATCTTGAAAAAGTTTCTGAGTTCTGTGATTGAAATGTGAGAATGAACAGCTCTAGCAAGAGCTGAGCTGTGCTCTTCAGACCCCTACAACTTCACTATTAATAAATCACCTCATCTCCCACTCAGAAAAGGAAGAGCAGCAGCAAAGGTTGGGCTGTGTCTGAGACTCTGAGCCTTTCAGTGCTACAGAGATTCATATGCACAAAGGCAGAAGGAGTAACCTCTACAGCAGCGATCAAGGTGAGATATGAAAGACACCAAAAACTTTGCTAATTCTCAGATCTTTCTAACATAAGTCACAAAATAATTTGTAGGCTGAAAAATCACATACACTCATTATTTTCAGGGCATGGTGAGCAGTTGCACCATGCACTGTGTCATGTTTATAAAGCATCTTTGCCCAATGATTGTTAAATAACATACCACCATTATTTTGCCTCTGCTCTTCCGAGGCAGTGAAGGACAATGTGTCCTTTGAAACATAATGAATGCACGGATAGAAGGTCAGCAAGGAAATTATAGCCAGGCTATGAATAAAACCAAAGATAAAATATGACACTGGGACCACATGACATGGAATTGAGGTTGAAAGATTAAAAAATTCACAACCAAGGCAATCTTGTATTTAGAAGTTTGCAATTATAAATCACATTGCAAAGGTCCCTCTCTCAGAGGAAATAGTGGGTTTTGAGACAAATGACTCTAAAGCAATATTCAGAGTCCTGCACTGAGCTAATCAGTGCAAGTCACTTCCCTGGACCTTGAGTCCATCAATATTTCATACATTCAAATGGAAGTTCTACCAGCTTTTATGACTGTTTTGCCCTAAGTAGCTTTATTTTACACAAGAATGCACCTGTGCTTCTGTTTTTTCCATAGGATCAGCAACAAATTCAGAACTCTGCTTAGAAATCAAAAATACTGTTCTTCCACATCATCAACACGTTCAGGAAATACCTCACGATCATCACGAGGGGAATTTGGTTAGAGTATTCTTGAAATATCTCCAGATTTCTCCTGAGCTGAGCAGTCGTTAACGCTTTTCCACACAAGCATAGTTAGAAAAACATCTCCTTGATGAAACATATGAAGGCCATGTTGCCACGACCTAAACAGGACTTGTCTTAAGCCTTATGGCTGCTCCACTCCACAGACTTTAATTTAAGTATCTCATTAGTCTCTGGTATTTAGACACTCCCGTAGCTTGGACATCTAAAGGAGTTTTCGGAAACCAGAGAGGCTTGAGTTTGGCTTTTTGCTTCCATCAGAGTTTGACCAGAGTAAGAGCAGAGCTACAGCAATGCAGACTCACCTTCCCCCAGGCAAGAGCCCCAACTTCTGTGTCATTTTGAATGAGCACAATGTCTGCAGTGCACAGTGAACATACTCAGTGCAGCAGGTCTCTCAGGGCATTTAGATACAGAGAACTTCTTCAGTTATTCAGCGTTGAATCTTGAATATCCAATATTGGCTACAGCTGTGCACTCAAGAGAGCTGTAAGCACCTCCAAAGGAAGGTTGAGAATCACAAATAGGAGATCCAAGATGCACTGATCCACTTCCCAGCTACATGCTAAAGTTTCCTGACATTTGTTATCCCCCTACACACCCGAATTCTTTTTCTCTATGTTTTTATATTTGTCTCACCTGCTGAACTAGGCAGATACCCAAAGGTAGGTATAGGCATAGGTACTGGAAAAAGCCAAGCACTAGACACAATACCATTTCATAATGCCGTGCCCAAACAAAGCTGCAGACGTGGCTTTTTTCCCTGCTTTTTCCCACCAGCTCTGAGATGGACACAGTCATCAGATCAAAACATTGCTGCCCTCTGAGGCATTTTGGGAATGTTCTCTTTGCAAAGCACCCCAACACTCCCGTGACCCTGAGAAGAGGAAGGAGGAGTCATTGCAGCCAGGATGCAGTTTGATGGGAAGCTGGCGCTCAGCTCCAGAAAATGAAGCCTGAGGGAGCAGTCTGTGCAAAGAAAAACCTCACATCCACCCCAGCAGCCATGGAACCAGAGCATGTAGCCCTGTTATTAATGGTGTCTGCACTGAGGGACTGAAAGGTGGCTGTAAAGCTTCATTCTGTTTTTGTTCTGAATGCTTGATGCAAGCAGCCTGCAGGCCTTTCACAGAGGTCAGAGGAGGGGACATCTAACACCTCCTGACAACTTCCTCTGCCACACTGTGTCTCTCCCAGCCCCAAGACATGCTTTGGACACAAGATGCCATTTTTCCTCTCCGAGCTCTGAGAATGATGGCTGCAAACCCCAGCAAGCACTGATGGGACCTGATCCCATCAAGGCCCTCCAGTGAGTTTGTCAGCATGATGCCAGAAAAGTGAACTCAGAACTTTCAGCCTCTCAGCTGCTTAAATAGAAGGAAAATCTCCAGTGACTACTTCATAACAAGCCAGTTTTGATTAATTGCAGCAGCTACTCTTCAGGGACAAAAGCCTCACCCCATGGGCAAGGCCATCAGTTACAGAGGGTATTGATAGCTCAGGGTATCAATAGCTCAGGATATCAATACCTCAGGGTACTGATAGCTCAGGGTATTGACAGCTCTGTGGTGTTTCTGGGTTGCTCTATCACCCTGCATTTAGCCAAAGTGCATTGCCCATGGGGCACACTCAGTGCCACTCATTATGTTTAGCAGGAGCTGTCCAGACCATCTGATACCTTTTTTCTCATCACATATGTGAAGACCTTCTCTGAATTTCCACCTGATCCAGAGGGAAGGTCATTCAGAAACACCCTACACTGATTAAAAATTTGCCATCACATAGAAACCATCATATGTTAATTTCTTCCAATCCCTAATTTTTGCTATTATTCAAAAACCCTGTTTTTTGTGCAGCCTGACTTTAACCTCAGCTTCACTGGCTCCCCGTGAGTGGAGTTAGCTAAGCAGTTTTCAGCAAAACATTTCTTTTAGTTTAGTTCAGGTTTAGTTGTAATGAGGTTTCTCAATTCATCCCTGTTAGGCAATTTTTAATTGAAATATTCCAGATTACAAGTCAAGAACTGTGGGGTTTTTTCTGTCACTACAATAGCTTGATATGAACTCTAAATGGTCCAAATCAAAATGACACATTCAGAAACTATTTACTCCTTCATCCTTTCACTGGCAGAGGTCTGTGTGGGTGTATTAAGACATAAACACTGACTGCTCTCACTGCTGCTTTTGCTTTTCAATGGCAATTTACAGTAAGGAAGTAAATATAATTAGTTCACATTCAAATGGCATTTTTCCATCCTGGAAAACTGAGTATATTTCATAGCCAATGTATAAATAAGCCTGTGGTAAATCATATTCCACTGGTTGGCCATACAGCTCCAGCCATAGCAGTTGTTTATGAAAAGAAATGAGATTTTTTTCTTTCGTGGAAGGTAGAGAGGAGTTGTTCCTCCCTAGAAAAAGTTTCCACTGCTGAAAGGGGTTCATGTTCTGGAAATAAAGCTTTTAAGGCTTGAGCTTTCATACAAAAGGACCAAGTAAGCTACTGGAGACTGTGCCATGACCTATGTCCCCAGGCAAAGAAGCCTCCAGAAGGACTACAGCTTGGAGGGATTTTGGAGTGCCTGGATGTTGAGGAGAGGGATCTGGGCAGCAGGGTGCTCAGATTTGAGAGGTTCTCTGCTTCTCAGACCTCTTGTTCCTGACCCTGTCCTCTTCTCTCCTTTCCTCTCCTCACCAATGATCCCAAGTCCATCCCCTGGGGGATCCCCAGCCCTCAGCAAGTGAGCTGGGGAGAGGCTCCTCTTCACCAGCCTCATCCCTTCTTGTGCTGCTGGTGTTTGTCCTCCCCTGGTGCCCAAGGGACTCTGCACCTCGGGCACTGCAGCCCTGACTGTAGATCCAGGCAGAAGAGCCTGCTGAGGTGCTGATAGAGTAAAGGAAGCATCAGGGAAGTCCCAAAAGCACTCCAGGATTGGGTGTGGCAGACAGCATTCAACCTTTCCTTCCAGGAAAAGCATCCTCTGGAAGTGCTGTCTGGAGAGATGTGAAGTCTCCAAGGCACTGTCATTAGCAATCACTTTTTCTGGTTTTTTCAGTTAGTTCTCAGAAGAAAATTTGTCATTGCCAGACCACTTCCAGCTCCAGGAGAAAAATCCTGCATTGGTTTTGGATGCAAAGTCACTCGTTCTGACTCACACTGGTTTGCTTGATCCCTCTTGAACTTTTTCTCTTAAACTGTCCTTTTAAAAGATGCCAGGAATGCACAGATATATTACTGGTACTGTAATCACTTTGGGAACTTGGACACCCAGGACAGCTGTGGGCTGAAACAGCAACACACAGGGTCCACTTGGGTCTGCTACTTCAGAGCAGCATAGCGCAATTTCCAGAAAAGAAAGAAATTAATACAAAGAACAGTTCTGAAAAACGATCAGATGCCTCTAAACTCTGTTGTTCATGGGTGGTCCAGAGGCTTCAAAGATGCAGGGGGAAGGAGAACTACTTTTGTCCCTTCTAAACAATCCATTCATTTAAAAAGTCCCCTCACACCGGGAATGAGGGGAGGACGATTCCTCATAAAAGGGGATTTCAAAGACTATTGCAAGAAATGGAATGTACAAATTACTGCCCTTTCAAAAGCCAAAGGATGTTTTTCCAGCATGGCACCACATCCCCAGAAAAGCACTGTTGGAAGTTTTGGTTTCACTGATGGTACAGAGTAACATCAGACTCCAAACGCCACCAGAAAATAAAAAAGCCAAATCGATGCTCTGACAGAAACTGCAAAAAAAGATACCTTTTCACTTAGATGTCCCATTTCAGGGCTTTTAAATGCCAATTTCCATCACATCATTATAGCTTGTTTTTCTTCATGAAGTCATAATGAAAAGGGAAAGGTGTTTTCTAATAGCTCAAAGAAAGAAACTTGACTTTCTTCCCATCTGCTGTCACTCTTTGTCCTCAGAAAGTTTTCATTCCAGAAACATAAACTTATTATGCAGGAGAAATTCTTGAGGCTCTCAGGAGGTGCCAAAGGGGCAATATTTGCATTTGGCAAAGGACACAAAGCCTTGGCAGAAATAGGTTCCCCCCAAGACTGCATTTGCCCTGTTCAAGCTCAGGCTGAACATGAGGGTTTCCTTTCCTTCTCAGCCACCCAGCTTTGCTCAGAACAATGTCCTCTGACAGAAAAAACAATCCAAATCCAGGTTTTAATTTTTTCCCTTCCACCACTACCCCTGCCCCCGGTCCACATGTTGTTCAACAGAAAAATGGCAGATGGACTATGGAGAGCCAAGGTCCATTCCAGTGCCATAAATTTGAGTTTCCTCAGCATCTCATTGAAAAAAGATAGCACAGGTCCCCAGCCAACTAGGAAATATACCATGTAGGAGAAAAATCAACCACAGGAATGTGGTCTGCCACAAATTACAGCCCTGGACATAGCTGGGCAATCTAGGGGTGAAATGGGAGGTGGACTAGGAGGTTACTCAGCAAAGGCATAGCATAGGAGGGACTGGGACATGTAAAAGAAAAAACGCTTCCAAACAATCATGGATTATGCCTTAGCACAAGAGCATATCCCTCTCCACTGATTAGAAGTTCCTCTAGAAGGACAGCTGATAAGAAAACATGACATACTCTTTGGAAAACTCCCTTTTAAAGTGAGCGTCTTTAAATTAAAAAGAATCCCCACAGGAATATGTTTCCAAGCACTTTATTTAGACTCCATTATTGTAGAATGAAATTAAATAAAATAAAATACACTTGGATTTGCTTAAATCTTGAGAGGGATGCTGAGGCTTTTGTTTCACCAATTCATTTTTTCATTAGGGTAGAAGGTGAAAAGACAAAGCAAGTGTAACAAAAAATAAAAACAGGTGGTGATTTCCTTGAATTAAAAATGCATCCATATTGGTGAAGACTCTCAGCCTACTAGGAACAGCAGAGGACTCTTGGCTTGTTCAGCCTGGAGGAGGCTGAGGGGAGAACTCACTGCAGTTACAACTTCCTCGTGAGGGGAAGAGGAGGTGCAGGCACTGATCTCTGCTCTGTGGTGACAGTGACAGGACCTGAGGGAACGGCCTGAAGCTGAGTCAGGGGAGGTTTAGGATGGGCATTAGGAAAAGGTTCTTCACCCAGAGAGTGGTTGGGCACTGGAACAGCTCCCCAGGGCAGTGGTCACAGCACCAGCCTGACAGAGCTAAAGGAGTGTTTGGACAATGCTCTCAGGCACATGGTGTGACTCTTGGGGTGTCCCCTGCAGAGCCAGAAGCATGACTTTGATGATCCTTGAGTCCCTTAAAACTCAGGATATTCTATGATTCTGTGATTTTGAAATGTTTTCTGGATGATTCTGACGATCCTGAGTGGTTTGGGAAGCAGCCACATGTTTGCAAGTGCAGCTGTCACTGACCCATACATCTAGGTGGGCCAGTTACCACCAGTCTACTCCCACCCCCCAAATTAGTGTCTTCTCCAGCACCAAAAAATCAAACTGTCCCTCATGTCCCTCAGGGACTGATTCCAGAGGAGCAGGCCAGGAAACCTTGCCATTTTTGACAGGCTGTAGTAGTAGCTGTGGATATCACACAAGCCTGGCCATGCTCATGGTCCTCACCACAGTGTCCCAGTGCTGTGTCATCAAAGTGATTTACAGCAGTACTTTGGCCATCAAAGAGTGTCCCTGCTCCCCTGGCTCTTGTTGAAGCTTCAGCACCAGGGAGGTTTGTTTGGTGATTTCAGGTGTGGCAGCAGGAGCTCCTGTTCCCCTTTCCCAGCCCAGCAAGGGGTCTGATCAAAGGTGGAGTACATTGGTGCAGCAGCTCCTCTCCTTCTGGGGACCTTCCTGAGCTCCCCACTGGTGATCAGACAGAGGGAAAAGAGAATCAGTGTTGGCATCCATTAAACCTGGCTCTGGAGTAGTTCTGTCCATATTTCCAGGAACTTGAACAAGGAATGTATCTTATCCCTCCCCTCATCAAGCAGACACCTCCCAAGGGAAATCATGGACCAGCTGCACTCAAGTTTGTCTTGAGCATAAAGTCTTCCATCCTTCTGGGGAGATCCACCTGGGGAACTGATTGGCTCTCATGAAATGAGCAAGTGTGCCCTTAGAACCCACATCCCTGAGCATCCGGGACACACACCTGTCCAAGCAGCTTCCATGGCCATGGTTCAGCCCACATGTCATCCCCAGTGACATCAGGCTGTGCCCCAGGGCTCCCTGGTGCAATAATCCCAATGGTGACACTACATCACTGCCACTGGAATGAATCCATTCAGTGACCAGCAACTGCAAACCCCCAAAGCAACTGATTTGCTTAAATATTTGCTTAAATACTACTAAACCACCACATTGCTCAGAGTAAGAGTGCACCTCCAGCCCAGGGGTGTGGGAAAACACACACAGTGCAACATAATTGTAAGCTGCCATGTGAGGAACCAAAACCATTTCTGCCTTTTTGAATAGTTGTGTTTAACCAAGAGTCCTTGAGACAACCGCAGAAATAAAGGAAATTACATGAAGGGGCAGCCAGCACCACTCCTAATGAGGGGACAAGCAAAGGCAAGCAACAGTGGGAATTACTTTTTTGGGGTATCTAAGGACACTAGAGACTCAGAGGGATTATTAAAACTTCACTACAATGAAGCCTCCATAATGATTCTGAGCAGAAGGATTTCTGGGCCAGTCTAAGATGATTAATTGCTTGTGACACCTCCAGAAACTTGAGACACTCCGTGCAGCACAAAAGGAAATTCAGATTCCCTGCAGCACCACCGGCATATGCTGTACATCCTGGCAGTACCATGGCTCAGGGAGCTCATTTTATTTGTGTAGCCCCTGGGGCGCTGGGAAGGATGGCAGGCAAGGGGTTAAGTAATGGCACTGCAGTTTCTGGAAGGGAAAAGAATGCCTCATTAACCAGCTGGAATTCATCGAGGATATGAACACCAGGGTGGACATGGGAAAGGCAGCAAACACCATATTACTGAGATTTTCAGGGTACATTGAACACAGGTCCTCCAAGGAGGTCAGTGCTGATGGCCAGATGGTGGCAGGAGGGGGAAAACAGCCCTGAGCAGTCAGGGGTGATGAGGAGAGAGTAGGAGACCAGGGTGGGTGTCTGACTGGAGCAGAAATCCCCTCTGCCACCTCTCCATACACAGCCATGACTTCTGTAGCCCCATCTGTCCCACCAGACAGGAGGATAATGAATGTGCAGTCGATGCTTTGACTGCACCCATGGCTTCCACGTGTTCATCCCTGGAGTGCAACCCTTAGTTTTCCAACCCATCGCATCCCTTTACAAAGCTAACGTGGTACAACTGCACAATTCTGTGGTTACTAATCCGAGCATCCTGCAGCTTGCAAGATTTGTGAAAGTGTCCAGGACAGGCACTTCACTGCTCAAGGCTCACCTGCCCCAAGCCTTGGGCCCAGCAGATGGCATGTGGTAGCTGCAGTGCTACTCCTTTAAATACAATGTCGTGTGCTTCCCCCTCTGATCAACTCCATGACCAGGATAGCTCTGTTATCCCGTTATAAAACTCTAAAGTTAAACTGAGGAGTAAAGAACAGATTCACATGGAAAATGAACTCAGCATCTCTTTACCCAAAAAGGTCAGTGATTAGGAAATCCATTCAGGAAACAGGAAAATTTGATTTCAACTCCTTTATCTGTCCTGGGGAATTTGAAGAGTGTTATTGTGGAAATAATATTTCACTTTAATGTGAAAAATTAAGTAAGCATGGAAGTAAGAGAGTGGAGCCTACAAGAGGTATTCACAGTAGGCTGACAGAAAAGCAGTTGTTCTCTGCTCCCTGGCTCTGTGAGTGTTTTAATATTTCACATGACACATTGAGCACAACACAAAAGGTGGAAACCAGAAAAGTCTAAACCTCCATATGCTTCAGATATTTTTTATGGGGTAATAAATACAGATTTGACCCCATCCCCAGTGAATCCAGCTGTTCCATTATCCAGGTGACTGGTTTTGCTCCACAGCTAGAGCTAAAGGCAAACCACCAACTCCTGCCCCAAGAATTTTGACTGTTTTGTCCCTCAGACAAACTATGGAGCACTTTTGAGACAAATTGAGAAATAGTTACTGAATTACTTGAAGTCTTTTCCTTAGCTCAAAGGATTGCAGTTTTTCTTTTCCTTTAGTCAAAATCTTCTCAGAAATGCACATCCCTGAGAAAAAATATGAGCTAGAAGGTAAGTGAAGGTATTGCTCATGTTGTGAAGACAGTGAGACTACTTGTGTTACAACTTTTTACCTGGGGAAAGGCTGGGATGGGCTTGTCTGCTCAACCCTGCTCCTTTTTATTTCAAACTTCATCTGGAAGATTTACAGCAGCACTAGCAATGCTAAGGGAGGACTGTTCATCCATTTGTAACTCAAGTTTGGTTGTGATTTACATTTGAAGCAGATATTTTAATCCCACAGTTGCAAATCAGGTATACTCAGATTTACCACAGTTGTTCTTTCCTCTGGTCAAAAAAAAAAAAAATCCTTTGGGAAAACCATACACATAAATCCATTCATTTATAACATTTTTAAAATCAGTTTTGCAAGCTATCTCCCAGGACACAGCACTCTAAATCTGAAAATATGCTGTCCTTTAATCAGCAAGGCTGAGGGACTGAATCATTGTAGGGGAAAACACATGGCCAGCAGAACTGACCCTGTTGACCTCACCCTGTCATTTTGCTCCTCAACACCCTGAGCAGAGCACATTCAACATTCCAGCTAAAGCACCTGGCGATGCATCAGGGCTTGGGACATGCCTTCTGCTTTATTTCTAAATATCAGGTGCAAAAATTACATCCCAGTTCAATAGTGAGCTTTTCCATTTGAATCCTCACAGGACCAGACCTGGAATCACTCCACACTGCTCGAATTGCCTTCCAGGTGAAGTCACCTCTCCCCAGCCAGCCTGACCTGTGACAGTGCCACTGCCACCAGCTGCACTCACTCAGCTCTGCTCTCACCCTGCATGAGCCACGAGAAGTACTTGTGGGCACTCCCGACACAGCTTTCCTCATCCAGGGAGAAGCCTCAGTAATCCCAAAGAGTGCCAAGAAGGCCTCAAGTGCCAGGGGTCTGTCCCACCATGCAGCTGTTTGGCACAGCACATGATGCCCTATAACATCCACAGTTGTGGACAGATCCACCCATCTCCATCTCTCCTTAAGGCTCAGGAAAATCTCTGGGTAGTCAAAGCTTTTGGTCCTTCTTGCCAGCGTTTTCCAAACCCTTAAGATTCTGGACAGATTATTTCCAAACCTAAATGACAGAGGAGCAGACCCCAAAGCCATGCAGGCTACAGCAGTGTCGTGCACATGTGAGAAACACTGAGTTCTGTGACTGAGGTGAACTGGTGCTTGGGGAGTGAAGAGGGTGGTGATACCCCACCGAAAACTCCAGGAGACAACTGAAGAAGCCCCAAAACATTGCACCTTTTCTTCCTTTTTTTTTTTTTTTTTTTTTTTTTTTTTTATATTTTCTTTTGGCCCCGTTTT
>VZRM01005730.1:2210784-2234839 GCA_013397955.1 Grantiella picta | reverse complement strand
CCCAGCCGAGAGGAACACTCACACCGCAGAGTGCCAAACGCCACATCCCACATGGGAGGACTGAGATTGTCTCCTCCCTGCCTGCTACCCGGAAATGAAGTCGGCAATCACTTCTTCGAAACCAGAAAGTGTCCGTGAAGAGGGTGATTGATACCACAGGTCAGCGAGAGAGAGAGATGGGGGAAACACTGCTGTCCATCCACACCGCTCCGGGCGGCACAGCTGACGGGAAAAGGAGAGACACCCGAGTAAATCCCTTCCCCCTGTGCTCCCTGAGGTGTGGGGCAGCCCGGGCAGCAGGGCAGGAGTGCCGGATCCCCGCGGCTCAGTAGTAGCGGTTGAGGCTCCTGGTGCCGGGGATGTCGGGCTGCCCGTTCATCCAGATCTCGCGGATGATGCGCTCCCGCTCCTCCAGCCGCTGCGCTCGCTCCAGCTCCTCGGCCGAGGTGAACACGTTCATGTTCAAAGTCCTCTCGAACCTGCGGTGCCTGCGGGCAGACAGGTCCGACGTGGTGTCCGAGTCGCCGTCGCTGTCGCTGCTGTCGCTGTCGCTCTCCCGCTCCCGAGGGGGTTTTTTGGAGGAGGAGCGCTTGCAGTCCGTCCGGCAGGACACCCTGAGCACCAGGGCCAGCAGGGTCAGCACGAGTCCAATGCACACTCCGGACACGAAATACAGGGCAGCCCGCTCGGGGTTTTCTGCAAGGAGAAAGGAAATGTTGGAGGAGAACCACCCTTCAAAGAGCAGAACACACACAGCCCCTCCGTGCACACACCCGGCACGCTTTCTGGGGGGCCGAGTTTCCGATGGCTGCTCTTACTTGCATGCCCTCCTCTGTCTCCTCCCGCCAGGGCAATCAGGAATTTAAACGGTGGGTTTGCTGCCAAGGCATTTGCCCGCATGCAGAATGCGGGTTTGCTGCAGTTGTGTCTCCGATTTGTCTGGAAGGGGAGGGAGCAGCCCACAGAATTAAATTGCATTCCCACGGGGTTGGCATTGGGGTGCTGCACCCCAGCTGCAGGTCAGTGCGTCTTGCTATATCATCCACTGCCTTCATACAGGCATAAAGATGATTACAAAACTTTGTTTGCCCTGTGCTGTGGCCCAGCTGAAATGGGAGGCTTGGCAGCATGGCAAAAATGCATATTATTTATTCATAGGCTTCATTTGCTTATCTAAGGCAAGCGTGCTGGCTTCCTGCCCAGACCGCCGAAATGTGTACCTGTGCTCCACAGGCAGAGCTGCAGTCAGTGCACCAACAGGATGAGTCCTGCACAGCCACATTTCTGAGGTGATATAACAAGGCTACAAAGGATCCACAATGCCTTTCAAACTAGGTCATCTTGTTTATTTACCACCTTTTTTTTTTTTTTTCTTTTTTTTGGTTCGTGAGACTACTTACAAGTGTAATTATGATAAATGTTGTTACTGCCATTCCTCTGGACTGAATCATCTGGGTTTACAGGTACACTAAATGGGTAAGGGTGAACTGAGCAGAAGTGTCTGTGGTGCCTGCTGAGTGTCTTGAGTTCAAGGATGGAGTCAGTTCCTCAGATGAGCTTTATTCCCTTGAACTTAGAGATGGATCCATAACATCTTCCACCAGCTGAGACCCTGACATTTGGCCCCAAAAGATCTCTGTAGCTAAAAGGCTTCACTTCCCTGCACAGTGCTTTTAGAAGTGCCCTTTCCAGCTGATCTCCTAAAGCAAAGTTTGTAAAAGGTGAACTGGAAACTATTTGGAGATGTTCAAAACCCAACAGGGCAAGACCCTGCTCTAATTTCAAAGCTGGCTCTAAATTTGAAGTTAGCCATGTTCTGAGCAGGGGGCTGGACCTGATGACCCCCAGAAGCCTCTTCCAACCTAAATTATTCTCTGAGTCTGTGGCCAGAGACCAAACACTGGCTTGTGCTGTTCTAGGCAGCGTGTAGTTCAGTGCCTGGAGGTGCTGATGGAACAGTTACAGAGATTAAATGCCTTTTTGCTCTTCACTTCTCTCCCAAATGAATCTCAAAGGTGAGATGAGCTAAGGTGGAAGAAGATGTCAAGATAGTCTGAAAATTGACTAATAAATCATTAGACTAATGCAAGAGTGGTTGGTGTGGATGACATGGTAAAAAATCAGGTTGAAGAGAGGAGAAAGAAAGATGAGGAAAGTGCAGCAGATAAGTCCAAAAAAAATAAAAAAAAAAAGGAAAGAGGTGGACCAGCCTCCTGCCAACTCCGCTGTAATGCAAAGAACAAGCAGGACATTAAACTGAATGTGTGAGTGGGCCCATCACAGGGGGGCTGGAACTGATGGTCTTTAGATGGCCTTTAAAGTTCCTTCCAACCCAAACCATTCTATGAAACAGCAGTAGCTGCAAAGTGACACCAAAGCCACACTCTTTAAACTAAGATATTTTGACAAAAGTGACACACCACGACTCCAAAGGTTAAAAAGATACCAGAGCAGGCAAGAATGTGCCAATGGTCCCTGCAGCAGCCTGGCGAGTGACAGCCTGGCTCCAGTGAAGGCAATTGCTACTCTGAATTCAAGGGTCAGGATTCAAATTAAAACTGCAGCCTCCTTTGCGCAGTGGCAAAGCTGCTGCTGCCCATCAGATCCTATGTGAACAGCAAAGAAGTGGCTTAAAAAAAACAGGAAAAGCAGAATCGCTACCTGATAACACTTTTACCTCCATGCACAATTTAACTGAGGTTATTATTCCCCCAGCTCCTTTTGCAGGTAGCCCCAAGAAGGGCTCTGGGGACACCTGGAGCACAGGAATGTGAGCAAATGAGCAGGACTGGGGTGTTTGTTCTGGGAGGCACTGGGTCCAGCCTGCCCTGGCTCTGCCTGGCTGTCAGGGTGCCAGGCACACTTCCCTGAGCACCACATTCTGCACACACATGAGCTTGATTTGGTTGCATTAGTTCCACTGCTCGCTCCCTTAGAGCAACTCATAAAAAAACCATAGATGGGAGCCTGAGACACAGACACATGCAGTTCCTCTGCCCCCGATTTTGCCCATGTCCTGCTTTTCCTTTCTCCTCCACACTCCTTATTCCATGCTACTGTATCCATTGAGCAATTTTACCTCGATTGCTACTTAAGCAACCATTTTTCTTCCCCTGCTTGTGCTCATCCGTACAGCCCTTCATGCAGTGCAAGGGCTGTAATTGAATCTTTGGGCTCCAGTGGCATTTATGAGCTCCTACAGCTACTCTGTCAACATCTGAGACACTGTCTGGACTTCCTCACGGAGTTCTAACCCCGTGTTCAACTGCAGTCTTGCATTTATCATACCTACAATCCACTTGCACAGCAGCAGCTCCTTTTTTTTCACAGCAGAAAGAGCAAGTTAAGCTAAAAACCATGGGCTCTGTTTTTTCTCACTTGAAGTAGCCAAGTCAGCAATAGCCTGGGTTTGGAGGTTTGATGGTTGATCAGTGATCTTGAGATCATTGCATGTTCTACTTGTAAAGACCAAAAATAGGCACCCTCTTCAGCAAATGGCTACTCAGCACCTTCCAAAAGCTCAGTGGTGGCCCAGATTCAACACACCAACAGGGAAGCTCCTCAAAACACTCATTATACCTGAAAAAAAGTTATTTAAAAGTATATGGACATCAGTAGCAGGAGTTAGCACAATTTTGATATGCATTCTTGTGTGTGTGTGTTTGTACACACTCATTAAAACACAGATTTAGACCACTGAAGCTTTTTCTTCCACTGCTATGGATGACAGATCAGTGCTTCCAGCAGGACCCAGTTCCTGTTAATCTCTTTGGCTGGGGTTACCTTTCCCTTCCTTGTATTTCTCTCTGGATTGAAAGTATTGGTGAAAATGTCACTGATTCGAGCCTGAATTTAATCGGTGTGGACAAAAGATATATGCTCCACATAACCCTCTATACAAAATCCACCATTTTCTAGGCACTCAAACTGGCCAAAAAAATTAGAAACACATTTTATTTTATTTTTCCAACCAAACCAGCCGCAATTACGGAGCTTGTTTCCTGAGGGCTAACAATCTGCTGGGAGCATCAGCCCAGACTGCCATTAATTCCCCAGGAAATGCCCCAGGCCAAGGTTGTTATTGCTATTATAATAAAGTGTTTCAATAAATAAAAAACAATCTAGGCATTAACGCTGCTGGCTTCCTGTAATGGCTTCATGCATTCCGAAACCTCAGTGGGGAGGAAAATTTCAGAGGGCCCCCAGTAAAAGTTCAGCATTAAGCATGGCCAGACAAACAGTAGGAGTAATATCTTCTAGGGAATTTACAGTCAGCCCCACAGGCTGCTGAAATCCCCTGATAGAACAGAGGAAGCTCTCCAGGAGCCCCTTATTAATAAGGCTCAGGCCAAGCAGTCTAAAATTTGGAATGATCTCCCCTGGGTTGTATTTTGGAAGCCCCGTGTTAATAACTTGGCAGCAAAGCTTTGCTTATGGAAGAAGAATAAAACAGGGATTCGTGGAGGTTTCATTCCAACTGCTTCATCCTGAATGCAGTGACAAAACTGGGATAAGTCTCCTGTCCAAAAGGAGGCACTGGAAGAGCTCTGATACATTTTGAATGTTTAATATTTATATAACCACAAGGGACGTTTCTGGTCTTGCTGATAGACTGTGACTGCAAAGACAGTTCCAGCTGTCACTGAGACTGGTGAAGTCTTTCCAAACACTCGGGCAGGTTTTGGAACAGGTCCATGACAAATAGCAGGTCTGAGGTTTGTAGGCAGAGATTGCATCTAATTAAAAAACTAATTCTATAGAGAAAATCAGCTTTCAAATAAAGGGTGTCTCTGAGTCTTTCACAAGACTGAACTCTAAATAATGTGTATCTGTTTGATCAGCTACTAATTTCACTCCTCATTGACACTATTTACACTTTCTCCCTGTTTCTGAAGAAAGAGGTTCTGGAAGCTGGGATGAGACTGACACCTAACTGGCTTTGATACCTGACCATGATAGCTGCAATCCAAGACTCTTTTGCTTCCTGCTGTGCTGTGATTTTTACTATTCAGTTGTCCACAGGAAGATTCCCAACTCTTATATGGGAATATCAGTCAAAAAGATGGTGGAAATGAGCACAGAGCCTTTTACTAATACTGGCACTTCTCTGAGCACTGTGAGACTCTGCAAGTGTGAATGGCTGAGTCTGCAGACTCTTCACCTGCAGCTGTCCACCCAAAACTGTCATTTTGTGCAGAAAATGGGAGCACCATTGAGCACAGAAGGGATTCAACTATTTGTGGATGCTCTCCCCAAGCTAAAAAACACCCCACTGCCAGGAGAGAGGAAAGGCAGCAGAGAGGATCATCCTTTCAAGCCTGCACTTTGCCCATGAAATAGCAAAAACCCATAGCTTCATTTTTCTGCAGTGGTCTGAGGGTATCCACCACCCTCTGCTCCAAGAGAAAAAACATTTTTACATGTTGCCCCTGCCTATTTACAATTTTCTTTTGCAAACTCCTGTTTTGAGGCAGCTCACCAGCACAGGGAAGCCCTGGATGTAGCACTTTCAGTCTGGAGAGAGCACGTGAGGCACGTTTTCAGGGCCACGGAACTGAGCAGTTCTTGCAGTACTGTTTCTCGTTGGCAGCAGGGCTGTGGTCAGGAGCAGTGGGAAGATGTGTGGCCCAGGACCAGCCCTCCCTGCTGCTCAATACCCTGCCTCTCCTCAGCCACCATAATGCATCCTCTATGGAAATCAGCTGTGGCTTGAGCTGCCTTCGGGGCCCCAAAGTCAGGCAGGCACAAAAAAATCCAACTGCTCTGCTGTTCAAAATCTGCAATATGAAGAAGGATGGCTTTGCTGTGCTCTAGTTTTATGCAAATTATATCTGTGCCGTGTGACACAGTTTGTCTTTGAAGTCACATGCTAAAACCTCTCCATTCTCACATAAAATTAATCGTGACAAATCCACCATTTCCACTAAAAGCAGAAGCTAAATTACATGCAGCAGATAAAGATGGTTTAGGACATCTGCTGTTTCAATCCATGGGTCAGTCATCAATTATTTTTGTAATAAATAAACTGAACATACATGTCACTGAGGCTGAAACCCATCTAACAGCCATGGTGAGGAACATGGGAACCAGATGATCGTTAAGGTCCCTTCCAATCTGAAACATTCTATGATTCCATGACACATTGGAAAACATAAGCAACCAAGTCCTGAACTCAGCACTGGAAACCAAAGTCATGAGGTCTGAGATTACCTATTTGACATCCAGTGGATGTGAGCACAACACAAGGAGACCACATCAAGAGAGGGCAGGCAAATCCCATAGCAACAGGACAGTTAAATTTGTTTGTGCTGCAGTAAAATCTGGAGGCTCCTGCCAAGGCTGACACCTTGTGACAGGGATGAATCAAGACCTTGTGCCCTAAAACCAACAGAGAGTCAAAGAGCTCTGCTGTGGTCAGTGGAAGCAAAGTCTGTGGGGCATTGTCAGCAGCCCTGAATCACAGTCTCAACTCTCCCAGACCATTAATCCTACAACTTTCTCTGCCCATTACTGTTCAGATGGGGAACACAATATTAACACCATTTTGTTATATAGTAGGGATGGGAAGGTAGGTATTTTAATGTAAAAAAATGGTAGCTGTAGGTAAGGGGGGAGAAGTGGGCTAGACAGAAGACTCCTTTAAAGCTTGTTTTTATAACCTTTCCTTGGAGAAACCCAAGCAAAAAACCAAATCTGTCCCACTCAGCTATCTTCTGTGAAAAACACTACTAATTCCATTTATTCTGCCTGACTCTTAGGGGTGTCATGAACAGATGGATCTTGATGCCACCACCGGATGTGTAGAAGAGTAGAAATTTGTATAACCATTTATAATCCTTTTAGAATAACCTGTCACTAAATAATACGAATAAACACTCTTACTAATCTTCTCAGTGGTTCCAAACCGCAAGGCCCAAGTTAGCTGCTTCAAATCCAAACACTTGGATTAGCAGCATGGCGGCATCTCAGCAAGAGCAAGAGCATGGCACCAAGAATGCACTGCTGTTTAATGAATTAGCAAGACTGAATCAGCACACAGACATGAACAAGTAGCTCACAAATATTGGAGTTTTAGTTAATATAGCCTTGAACACTTCCAGGGATGGGGCAGCCACAATCTCTCTGGGCCACCTGTGCCAGTGTCTCACCATCTTCACAGTAAAGAATTTCTACTTAATGTCTAATCTAAACCTACTCTCTTTCAGTTTAAAGGCATTCCCCTGGTTCTGTCACTTTTCTTTCACCTTGTAAAGTGAATTTTTTTAGAAGACTGCTCCCCTGTTACTTGAAAGACACATGTGGGTGAAAGATAAACTGTGATCCAAGGAAATCTTACTCTAAACTAGATTTAAATATCCAATTAAGTAGACTCTCAAGTTACTTCATCTTCACACTTCTACTGAAGATAAGCCAAATTCTCTTAAGCAGTGCAAAGATTTGAGTGTTGCTTATTTACCAAATTACAGGACAACAAACTTGCCTCCCTAATGAGCCAGGCTTTGATCTCCAGGAAAATGAAGCATTAGGAATAATACCACATGTAAGATTACATTGTATGTAACTCCAGGTGAGAGTAAACCCACTGGAAAGCAGAGCACAATAAACTGTTATACACTGTCTGCTGCCCCAATCAGGCCTTCCAAGGGAGAATTCACTGAGAGACGAATGAAATACACAAACAGTTCAAAGAGGCAGATTTAGCCCCAGGTGACTGTGAAAGGAGGGTCTGCAAAAACCTTGCAGGAGCCCAGGGAGATGTGAGCCACCAGACGTACCTGTGATGAAGGCATAGGCTGCCAGGATGTTGCTGAGCAGGGCCATCTCCGTGCTGACGCCCACGGGCTCCATGCTGCTGCTGCTGCTGCTGCTGAGCGCCGGCGGTTGTGTCTCATCCACGGGGAGCGGGAGGGGGGTGTTGTCTACAGGGTAGAAAGTGGCTGACCTCCCTTTCTTCTTCTCTGCTTTGACACAGAAAGGGAATGAGGAATGAGGAGTGTAGAACGTGACCTGGCCCTACCCTGCCCTATCCCCACCAGGTCAGCATCTGTATTCAGAAATCTGGAGCTGCTCGACAGGAAACTACCAAAATTTGCCCTTTTTGGGGGGTAACTAAACCTTCTCAACGAGCTTCAGCAGAGCACATACCCCGTCTGCATCCAGGCATCATCATCTCTCCCCCATCTCCTCCTCTTTCATGTCACCACTTAGACACACCCACCTATGCTACAGCAAATATATAATCAGGTTTCTTTTCTCTTATGTAAATCAAAGGAGCCATTATCAACAGTGGGTTCAGCTAGGCTTGTAAGGAGGACTGGAAAACACAGGCAGAGCCTGCAACCCTCTGCTGGTGCAGTGCTGCAGTGATCCATCCACACCTGGCAAACAGACATGCTTTCTCTCCTGCCTTCGTGGGGAAGGGCAGACCTGAGTTTATGACTTCCTTCAGAAGCCTGCTCGTATTGTGTTTCACCCAGACACCCTTTCCCCTCTGGAGAGGTGAGTGAACATGGGTTAATGATTTGATTTTATTTGTTGAAGACCGGAGCTAAGGAGGCAGCTCATTCCTACTCTCTCAAAGAGACCCTTTCAGACCTTATCAGCTCCCTGTTGGGGGCTCCCCACACCTTGATCTGCAGACAGACAGCCCCACTACTCACAGAACAGTAATTGTTTTCAACACAGGAAAAGGTCAGTGCACAGGATCCAGCTCCATCATCCATGTGAGTCTTTAACTGTAGTTGTTATAGATTTTCAGGCTCCCTTCCCTGAGTGTCTAGTTCTGGCCAAAAGCAAGCATGACTCTGTAAAATCACAGACTTGCACCTGGCTTCCACTTATCTGCAGGTATTAAACTCAGGACACTGCCAGCTCCACCTCCAGTGATGCCATCAGTGCCATGCAAGCAAAGGCATTCTGTCAGGAGTCGTGATGTGAGATGGTCTTTGTTCCTTGGCTGCCTGATCCTTTTCCTTTCCCTGCAAACCCAGCAGCATGAGACATCCCATTCAGCTTCCTGCTGTGTGTGCCAGGAAGCAGCTCAGCCCGGGGAAGTGAGGGGTGTCAGAGAGAACAGGTAATACTGGATGGAGAGGGACTGAGGGCAGGAATGTGCATGCAGTGATGCCAACTCCTAATGTGCCTTGAGGAGAACCAGCAGGGATGGATGTCCAGGTGTCACCGTGAGGGATCAGCCCCAAGGAATGTGGGCACAGCTGTGTCTCTGCCACTGAATAGCTGCATGGCCTTGGGAAAGCTCAAGGCTATCATGGTTTTAATGACTGGCCTTCAAGCAGAGTGTTTAAACAGGAGCTCTTGGGTGTCATATCCCAAAGGGTAAAATATCCCAACAGCCTCTTGCTTTAGGAGAATAGACATTACTGCAGATCCCTTGTGCAAATGGGACACAGAACGTCCCAGGGCACATTCAGCAGGAAATCGATAGCAACATTTTGAAAATTTAAATTTTTTTTAATTTAGATTTTTTTTTAAATTCAGATTAACATGCCCTCTAATCCCTTATTTATTCTCTCTGTCTGGTAGATCTGCCTGTACAAGTGTTTGAATTTTTCCCTACCAATGTTCCAAAGAAATCCACAGAAGAGTGGTAAATATTTCATTTCTAAAAACTGAACCTAAAATTTGGATATTTCAGAGTATCTCAAGTAGCACCATGCATCTAAACTAAGGCAAGAGAATCCTGCTGTCAGTGGACAGACAGCAGAGAGCCATTCAGCTCTCCCCACAGCACACACCTACAGCTCGATGTATTTGCTCACACACAGACATCTAAGACACCCCAGGGTCAGGAGGACACCCCTGCAGAGATGGGAGGCATGACAAGGGATGTAGGGAAAATGTCACCCTTCTAGAAGACAGGTGGTCATCACAAATGACACATTTATATGGGGGAAACTGAATCCTGCCTGAGATGTCTCCTGATTGAGATCTGGCTGTGAACTAGTTAATGCAAAATCCCTTCATAATCAAGGAAAATGAAGGGCACCACCAGGACATAACCTCATCCATATTTCATATGTCACATGGACACCACCTCTGTTGGGTATGGAGCTCCCCTTGTAAATCACTGTGCGACAGCAGTGTCTTTAGGAGACAGAGTAAGGGATAACTCCTCTTGAGATGCGAGATGTTAGAAGAAAACTTTTTTTTTTTCCCACTTCTAACTTGTCCAAAGAACAGATGCAATCAAACATGTTTTAAAATGAATGCTAGTCTGCATACACTAAACCCCAGCAAAGAGCACCACAAAACCACAGAACTGGTTTTATCATTGGCAGGATTGTACAAGAACAGACACGGAAGACAGAAAATGACTGGACTTATGCAGGAGGGGAAAAACAAACACAATTTCACAGGTGTTGCCACACTGTGTGGTTCCCTGGTCTGCCATTCATTTCAAGATCATACTATAAAATATTTCCCTTTCCTCCTTGCTAGCTTTGAAGACTTGTCAATGCCCAATCAGCTCACTAGTACCGGTTTTCTCCTCAACACTGTTTCGTTGCTGTTCCCAGTCAATTGAACTGTTTCTCTGTGAGTTTACACCAAAGCGGAACAAAATTATTTCAGCCAGCAGTAAATTTGCCCAACACCACAGTATAAGCACAGGAGAGGTTATTCATGATACCAGGCTGACATTAGCAAATAGTTTTAATAAAAGAAATAAAACAGGAAGGGAGATTACATTAATGTCCAAGTATTTTCTTTTGTTATTTTTCAAACATTCTTCTAACTTTTAATTTCAAAATGACATCTTTGTTTAAAAAGTGGTGCATATTTTGAAAGTGAATGAATAAACTATGTGAAAACTAAACAAAAGGTGTCATTCATAGAAGTGAAATGTTTATATGAGTGGAAATGAGTTCAGGATATTTTTCCTTGCTTAAAAGAATCTCCAGGATCACAATATTTATTTGGGGCTAACTCAAAACTCTTTTCCTTGACAGTTTTTCAGTAAGGCCTCCAAACTGACAAATCTGTTATTGCCAGTTTTTATTTATTTGCGAATTGACTATCCAAGCTGTGGATTAACTTTGCCAGGAGTGTAGGCAGAGACAAGCTCTGCTCATACCCACCCTCAAGCTGAATCTGTGGGAGCACAGACTGGGAATTTCGGGAGTGCCATGAACCATCTCCTACATGTTGGGAAACAACACAAAACCACCGAGGAACCCAACACGTGCTCACCTGTGCTTTTCCCTTATTCATACACCACTCCTGCCTCCTACTCACCTCTCCCTAGAGATGCCTAAGATCTGACTTCATTCATATATCTTCTCTTTGCATTTTATGAAAATAGCATCAGTTCAAATTTCAAAGCTCAGTTGAAAACTTCTCTGTCCCCTGTGAGGCAGATCTACTGTCTCTGCCCTCGGTTTTTTTTTCTTTGCCACTGTATTACACAGGTCTGAAAAGTATTTATGTGATGAGTTTGGACATGCACGGCCATGACTGCTACTTCAAGAAACCCAGTGTTTCTTGAACAGTTTCACAGTTCGCTTTAGCCCATTGCTGGTCATGCCTTGAAGCTGTCACAGCCCTTTCTGACTGTGACATGGATGGGATTTAGGAGAAATACAGAAATCCTGAAAAGGGGAGATGGAAAGCAGCAGTTACCACAACACAGTTAGGTTTGGGCCAACATCACAATGGTCACAGCTACCTGGGAGAGCTCGCTCTACGTTGGAAGGAGAGACATCCGAAAGGAACACGCCGTCCCCTATAACATTGGGATCGAACACTCTTGGCTGCAGTGGAAAATGTGGCTTCTGATAGCCTTGGTAATTGGTTGGTCTTGGCTGAGTTTCATGCAGAAGCTTCTTGGGAACTGAAAGACAGGAGCAAGAAGAGCACAGTTGTTAGAGTGAGTTATTTCAGCTGGTCAGAATGAGAATTGTCACATCATGCTAAGGGCTCGGCTGATACTTAATTATACCATGTGCAGCCCAAACAGACACTCATTTTCCACTATGATGAATGCTCTCCAAATGCCAGCACAGAGACATTCAACGAGAGAATGTTGGAAACTATAATGTGATTAAGATACTGTTTATTTACAATTAAGCTTTGAGAGTAGGCTAAGGATCAGATTCAGACATTCTATTTAGACAATCATTTTAGGAACTGAAATAGAGCCTAGTAAGCCAGGCTGTGGCCTCAGCTCAAGGCTTCAGAGCACTCCAGTCAGACCTCTCTGTTCCTACCATGACAGCAGGCTGGTCAGGATGCCCTATAGCAATGGGGGCTATAGCTATGCCTGAAATCCTGCCAGTCTCTGGCCATCAGGTTGCTGGCTCAAGACTGAACATCAGAAGTTTCTGTCCACTCCAGATTCACAAAACCAGACTCTAGAAGATGCAGTTCACATGAAATCATAAGGCTTAAATCATCCACCACAAAAATAAAAAAATCCCTGCTGAAAGAAATGTTCCCCTCTCTGTGAGATCCAAAATACACTGTTTCCCATTGGGTTTTAGGCTGCAACTAAGAAGGGAAAGGCCCATTCTCCATTCCCACCATCCTGAGGAGCATGAAGACTCAGCTAATCCCTGCTGCTCTCTGTGCTTTGTCAGCCACAGCCTGAGCAACATGCAGGTGAAATGATAGGTTACTATGTGACAGGTTTTTTGGATGTCTATGGTCTCCACTTTGGACCAAAGCATGCCCTAATAACAGGAGTGTTTCCTCCTCTTTGATGTTACAAGGCCAGTTCTTCAGCTGTACAAGCAGGGAAAAAAATCAAAGCCAGTGTAGCTACCTCAGTGTACGCCCACTGAAGGTGAATCCACACAGTAAATTCACTGATTTCCCCCATAGGGACAAAGAATGGAATCATTTGTGGAGCTGAACCAGTTGTCTGCCTCGGCCACAGCCAACACCTGAGGCTATTTCAGAGCAAAGTGCTTCTCCATACAAAGAGAAGAAACATATCTACAGGTCATTCTCTTCAGAAATTAGAGGAATAGACTGATAAAAGACAAAAATAAATTAAAACCTCCAGAGAAGAAAGATTTATTTTCCCTGTCAGTGACTATATACTAATGCCTAGCAGACAACCAAGCCTTTAGTGTGCTAAAGACACAGACTGTTGAGCACTAGGCACAAGTTCAGTAGACACACATGAGCTTCAAGAGATTTCTGGGATGCTCATTTCCCCTTTCTCAAAGTCTAACACCATCTTCCTCTCTCATTCCAAGCAGGCTGTCACCGCCCAGTGCCTCAGTTTCCCCAGGGCTCCATTTGGGATCGTTCTATCTCTCATCTCACCCTTCACAGGGGCGTGAAGAAGTGCAATTAAAAATGCAAAGCACTTTGAGATGCTTGGCAGGAGCTTGAAGGAGGACTTGGAGAGAGGACAACTCTGGATCAGAAAGGAAATTCCTGCCTGCTCCCTGCAGCTAATCAGCTGCCAGACTGGATCAGGAGATTTAATCGCATCCATTACATTTGCCTGCATCACCCACCACATTACTGGTGGGTGAAGTGATCCAACCACCTTGTTTACATTATGTTCAACTTACTGTCTTTGCTGAGGCAAATTAAATTGTAACTAGATTTACAGACTGACCTCCTGTATTAGGCTGCCAGGCCATCAGCACTGAAGTTCTTGCATTATTAGTAGAGTCATGCTAGGTCAGGAAACAGACAGAAAACCCCACAGCTTCTGAATATCAAAGAGTTGGCACAGCAGTTTCTAGTGAAACCTGAATTGGCAACTGTTAGAAGGCAGCAAAAAAACACATCCCCCAGTAGGAACCAGACAGGAATGAGGGGGATACCTGTGCCAGGGAAATATCAGAAAGTCTGGAGAGGAGGTGGGCAGAACAGAGATTATCCTGCAAACCACAGTCGGGGAGAACTGCAGTTCTGGGTGCCTAATTTGAGGCACCCAAAGGGACCCAGAGGGCATAGGGCTCAGCATCTTCCAAAAATAAAGTCCTATTGCTATATCTCAAACTGAAGACCTGACAAGCATTTAAAAGCCACAAGACATTTTCCCTTACACACTTTTCACCCAAACTGCATCCCAGTAACCTGTCTGTAGGCATCCAGTGACGAAAATGAAGCAAAAGTCTGTCACATTTCAGACTTATATTTCTTTATTTCCTTTACCTCACAGCATTCACTACCATCTCCAGGGCACAAGACAGGTGGGATGGACCTGCATCTTTCTTATAAAAAGTGCCACAACAGACACTAAAACATTTGAGTCAAGTAGGGGAAAGAAACATCTTTTCCTAAACATACCCAGGGTACTGAGCTATGGCTTTTCCACCTTGGCATCTTTCTACAAAGCTACCAATATATGAAAAACATAAAAAGCTAAAAATCTTAGTCATCACCACCACCACTTGAATGCTACCTACAAGACCAGGGGAGGAGTCAGGTAAAGCAAAACACTGCTAAATCAGTCAGCAACTGGTCAACAGCACGTCAAGGAAGAGTAGAGATGGAGAAGCATTCAAGGAGAAGCACTGATAGAGAGCATTTATTGTCACAGCACTTTATGGAGTAGAGCTGGGCTGTTATCTCCTTGGGATTGCTGAGGATGTAAGAACACTATCAAGGAGCCATTTGGTGCCTTAGAACAGAGGTGGCTGTGAGGACAGATTCCCAGAAGCAGGCCATGTGCTTAGCATCTGTGATTAGCACACACCTTGGTACTTTCAAAAATCCCAAGAGGTGCTTTTCGTCACTTCAGCAACCAGATCACTTTGAAAGTCTGGAAGAAACTTAGTGCAGCACAGGATGTCTACAGCACACAACCCTGGACTTTTCCATTTCAAGGGATTATTTTTCTCTATGCACTCCATAAACATCTTGAGGACATTTTGCCAGGAAAGGCCCATCTTTGCAAAGACTAAACAGAGAGATGGCACACAGCAAGTCTGCTCTTTTTCTAGTTTATGCGATGTTCAGCAGATACACAGCTTTCTTTTGATTTAGAAAGACTGTGAAATGGAAAGCCTTTCTCAAGTGTAAAATACCTCACAATTTCCAGTTAGCTCCTGTGTGGCAGCCAACTCCACAAGAAAGATTAAACGTCTGGTTCCTTTGAAATGCCCTCCCTAAATTCTCCAGAGAGGAGTGCATCTGACACAAAGCATGGCATGAGTTGAAGCAGTGTCAAGGAAAGTTATTTATTATTAAAACCACCAGAAAAAAAGTACCTAGGATTTCAGTCTTATCTTGGTATTAAACACAGAAATCCTGGCAGGGAAGGGTTGGCACTTGTCCTGCTCCATTCAGTCGAGCAGAGAAGTTAAAGCAACTCAGCAGAACGAGTGATGGATATGGACAAGAGGGGAAGAAACATGTTCAATCAAAGTGTGAACACAACTCATAGTCAGGAGCTCTACACCTAAAAATACACACAAAAAATGAGCTGTGATCATCTGGAAGAGAGGAGATGAGTTTCTCTGGGGACCTCTGGGGACTTTCAGTCTCTCAGGGGGTAGCAGGTATCTCTCAGCATTGAAATATGGGTATTTATCCAAATGATAAAATTCTACAGCAACTTGGGCTACACATCTGAGAAGAACAGGCGGAGATGTAACCTTTCACATGGCAAGCCCTGCTCAGCCACCCACCCTGGGGTCCAGCTGGGGCATCACCACATGGATGCCATGTCAGCCAGGACTTGGTCTGGAGACAAAGTGTCCCCATTGTGTGACACTCCTTGAAGGCACCTGCAGAAGTTGGTTCTAGGTTATAAATCTGTAAGGGAGCTTTTGGATCAGCAGGTTCATTCCTCTGCCATTACAGGCTTTCAAATCTTTATATAATCCCTCTGTTGCTGATTTAAAAGCAATCCCAGCTCCCACCGCTCATCTGTCTGAATCAGCATCATGCTAGCAATAATTTATACCAGTTCCCAACCCAAGACCTGCAGTACCCATTTGCAATGAATTAATAGCATCAATCTCACAACAAAACCTCTCCTCCACTGCCTGGCAGCCTGGCCCCCCCTGCAGAAAGAGGGGTGAAGGAAAATCAAAGCCCAAGTGTGCTCTCATGGGCAGAACAGATCCATCAGGGTCGGTACAAGCAGCCAACAGGACAGTGTGAAAAGGCACATGCTGGTGCTGCTGACAGTATCCTTATTTGTACTTGGTGGAGACTCCTTCTGCTGGAATTTTCACACAAGCAGTTTCTTGTGTGGCCAGAAAACCCAGGGCTGATGAAAAGAAAAAGTTACTGTGTCTACAAGCAGCAACATTCCGAATTGCAGTGCTAAGAGATGGAAAAGGCCAGTCAATACCTCACCTCTGTTCATTAAGGGCAGAGAATCACAGACTGGTTTGGGTTGGAAGGGGCCATAAGGATCACCTCATTCCAACCCCCTGCCCTGGGCAGGGACACTTTCCACCATCCCAGGTTCCTCCAGGCCCTGTCCAACCTGGCCTCGGACACTTCCAGGGATGGGACAGCCACAGCTTCTCTGGGCAACCTGTGCCAGGGCCTCACCAGCCTCACAGTCAAGAATTTCTTCCTAAAATCCAATCTAAACCTGCTCTCTTTCAGTTTAAAGCCATTCCTCCTTGACCAATCATTGTATGTCCACGTTCCTCCCCAGATTTCCTGTAGGTCCCCTTCAGGTACTGTAAGACCATAACGAGATAATTTACTGTGTTTCCTATGTTGATCTATCCAGTTTTAAACACTCCAGTCCTGGGGGTTCAACCACTTGCCACAATATATAATTTTCAGAGGAATATTGCTCTTTCTCTGTAATTATTTTCCAGTGTTGCTGAGTGTTTCAATTTAAGCACATATATTATTCCCCTAATCAAAACATTTGATGCTATAGCCCCCAAATTTTATGGATGGGGAATTGCCTCAGGGACAGAGTTTTGAAAGTGTTCAAATATCAAAATGATTTGTCCAATCTCACAGAGGGAGTCTGTGCCAAAGAAAGGAAACAAGCTCAGCCTTGCACTCCAACCATTCCCTGTATTTGCTAATTTGATGATTTGGTGTTTTCTGATGTTTGCTCTGTCCTAAACATGCTTAAAGACTTCCACTCCCAGGAAGCAATTATCCCCTGACCTCCATCTTCACTGGATATACACATCAGTCAACTGGAGGGGATCAATGAAAGCTCAGTGTTAAAAACATTCAGCCAGGGGAGTTGTCATTCTCCAGTCCTCTGCTCTATATTCTCCTGTGCATTTCCAGCCCATAGGATTTGCTCCCAAAGCTCAGCATTATTAAAGCAGATCTGCAGGACCTTCAGCAAATCCTCCTGAGCACGCTTGAAGCAGAGTGCAATTTGAGCAAAAACATCACTCCCTCACCAAGGAAAATTACAACCAAGCCTTTTATCTGGGCAGGTTGGGGCCAGGAACTGTTGGTGCTCCACATATTTTTAAAATAATAATAAAAAAAAATAATCCTCCTGTGAGCAAACACCCAATATAAACTACTGCAGGCTTTTAGAGGTGGCAGCTCTGAAGGATTTTTGCTTGAGACTTGAAAATGCACAGCATCCAGCCTGAAATGGGATCATTCATGATTCTGAGTTATTACAAGACAGCAATTCCTTAGCACGTGTCTCAGATTGCAGAATTAAAAGTGGGTTTTGTGCTGTAAAACCTAAATTCACTAAGCACTCAGTCAACAATACCTATTAAAATAATGGATTTTGGCTGTGCCAGACCACAAAATATCACAATACAGTCATAGAGCGAGAAGGAAAAATTCTATACAAAAGACTCAGCACCTGGTGACAATAGTAGCACCACTGTGTAGCTGGAAAAACGGGGATGGAACATGGGAAAGTTGGGATTTGATCAACAAACTGCCATGAAAACATTTACTCTCAAAAAAACCCCAAAAACCACCAGAGCAGAGACTTAAGAAACACATGTAGTCCCAATCTCAGCTTCCATCTCCTTCAGTTATTTTTAAAAAGGCATTTTTTCACCCTTCATGGAGCATGGATGTGGTCTGCAAATCCTGAAACCGAATGCAAAGCCCAAGAGCAAGACGGAGTTCCTCAGCCTGCTGCAGGCGTGTTTTCCATGCTTGGCGCTTCCAAACCACCAATAACAAGGAAGTGACTCATGCCAATTACAGTAAGGCCACTTCCAAGCACCATGCAGAAAGCAGTCGAGACTGTCTGGGGAAAGAGCCCTGTCATAACCAAAGCCACCTACACCTCCCTGAGCCCACAGCATGCCCAGAGCCCTCCTCCCCTGCTCCTCCCTCCAGACTCTGTCCGAAGCAGGAATCTGTCTGTTCTCCTCGAGATTTGGGGGTGGTGGGAAGTGGTACAAGCTGGGGTGTCTGACACAACCCATACATACTTTCAGATCACTCTGCCAAGACTTCTCCTGAGACAGCCCAGATGTTTTGCCTTTTACTGTACCTCCTGGCAGCAGCCAACTACAGAAATGTTGTGCAATAAGGATATAAATATATTACAAACAACCCTTTCTCTTGTTTGCCCTCCACAGAAAAGGACATGCTTATCCTTTTCTCATGCAGCAGCAATCAGAGAAGCAATTTCAGAAGCAGTTCCAGTCCAGAAACAAAGCCCATGGAACACAAATTAGCTCAGTCTCACCATTCCTCCCAGTGAAATCTCTCGCAGGTAAATCGCCCAGTGATGTGAGAGGCTTTAGGAGATGAAGAGTTTTTAGGAAATGCTGCACCTCCAACTGAGACTCCACATGGAAGAGACAAACAGGAGCACTGTTCCCTCCTAGGCTCTCCTCCTCCTGCACAGGGCAGCAGAACACTTTTCCCTGACTCCTCTGATTTCTGCCTGCCCAGGAATGCAATAACCTTATTAAAAGATCCAGTTCACCTAATCTGGGAGCTCAACCCATGCATGCCCTGTAGGTACCTAAGGAAGAAGTCCTCCTTAAATAAGCTATGTTTCTAAACTCCCTGTATCATAAGCAGTGAAAGGTGGGCGCCTTTGAAAGCCTCCAGGGGAGATTCTGTCTACTTAAATTTAGGAGCCTAATTAGGGATAGTTAATGAATCATAATGTTACCTTTGGATTAATTCTCCAGAGTGTATCTGAGTTGAAATCTTATGAACTGCCTCACATCTTTTACTCAGATAGTTTTCTTCTATCTTGAACTTTCCAAATCAGAATTTGAAGCTATAAACACCTTAATTTCTATCCAGTGATGCATGTGCTCAATCTATCCACAGGCAGTTTTCCTACTGCTTTCATAGCCATGAAAGTCAGTTGTTCTTCTTTCATCATCTGAAATGTAATAACAGAATATGAAGCATCTATTGCCAGCAACTCATAAATCTCCTGCTTGATGTGGCTTTTGGTCTCCAAAGGGCACAGGGGAAAGCATCGCATGCACCAGTCTGCTCCCTACATGTTCTATTTGGAAAGAAAAATGGATCAAAAGGAAGAAAGCCTTGTAAGAAGTACCTGCAGATAAAAAGAGTTACTTTCATCTGGTAAATTTCTGCCTGCTCCCAAAGTCAGGAGAGTTGTGCATTTTCACAAGATAAGGCATCTTGAGGAAGATGAGACTCAAGCTGATTCTTGTCCAAATTCCAGCATGCTCAGCTACATCCTGCCATGGGACCTTTGCCACCAATGGCTGTAGGGTCTCGCTGGTACTACAGCTGCATCTCATCTCCACCAGGCCCAGAAGAATCAGATTAATAAGGAAGTCAGGCTCATTCTGCCAATCTTCCCTATTGCCCTTGTTTGGGCTGCATTTGTCACACACTTCTATTGGTACTTTGCAAACCAGCCCTGGCTTTCTTAGGCATTTAGGGAAGACTTGTTTGTTGGTCTCTTCAGAGAGACTTATGACAAACTGGAATTTTATGCAATGGTCTAAATATATCCACTTCCCTTTGGATCAAAGTAGAGTTATACTAATTTTTGGACTTTGAGACAATTCTTATTTATCATCATCTTCACTCATTTTAGTCACACATTTAACTCTATAAGACTTTAGCTCAATTGGTTGGAGCCTGGTGCTAAAAATGCTAAGGTTGTGTGTTCAATCCCTGTATGAGCCATTCACCAAAGGGCTGGACTTGAGGGTCCTTGTGGGTCCCTTCCAACTCAGAGTATTGTGATTACTTTTATAGTACAGAACTGTTTTGATATTTAGGCTATACGGCTTGGCAGAAATCCTTTTGTGCAGCTTATCTATTTTTCAGGAAAGTGTGTGGCACAATATGTGGCTCCCAGGAGGATGCTGACAGAGCAGTGAGTATTGTGTGTTCAAGTGTGGCTGATCCAGAGTCAGGGCATTGCTCATGCTCATGAGGAATTGCTCACCAGAAGGGAGAGTTTCTGTGCTCAGGATGTCAACACATACCCAAGTGGTTCCAGCCCTGCAAGTTACCAGGAATCAGCTGAGTCACAGCAAGCAATTCTGTAAAACCTGGGCCAAAAGACACTCCCTTAAGTTTCAGTGAAAGGTGTACACAAACACTGTCAGAGAAAGTGGCCCTTGGAGGTCTACGTACCCAAATGCAGTGGTTGAGGGAGCATTAGATATCACTGTGAGACACTTCAATGAGAGCCAGGGCAAAGATATCCAAGATAAAGTAGGGACAAAGGGTTGGAATAAAGGGCCAGAGGTCTTGAAATAATCCAGAGCTGATGGGAAGCCAGCCTCCAGCAAGGACAGGAGGGGAATAAAGCCCAGGCAGGAAAGGAAGATACCAGGAAAAATAACATCTAGAGCTACATTGCACTGCCCAAATATTTTAATAAAGATTAAGAAGCCTCATGCTTCAGCATCTGAGCCAACAACTAGCCTGATATGATCCAATCATTATATTCCAAGAGTTAGGAATATCATTTCTTCTCTGAGACTACTGACCAAGACAGATATTTGGGGGATTTCCTGTGCCTGTCTCTGAAGCAATGTCACCCACCCTGTAGTGCACAGACCACTGATGACCTGGGAGACACCAGAAAAGCAATCCAGAAAAAAACCTAATTCAAAGAAAAACCAAAACCAGCATATCTCTGGATATTTGCCATGTTTTGTCTCAGTGTCTGCTGGCAGACACAGCTTGGAGATTCTTCCCATCTGCTCTCCTTGCCTAATTAAAGTATTTGTAATTACGGCAGCAAATCTATGCTCTGTACAAAAATATTTTCTTTTTATCCAAGTGCTACTTATCCAACATGTGCAACTACCATGTGCTAGTTCTTTATCAGTTCATCAGCTCTGCCTCTCTGTGATCAAACAGCAGAGAACTAGACAAGGGGCTAAAAGTTTTTTCCCAAAAAGATAGCAGAGTCTTGATAGCCCAAGCTGAGGAATGTCATCAGAAAGCAGCCGGTAACCTCTGCCACTAAAGGCAGTGACTTTGGTCACATGTTTGACTTAGTGTGGCAATTCCCAGGGTCCCATGGGATGCCCAAACTGGAAGCCCTGAACAGGGAAAGGTTATCAATTGCATTGGAATAAAGATTAGGAGTGAACAAAACTGTAAAGCAGCTATAGGGCTAAATGCCCTTGAGTTATACACAGATGAATGCAGATCAGTATTTACTGAACAAAAACACAGTTTAGTTTGAGACCCAGAACTCAGTGTGGGGATCACTGGCTCCTCAGTGGTTCAGCACTTGGCTTACAGAAGCCAGGCTACACTAACAAACTTGAAATCCAAGGATCTGTGAACAAAGTGGCAAAACTGTTTTCAATATAAATCCCTCCATTCACATGGTCATAACCTGTGAGACATCCTCCTTTGGGGCTGAGATTTCCTGAGCACAGTGGAAAGTTTGAGGAAAAACCCTATAGATGGTTTTTAATTATGAGGGTATTAAGCCTCCTCTATTTTTTCAAAGAAGTACATTACAGGCAGAACCTCTCCAACACACAGTATCAGCTTTAAATAATCTGGCTTGCAGACTGTGAAAAGTTCTTTGCATGGTTTATGTATTTCATTTTATTTATTTTTCTGTAGAAAAACACGTAGCATGCATCGTCTTGCTTCCATGCATATCCCGAGGGAGCAGTAAGGACTGCAAACCCAAATCTTACTACAATTGCTACTGTGAGTAACTGCCAGTTTTGTGAAACAGCAAATTATAGTCACTTTCCTGACGCCACATAAAAGCAAATACACACCATGGAAAACAATGCCAGGGTTTTGTTACAGCCCAGCAAGGATGTTCCTGAGCACCTACCCCTCGCTCTTATGCAACTTGCCCTGCAGCTACAGTCTGGAAGCACTGGAAAGAAACTGTGGGAATACACAGTGCTGGATTCTTGTGGCAGCTTTCCAGTACTTAATAGTGATTCTTTTTTTTTTTTTTTTTAAGAGAACACAAGGTTTTTTAAAGCTAAGTGTTTGTTTCTACTAGGTTTCATGAAATGTTCAGCAGGGATATTTTATGCACACCATTCTGTTCTTTTCCACTCTCCACACATGTTATTAAGATTCATTTATATGAATCTCTCAAATGGCACCTGGATTAATGCCACCTAATCAAAGGTACTTTACTGGGATGGGAGGTGGTTCATTTGTCCCTCCATTGATTATACAGATAGGCTGACTAATCCCTCAGTTTAACCACTTCAGTTAAATACCTGCATTGGTGCAAGTAAGGCTTTGCAAACTGAGGTGCAAGTATGCAAATTATATATGGATATACATTCGGGATAGAACATTGCTGAGCAAAAAGATTATCTCATTTATTCCAAAGTTAACAGAGCTAAACAATCCTGAATAAAATCCTACCCACCAATTAGTAGAAATCATTCCAGGACTACTTGGAGCTCCCTTGAGACCTCTCTAACAGCCTGGCAGGTGTCTGATAGATCCTGACTACTTGCAAAATTGATTCACCAGGTTGCCACCCCAGCCAAGCCCCAGGGGATCATTCTGGGAAGGTCAGCAATGTTCTTTTTCTGGTGGCCTTTGCTAAGCACAGCCCAGTTTCTGCCTGTTTGGGTAGCAAGGCACATCCACTGGCATTGCTCCCCTTGCAGAATGACTGAATTCAGTCAGTTAAAACATGTAAATGGAGACACATCTTATCCTGCCATGTGCTTGAAAGTGTTTCTTATCACATATTCCAAAGGAAATGCAAATTGCTAAATCACAGCCAAGGAACTCCCTACTGTAGGACCTCTATTTTTAGGCTTCCTTTTTTGGACTTTTAGAAAAAACATGAGGACTTTAACACATACCTTTGCAGCTAGCAACTTGAACCGAGGGCAGAGCCTTTATCTGGCATGCCCTCAGTTTAAGGTGCCACTTCTTTCAAGCGGAATATAATGCTCACTGCAGTATTTGTTCCCTCCCCTGGATATCTTGAGCCCACCAAGCCTGATATCTTATTATCAGATAAAAGGATTAATCCAACACAAAGCGGCTGTGAACACCTTTTGAACACGTAAACCTTTAACAAACAAATTTCCTGGATGGGGGGATAGATGGGGATGGCTTATGAGACCCTGTAAACAGCAGAGAAACTCATAAATATCCTTCAAAGTACTTCTGTTCCATGCTGGGATGACCCCACCTCATACCAATGGAGCCACTGCCCATCTCTGTAAAGACATATGCTGCAGGATTTGCTCAGCTCCCAAATAGGAGCTGCTGGTCCTCCAAAGGAAAATTAATCCCTGTCAATGCAGCTGCACAGGATAAAATCTACCTCACAACCTGCTTGGGTTATAGTGACAAGATGTGTGGTGGTTTTGATTGGCCCAAAACATCAGTAAAGTATTTTTAACATCTAGGAGAAATTTGGACCCTTCAGAAGCTGCTGTGGTAGGCCTGGGGAGGTGTCTGAGGGGTGGGGAGTGGCACAAAGATGGCTCCTGTGTGTCCTGAGTGAAAGTTCTGGAAGTTTTTACATCAAGTCCAGCAGAGCCAATCTCTGATGGCTCTGAAGGTGATGGACATGCTGCCGGCCAAGTTTGGGCCAATTGGAGGTGTTGGTTTCGCCTCTGTGAAAACATATTTAAGAAGAAATCAAAACAAAGTAGGCACACACTTCTTTCACTTCTTTGTAGTTGGAGGAGGAGGAGATGGTGGTGATCATATGTGAGGGAGAACAGCATGGAGA